>PVKB01000346.1:351841-761968 GCA_004027205.1 Ctenodactylus gundi
AGCTTTTGAACAGCAGAAGCTTATTTCCCACAGTGGGAAGTGGAAAGTCCAAGACCAAGGTGCTGGCAATATACTAAATGTCCGGCAAGAACCTGTTCTCTGGTTCATAAACACCACCTTGTTACTGAACCTTCACGTGTTACAAGGGGTCAAGGGTCCCTCTGGGGCTCCCTTTGCCCCTCTCCCATGCCATATATATATATATATATATATATATATATATATATATATATATATATATATATATATATAGGCTCTGCCTCATCTCCCAAAAGTTCCACTTAGCAACTACTGTTGATAATACAACTTAGCTTTTACTTATGATGTCACTTTACTTGAGCCAAAAGAAAATGTTATAAATGCATGTTTTTTTACGGTTATTACCTAATAACACGTAGCAAAAAAATCTAGTTTAAAAAAATGTAGTATCAGAAGCTTTCTTCCACATTGCTGTGTATTTTTCATAAAAATAACTTTGTGGATCCATGACATTCTATCTCCCATATATTCTTGATTTTTCTAACACTTCCCAAGTATTTGGCCACTGAAAGTTTCTCTGTGCATTTATTTCATCTCTTACATCCATTCCTTGGGATTGTATTTCTAATGATTTCCGACCTTTTTGCCCAGGCTGTTTCTTGGCTTGAGAAAGATTATGTCTTCCCTCTCTGTCTGCTACTAGACCAAGGTGTGACCAATGAGGTGGAAAGAAATGGACTACTTTTTTGTCAGTGTGATACTGGAGATAGACTGAGCCCAGGAGTACCCTACCTCTGCAGTAGATCCCTAAGCTCCCGCCTTTCCTTCCTTCCTTCCTTCTTTCCTTCCTTCCTTCCTTCCTTCCTTCCTTCCTTCCTTCCTTCCTTCCTCTTCTTTCGACAAAGCCCCTCTACATTGCCCGAGTAGGGCTTGAGCTTGCCAGCCTCATCCTTCCAAGTTGCGGGGGTTACAGGCATGCATGCTTTACAGTTCCTAATCAAAGACTATCACATCCTTGCTTATTCCTACCCTTTCACGTTGTCCTATCACTTTTCCCTGCCAACTGTGTTGTCATGAACAAGTATAGAGTCATCTCTGAAATGAGGGAAGGATTTTGTGAGGTTTATTATCTCAGGTGAACATGATGTGGTGCCATGTTAACCTGGCAGCAAAGGCATAGCAGTAGGAAAGGACTCACAGACACTTTTACTCCCTGGTGCTGGACTTGGAGATAGGTAGAATATATATCACCCTGAGCACTTTGTGTACTTACCTTCATAGCATCCCATCAAGCAGATACTGACAATAAACTAATTTGCAAATGAGAAAACTGAAGTACAAAAAGGGCCACACACCAGTAAGTGTAGACTCCGGCTCCAGAGTCTGGGTGTAGACAGTGAGTACATTCATTTACGCCCTTTGGCACTATCTCCCGAGTCTCAACCTGGCCGCTACCATTTTTAGAGTACATGCAAAGGAACAGGAGCTTCTGAGCGATGTTCTTAGCGGGAGCAGCGAATCTATTCTATTTTGGAGAGACCTGGCTGCCGGCCAACATCTGGTCAAAGGAGATTTCCTTTCATGAGATCAGCAGGCAGATGAATTAACTTTGTTCACGGTCATTCCCTGAACATGTTGAGTCCAGAAGCTGGTCCAGAGCCAAAGCAGAGCACACTGGAAACACTTCGGCCTTTCAGAGCTTACTCGTCTCTGGGTCCCCAGAGGCTGGCATAAAGCAGGCATCCCTCATGGAGGAGATATGTGGCAACAGTAACGTCACAATGGCTACAGTTCAGTTAAGTGGTCCTCTCGCGCCCTTCTTCAGGAAGCAGTGGAGCCTCTTGCAATGGGATACGTGGGAGGCGGGGTGGGGACAGGAGGCGCGGAGAGCCTTCCGTAGGTGAGGACAGTGACATAGTACAACAGCAAACAGGAAATGAAGGCTTATTGCACTGCAGCTTAGGAAATGACAGAACATCAGCATTCAGAACGGTGCTAATAGCTGTCTCCACCAGACCCCATCCAGGGTCTGACCACCTCAATGACAACACAGCTGGGCACATGTCCAGCTTCTTCTTGGATACCTCCACGGATGGGAATCTCACCACTCTCACTCCCAAACAGGTTTTTTCTTTTCTTTTTTTCCCAGTTCGGTGCAGATCTGTTAACTAGATATTTTGTTGAGTAGAAATCTGCCTTCCTGTAGTTTTGGCCAGTTGAGTCGAATTCCATCTGTCGGATGGCAGGGAGCAAGTCACTTCCCTCTTTCACAACTACCTCAGGATATCTGAAGTCAATAATAATCTCCAGACTGAGTTTTTCTTTTAGGTTAACTATACACAGATGCTTTACTTGTTTTTTTTTTTTTTTTCTTATGTGGTTTCCAGGGCTTTTTGGCAGTCAGGTTATATCCTCTGACTGCTTCCCACCTGGCTTAAATCTCTACAACTGTGAAACTAGGTTACCCTGCACAGCACTGACCTACTAGCAGAGATGTCACAAAACTCCCGGGGGGCCTCTGTCTGCAACGAGTACCTAGGACCAGAAAAGAATGCTTAGACTTTCAGTGTTCCAAGAATTTTGGGTGAGTCTGGGTTTTAGTCAGAAGGAAGCAGGAAACATAGAATTAGTTTTCAATGATATGAAGGGTTGTCTTTTGAATGCTTACACATGACAGGCACTAGGCTAGACAATTAACAGGGATTATGTCTTTAGTCTACTCAACAACCCTTATGGCCACTAGGGTTATGATCCCTATTTCACAGCTGAATAAATCAAGGCTTAGAGGAGTCTTAGAATCTCTCTAGGTGGCACAGTGCATACTGAGATCCAGGCCAGATATTAACATTTTGGACTTCTGCAAAGAGCACCATCAGGCTAATGATTATACTTCAGAAAATCCAGGTATAGCAGTGAAAAGCAGGGGAGGCTGAGGTGAGAAAAGGTCTTTTAAGTCCCCAGAGTCCAAAAGAGAAAAAGAGTTATACAAGGGTGACACTGCAGAACACAGGGTGGTACTAATAGTAACAGCTGCCACTTGTTAAATGCCTGCTAAACTGGGCATTTTACAGGCACAATCTCCTTTAGTCCTCACCAAAGCCCGAAAGAGAATTATGATTGCTAGGCTGCAGATGAGCAAATTGAGACTTTGTGGGGATAAATGACTCACTGACAGCTAGATGGTAAACAGCAGTGTCAAAATATAAATGCAGACAGCTGATTCCAGGCCTTCAGCTCTATAAAGATTCCCCTTTGGGAAGACTGTTGGAGACATGGAAGGCAAGGAAATTTCTTTTTCACAAGATAGAGAATTTCATGAGTCAGCTCAGGGCTGCAAGCAACTCCTGGCACCCTTCAGACAGGACTCAGGACCTATTTTGAGGAGGCAGCTTTGTCAAATATTAGCAGTGCCAGCCATGAGGTTACCCTGACTTAAAGCTTCCTCAGAACAGGATGGGAAACCCAGAAACCTCAATCAGATAACTATGACAGGATATGCTATCTCAAATTAGAAAGATGTTTATGAAAACAAAGAAACATCAACCAGATATTTGAAGCCCAGAAACCTCAATCAGATAATTGTCTATAACTGGATATATCTCAGAATTAGAAACCTAAGTTTTGAAACAGCATGGTTTTATTCCTTTGTAGTTACTGATTTCCTTTTTAAAACAATTTGCTTTTTTTTTTTTTTTGGTTGGGCGATTCACAAGGGTTAGTGGGCAACAGAATCACCTGGAGAACTTACTAGAAGACATTACTGAGCCTCATCCCCAGCCTCTCTGATTCAATAGGCCTGAATTTGCATTTCTAACATATTAGCAAGTGATGAGGAGGCAGCTGCTCAGGTGGGCGGAGGGAGGGGATGTTTGAGAACAAATGTTTTATTTTATTGGTAAAGCTTCTTTTGAAAATTTCAACTTGACTTGACTGTGAAAACAAGTATAAGAAAAAATTAAAGACTTGCCCACAGGCTAGAGGCAGTAGGAGTTAGGGATTAGTCAGGGCCCAGGCTTAGTGCTGCATGATTGCAGTGAGAGAGCTTTTGTGGCTTGATGAAGAAGGTAGAAGTCATAGCCCAAAGGAATTAGCTGTTCTTGGATGGAACGGAGGGGATGTAAAAGGCCCAGAATAAGCCAGGCATTGGAGCCAGACCTGCTGAACAGCCAGAGATCTGGGGAGGGCAGAGTCAATTGGGGTTGAGCTGTTGTCAAATAGCTCCTGGCTGGGTTACAGGGAAAGAACTGGAGGAACTGGTGGCAAAGTGCTATTAGTGAACAACCTTGGTGTGGGCCTGACACTGTCTGGTAATTGCATTTCAGCTGTGACTCACTATTTCCAAAAGCCTCTTTCTTCAGCCTCCTATGGTGGTGCTGTCCATCACAATGTGTTCAGGAGTTGCCCTCCGGTAGTACTAAGAAGCCGTTGCAGCAGCAGAAGAGGGCACAAGTCAAGACTAAATTGTCTTTCCTTCTACAAGGGCAATCTGGTGGTTTGGCTTCTGATGTTTTCCACATCGCAAGTTGTGCATTTCCATGTGCAGTGCACAGACCTGCCTTTGTGGTTGTGCAATGAGCCAGTAGGTGGGCTTCTGCCTGCACCCACTTCTCCTGATGAAATTGAAGTGGCTTAGAAAGAAGGTTCTCTTCCTTTGGTACCAAGAAAGGGGCAGCTCTCTGTAACACTACAAACCCCTCTCCGTTTCAGCTGGAAGAAATAAAATTGTCCATAGGTCTTCCCTAGACCCAAGCTTCCCAAGCACCACCCACCTAGCCAGAACCAAACTCTTGTTTTCCCTGTTGTGCCCTTCATCTTATTTCTTTTATATCTCTGCTGACTTTTAACAGGATTTCTTGAAGCCCTGTGCTGGGGAAAGGCATGGGTGAAGGAAGTCTTGGCCTTCAAGGAAACCGTAGTATAGTCAGGAAGATTCATATCTAGTCATGACTACAGCATTGTAGGATAAATACTGTTTCTCAAACACAGAGCCCACACCTTCTCCAGGGCCTTTGCATTTATTTGCTGTCCCTTCTGCCTAGAATGCTCTTCCTCAAATTCATGTTTGTTTGGGTTTGGTGGTACTGGGGATCGAGCCCAGCTATGCTCCATCCTTGGCCCCTTTGAGACAGGGTTTCTACAAGTTGTCCAGGTTTCCTGAAACTTGCCATCCTTCTGCCTCAGCCTACTTAGTAGTGCCAAGATTACGGGGGAAGTGCCACAGTGCCCAGGTCCTCAGGTCACTGCATGACTCACTTTCTCACTCAGGTTGTTCCTGAGAGATAGATGCCTTTTCCTTCCTTTAGGAAACAGGACTCTCCTGATAACCTCAAACCGTTTACTGCATGACATTTTTCTTTCTAATTTATAGTTATCACCTCATTCTTTTAGTCAGCCTTTCACACTGGGTTGTAAGTTCTGTGAGAGGAGGGTCTTGTCACTGCTTAACTCTCACTCTGTAGAACCAGCACGTAGTGTAGTAAGTAATCAATATTTATTTCTCATATTCACTCATCCTGAATGGCTGCCCAGTTGAACTCTTTGGAGTCTCTGGAGTCATGTAAGTGGAGGCACTTTTACAAGCCTGCTGCCAAGCTTTCCTAAGTCTGCTTTGCCCCCTCGGGCTGAACTGAGCAGCATCTAGCTACCCATCAACAACCCTCCACGGGGGCACTATATGTACTGGAACAGCACTTTAGTCACAATCCTCTGCGAAAGTCTCCGTTATTTCTCCTACATGACAGAAGATGAAAATGGCTCAGGGAGATTATGTTGTTCAGGATCAAAGGGAGCAAGGTGCGGGGGAGAGATGGGGGAGAGGAAAATTCTCCCAGGCCCAAAGGCCATCTCAGACCCATTCCCAAGTTCCCACTACACTCCCTGGTGTGTCCCCGCGGCGGGTCTCTGTTGTTCCACCATGTCCCTTCCTTCCCCTTTCCCGCAGGCCCATCCAATCTCTCTTCCTCTCACAGGACACCCCTTACAGGGTAGGCCGGTAGCCTCTCCGAGGCCACCGTGGGGAAGTGCTTCTGATGCGCGCGGGATGCGGCGTGCGTGGAGCCGGCCCTCGGGCCGCGGCTGTCCCTCCTCCGCTCTCCTCACCGGCCCGGCCCCCGGGGGCCTACCGGCCTGTTCAAAGCCCCGCAACCACGCCGCTCGCCAAGGGTCGGGGACGGGGACAGGAGCCAGCGTCAGCGGCTGGACCCGCGCAGGCGAACCACGTGGGCAACCGCAGACTCCCGCTCCCCGCCGCAGCGCGCATGCGCGGAGCCCCAGCCCCGCCCACCCGCGCGCCGCCCGCCCTCCCGCGCGCCGCCCCGCCCTCCCGCGCGCCGCCCCGCCCTCCCGCGCGCCGCCCTTTCACCCTGGCAACCGCGGCGCGACGGCGGCGGGCACTGGCTGGGCGCGGAAGGGCGGGGCCGGGCGGCGGCGGTGCGGGCCGAGCCACGGCAGCGGACAGCGGTCTCGCGGGCGCGTCGGACCTCCTCGGACTCCGCACTCGTTCCCCGCGGCGGGCGGCGTAGCCCCGCGCGATGGACGCCCAGAAGGTACGCGCCGCGGGACGCGGGCCAGAGGCGCGGGGGGCGGGCCGGGCGCGGCGGGGCTGGGTGCGGCGGCGGGCCTCCCTGCTGCCTCCGGCCTCCGCCCGCCGCGAGCGCGCGGCCCGCGCCCGGTGCCCGCCCGCCTCCGCCCGCACCTGTCCGGGCCTGGGCATCGGGAAGGCACCGGGAGCGTCCGGGCGTGAGCCGGCGCGTCAGCCCCGGGCCCTTTGTGCCCAGCCCTCGGCGCGCCGGTGGGCACGTGTCCGTCCGGCCCGGCGGACCCGGGCCGGCCGCAGCCCGCGTGGCGTCTCCCGAGGCTCAGGCGCTTCCCGGACCCGGTCTCCTCTCTCCGGGGCGGGGCGAGCCCCTTTGTACGCCGGCCGTCCTGCTCCCCGGTGACCCGGTCTTCGCCCGGCGCGGTGTCCATGGAGGGACAACACACTGACAGTTGTCGGGCGCCGCCCGCGGCTGTGGCCGGTGCCCGGTACCTGGTGGCGGCTGCGGAATGTGATTGCTACTTTCAGCAAGAGTGGGGGAAAGGGTGTAGGGAACGAGGCTTGCCCGTTAAGTAGAAATATTTAGAGAGCCTCGTCACTGTGTTAAGTACAGTCTCAGGTGAGTTTCTAAACAGTTATAATCCCTGTATGGAAATCAGCCGCCCTGTTTTTTTGTTATAGTGTGATTGAAATTGAGTACAGTTCCAGGAAAGGAAAATGAATGTTGTTAATAATGCAGCAGGGAAAAACACGGGCATATCGAAGAGGCCATTCTCTTCCATAACTACATAAGAAGCACAGAAAAGACAAATTTTTCAATAATTTCGCTTGAGTTCTCCTTGAGCATGCGGGCTATGAGGGAGTAATATACGTTAAGAATTGACTATTACATTATTTAATTAGAAGTGCACTTTATATTATATGCATTTGTCTTGGAATTAAGTTGAATATATCTAATTATTGTTTTCAAGACAGTACTTTTTAAAAACTACAGTTTTGAATATTGTACAAGTTTAAAGCAGTATTTATTGCTGACTAAATTTGCAAAGCACTTCATGGCTTATTAAAGTCATATATTCAAATGGACAATAGCAGAGGTGAAACGGAAGAGTAAAGACTTGGTAGTCCAAGAGAATTCTAACCCAGGGTATTAGTTATCAGCTCTGTAATATGGAGCAATTCAGGTAAACAGTGATTAAGCTACTTCCTTAACTGTTTAGCAGAAGTAAGAATATTTACTACTGTTATTATAAGACAGGGTGATAGTATAATTCATTATGAAAATACGTAGTGTTTTACTCATTATTGCTAAACTACTCAATGCATGATAAAATACCAAAAGTGTTATTTTAATACAGATCATCTTAATTGATCAAGAAATGTATATTTCTCATTTTATTGAGGAATCAAGTGTTGGAGGTTGTGACGCCTGCAAGGTCACACTTGTAAGCTAAGATTTGAACCTGTTTTTTCCTCCTTCCAGGTGGCATATTTGGGTACCATAAGGTACCATGTGCAGTTTCTCCTTCAGAAAGCAAAGAACTAGCTGGGTTTTTAAAATTGATAGTGGTGTTATCTATTGGAGAGAATAAATTTCTCAATGTTAGAAAACATGTTGAATTTCAGTGTTGGTATTAAATAAACTTTCTAATGAATTTGAGATGTTTTTCTCATGAATTAATGCAGAATCAATTACTGGCCTCAGATGTTAATGAACTAAACTAGGTATTTCTTTATCTTTAAATAAGAAAGTATTCTACCCCTGGCATGAGTTTTAGAGACTATTTTCTGTTACAAAATGCCACAATGAAAATAATAGTAGGCGTGGATCCTCAGTCAGCGTAAGGAAGTAGATACTGTAAATGGTACAGGGACAGCATAGCCTGAGTCCATACCAGTTTGTAAGACACTGGGCTCTGGCCTTTGTATTAGTAAGAGGATGATCCTTGCAGCCAGGTCTGTAATTATACTGTTGATGACCTGGATAAGCTTGAGGAATTTGCTCTTTGTCTCCATTTCTTCATCTATAAATAGAACAGTTGTACTTACCTCAGAGTTATAATATTAGGAAGATTGTGTGTAGGTTTTGAACCCAAGGCCTTCACACTGAACTATATCCCCAGCCCATTTTTTATGTTTCACATTAAGACGGAGTTTTGCTAAGTCGCAGTTGCCTAGGTTTGGACTCAGATAGGCCATCCTCTTGCCTCAGCCTCCTAGAGTGCTGGGATTACAGGGTTGATGGACTGTAATCACTGAGAGCTAATTAATATTAAGTTTTAGAAACCATTTAAAGTGCCTAGCATACACAGGTACTGTTAGCTATTATTAGAAATTTCATAATCTCAACCTCAAAGTAGCTTTCCTGTTTTCTAATCTACTCTAGACATCTTTATCTTAAAAGCATGTTTTCTGCTTTTATATGTCTGTAAGAAATTATTTCAAGCAGTTGTGCCAGAGAAGGATTGTTAAATCCTAATTGAAAGAGGATTGTAAATTCTGACTTGTGCACTCGAACAATAAAAGTTAACTGGACAGTCATATGGAAAGTTGATGGGAGCTAGTCAACAATTGGATTAACTTGGACAGTTGCTTTTTTTGTCTGTAAAGATGAGTTGGACCTCAGTGTTTTGCTTGCAACAGATCCTGTATTTGAGTAGAGGAAGAAAACACAATTGCTGTTGGTATGTAAGGCATACTGTTGGGTACAGAAAACTGCTGTATTATCTCCTAGAACTAAACAGAGGGATTTTGTTTATATTGAGTTTCTGGTGCACTTTTGGGAACAGGCTGTGTTATGGATAGGTGACTTTGGTTGATACCTAAACCTTTTGATTATGTTCTTAGATGGTTTTAAGATACAGTCATGAAGGTTTCCATCCCAGCTGAAAAATGCATGTTCAAAGAAAACTTTGAAAAAAACCATTTGTACCTTTCTGGAATTTTGGAGCTTGGAATTTGATGCTTTCAGTTAAAAATTTGTACTGGTTACTCACATTCACAGGGATTGTTTCTAGGAAAGTTCCTTACTGTAGGAATAATAAAGAGAGGCGAAGATAGGAAAAAAGATCCCAAAGAAGGGAAGTTATCAGGACCGTACATTATCAGTTGTTTCTTCTCTCTCTCTCTCTCTCTCTCTCTCTCTCTCTCTCTCTCTCTCTCTCTCTTTCTCTCTCTCTCTCTCCCCCCCTTTATCTCTCTTTTGCTTTATTTTTACTTACTTTGACAGGTGAGGCTACACTGTGTAAGTCTGAACAAAGCTATACTGGGGAGTTTGGAAATTTTACAGCATGGCAACCTGCAGCAAGTAGCATTGTATGCACTTGGCTTCCTTATCCCCGTGTCGTCTTCCATCCTGCTATTTGTTGTCTTTTGCTTTCATAGTATGTCCTAGTAATTCAAAGACTACACCATATCCAGATAAGCAATCAGCTCTTCCGTATTCCCTGACACTGTAGCCCAGGCTGGCCTTAGACTAGGCAGCCCTCCAGAGTCAGCCTCCTGAGGGTGCTGGGTTTATAGGCATGCGCAACCATGTGTTGCTGGGGAATCAAACCTAGAAAAGCGCTTAACTGCTGTGCCATTCCTTCAGCCCCTGTTTTTCTTTTTTTGAAGAAGAGTCTTCCCAAAGTAGAACTGTGTTAAGAAGTTACAGTATAAATGAACATTGTACTGACATCCTCATGATCATGTTATTCAGATACAAGATGTCTTTTTTATTGAAGTTGGCAGTTTAAAAATATTAGATAGTTCAGCAGACTTTTTAAAGTTTTAACACAATTATTCTTTGCAGTGCGTATCTGAATGTAGCAGAATATTTGCCTTAGTGACAAATGTTCCACTTTCACCGAGGATAGACAATATTTTAAAGTTGGTAGGTTTGTCTCCAGGTTCTTCTGTGTGTTTCCACTGGAAGCTGACATTTCTTCCCAGCTGCAAGGCTCTGCTAGAATCTTGTTAGTTGACTATATTTTGAACTATTTTATAAAAATGTGTTAGTACAGCCAGGCTGTAGATTTTTGTTATATTATAAATATAAGTAACACAAGTCTATTGTAGGAAATTAGGAGATAGAGATAAGTGAAAATAAAAATTACCCATAATCCTGCATGTGGAGATAACCTTATTCAACAGTTGTATTATTGTCCAGTCTTTTTCATGTTTATAGAAACTTTTAAGAAATGGTAATGTGCTATGGATTACTGCTTGTCCATCACATATTTGTCTTTCACTTCACATGATATACCACAATTTTCCGTGTTAACGCTACACTGATATTACAGAATATTTTTGTGTGAATGTATTCCTTGATTTTATTTAGTTATTACTTTATTATTGTATGTTTATATTTATTTCTGTTTAATGTTATAATATAAAGATGATTATTTTTGTAGCCAAATCTTTGTCTACCTACATTCCCAATCTTAGAATAATTTCATATAAATGGGATTCCTGGGTCAATGTATGTATACTTCTAACACATCTTTTGATACTTAATGCCCAGTGCCTTCAAAAGTGTTTGCCAGTTTGTGCTACTATTAACAATACCTCACAGTGCCACCATGCTGCTTTTCTTCATTAGCCAGTGGGACCTCTCGTTGCCCTAGCAGAATATGTGCCTCCTTGACGTCACTGAGTGGAACAGCCAATTCAGAGGCCACTGTCCATGGTTTAGGCTGCTGTTTCTGTGGCCTCTGACACTGTGTTCCCTGTTACCCTAAGTACGAGACTACTTTTCTCTGGTTTGAAATCTTAACAGCTGAGCTAAGGATGGAAAAGCAGTATATTCCCCGCTAGCTCTTTTACTAGCATTAGACTTTTTCCAGTTGGTAAGTTAGATGATGAAAATTATTAATGCAGTCTCATGTCTGTATTTAGGTAGTATGAACAACTGGTTTACTGTTAGAGAAGGTGTAGTTTTCTAATGGTTAGCCACTGTGTGATTGTCAGATGCCTGAATTTCCTAGCTTTCTTGTTTCTATTTCTTTCATCACATCTGTGCATGGTAACTTGTTAATGTTGCCATAACTATGATCAGTTGGAAAGATTCTATTTGTCTAACTTACCAGTTCGATAGAACTTTTTAGATTTTAAATCAGTCATGTAATTCAGTGAAGAGAACTATGGTCAATGGTCAACTGCAAGATTCTTATTGCATAGCTTATCACCTGGAGAGAACTTTTTAGATTTTAATTCTGTCACTTTATTCAGTGGCGAGAACTGTGGTGTAGGGTGATGCAAGTAGCATAGTTTCTAGTGGTAAATAGGTATTGTTCAGGAATGCTACGTGTTGGCTTAATCGATCCCTTTTCTTTGTTTGCTGGAAACCCTAAAGTTGTTTTGTATAGTCTTCAATATTAGCAGCGTAGTGTAGTAAAAAAGCAGAGGCTCTGAATGCAACCTCGAGAATTTGAATTATGACTGCTGGTGATAACTGTGTGACCTGAGACAAGTTTCTTTTCTTTCTTTAAAAATTTTATTGTGGTACATCTTTCAGTAGATACAGATGTGACAACCCTGTGTCAGAGCTTTTCTCTAATCTTGACGAAATGGATGCTGATTCACGGTGTAGTGAGCAAACCTTGATATAATGATTTTTGCCCACTGGTCTTAAGAGCAGAAGTTTAGGCATCATATCTTCAGAGTCTTTTTGAATTGGACAGGTTTTTTTTTTTCCTTTAGATGCAAGAAAATTCAGTCTCAACATTTGAATTTGACGTTTTCCCATATATTAAACAAGCAGAATAATGCCATTTCAAAATAATCAACGTCATCATGTTATTCTCAGACTTATAAGATATTCTTATAGCAAGGTGCTATAGTTTGTAGCTGAAGTATCCTCCAAATATCTGTATCTTAGAGACTTGGTCCTTATCCCATGACACTGTTGAGAGGTGGTGGAACCTTTAGGAGGTAGGGCCTACAGGCAAGTCTTTAGCCCATTGGTGGCATGCTGTTGAAGGGGCTAGTGGGATCTCTCTCCCTCCTGTGCTCACTCTAACTCTGTCTCCTTTCCACCCATGAAATGAGCAGCTGAGATTTCTTTTGCATACTTTCTTTGTAGACATAATTCCAATTTAATTTTCTATAATCTAGAAGAATTAGAATTTGTCAGAGTTTATCTTTAAACCTTTATCCTAGAACTTTTGTAAACCTTGTAAAATGTAGTTATATAGATAAGCTTTGAGTAATTTATATTGGCTTTATCCATGTGTATCATTTTTTCCATTATCTTATGATTTAGAAAGTTTTGGGAGATAAGATATGACAAAATCTGAGACCTTTGTAGATAATCCTTTCAAGCTGATAGAATTCCATGGAGTAGACGAAAGTTGTTTTTGTCATGGGTGCCCACTCACCAGGCATTGATAATTAAAGAAGTTGCAAAGTGTCACACAGGACTCATCCCTATATATATACACACACACACACACACATATATATATATATATATATATATATATATATATATATATATACACACATACACACACATGCTTTAGAATAATGGTTATAGGTATAGGAACTGATAAATCTGAAGGCTCCCAGGTGGAAAGCAAGGCATGTTAGAGAAGCTCAAAGCAGGATATTGCAGTTGAATTAGAGCAAGAAAGAGAAAGTCTATTGTGAAATAAAGCAGGCAAGGTAGACAGTAGGCAGGTTGAGCAGGCTCTTAGAGCTTTTTATAAATATTATCAATTTTATCCAAGAAACAGTGGGAATCCATTGAAGAAGATTGAGACGTGTGATGGTAATTATATTACCCTAACTGTAGAATAGAGAACTAATTATTGAGAAGAAAGAATGTTTTGCTAAAATATGAGTTGAGATATGATAGTGACTTGTACTAAGATAGTAATCTATAAGTATTTTAGAAGTGAATGTAATAGAACTAGTGGCTACATATAGAATACAAATTAGAGGAGAGGAAATAGTGAGGGTGGCTTACAGTTTTTGGCTTTGTAGCTGATAGTACCACATACAGAGATAAGAATGTTATTGAGAGCTGGAGATGTAGTTCAGTAGTTAAAGTGCTTGCCTATTAAGGACAAAGCCCTGGGTTTGATTCTCCAGCACCATATGAACTGGACATGGTGGGACGTGCCTATACTCCTAGAACTTGGGAGGATGAGGCAGGAGGATTACTGTGGCTTTGAGGCCAGCCTGAGCTACACTTCAGAACCAGCATGGACTGTAGAATGAGACCCTGTCCCCCAGTTCCTCAAAAAAAGAAAAAAAGAAAAAATACTAGCAAATAGTCTAGTTTTAGTAGGGGAGCTTATGATGTGCTGACTTTTGAAGGGTTGTGAGGCACTGACGGAGAGATTTCAAGTAGGCAATAATTTTGAAATGGCCTGGGGTACCAGTGAGGGTCTAATATCTCGTGGTACTCTGTATGCAGCTTACTTATGTCACAGTTACTGAGCATTGAACTTTCATCTGAATTTGACAATTGCTTGGGTTTCCATTACCAAAGCTGTTGATTAAGTTTGAAACTTTGGAGAGATAGACTGGAGTAGAAAACTGATCATATTATGCTTTTAGTTTTTTTTTTTTACTGTGCACTGTTGCATGTGCGGTTTCTAGGCTTCTGAATATAGAATATATATTTGTACATATTTGACATAACATGTTGCCTGCAATTTTTAGAAAATGATTTTTTAAACACTGGATTTGGTGAATATTCAACTTGAAGGTCTCTGCCTACCTCTTACAATAGGTGCATACTATTCCTGTGTTCTTTATACACTTTTTCCCTCACTCCTGCCATCCTACAGAAATCTTCAGCTTTGTGTCATATAAATAATGGTCAGGTTTCTGAACTTGGTTCATGTAATTCTTTCTTTTGCTTTTGTAAGTTTAGATATTTGTCTTAAAATTTTTGGTAATTGATAATATATTTTAAAGTCTACTGAGCACCAGGTTCTTTAGACCTTTTTGTCCTTCAGCTATATGCTAGGTCTTGTGAGCCCCATCCTTGTAAGGGCCAGAATGAAGCCCTGCTCCTCTTCATAATTTATTTTTCAGCCATTGCTGATGAACTTTTACTAATTCAGAATACTAAATAGGAGCTTTTAATGACCATTCTTGGATTTGCTCATCCTTTCCGCAACATTAACAGATTAGAGACAAGTGGATTCAGAAACTCTAAAGCCCTTGTCTCAGCAGTCTACTGTTGGGGTACTTTCAGGATACTGTCCTTAGGATAGAGGCAGCAATATATCTACATTAGCTACCAAGGTCAATTGGGTTCTTTGGGTTTCTACCTCTTATTGATCTAGTTTCCAGAATACAGGCATTTTATAGAACCAAAGGAGTGTGATAGTGGGAGTTAGGGAAGTGGGGAGGGTGCTGGAGGACCAAAAATGGGAAGGGATTTTAGTGTTGCTGTGTCTCATATGTGTACAAAATACCCAAGCTCATTGTAACTATTACATATTACACATACCCACACACCCACCCACACACATTAATAAAAAGTAGGGGAAAAAATACGACAAGTGATTTTAAAAGCTTGTTTTTCATTTTCACGGTATTTCAGTATTCTTTTCTAGCCATATCTGAAGAAGATCATCCACACTTAGAAATGGTATTGGCATCCTCTGAAAATAATCTAGGCCTTTAATCTTTTGGCATTGGAAATAAGCTAAAGTTGCTTTTCCTAGGATAGGTTCCCTTTATCTAGGTATGTGTGATAGATTCTTATGTTATAGTGGAGTTCTGAGTTAAATAGAAAATGTAATCTAAAAAATGTTCTCTCTAAAGAATGAGATCATATTTTCCAGAAATACTATATTGGTCTTTAAAGATCTCTTCTTTCCAACCATTTTCTGAGGGAAGTACAATATTTTTAAGACCTTAGGCAGTTCATATAGAATGTCATTCCATTGGTAGCTTTAACACACAAATTGTAGAGTTTCTTTCCGGAAATACTATTAATCTTGGGCTGGAGGAATGGCTCAGTTAAAATTCTAAGTCAAGTCAAGTACTAAGTACTCAAGTTTGATTCCCCAGCACCACATAAACAGTGTGTGGTAGTGCACTCCCAGCACTGAGGAGGCTGAGACAGGATTGCCATGAGTCCAAGGTCAGTCTGGGCTCCAAAGTGAGTTCAGGACCCACCTGGCCTGCAGAACAAGACCCTGCCCCCTCCAAAGAATAACAGAAATACTATTAATTAATCTCTTGTAGGCCAACATGTATTGAAGAAGGTGATTCACTTTATGATAACAGAATTTTGAACAAATGAAAGAGAATGGTAAAGATAAGATTAGCTATAATATATCTAAAGCTGTTTTTTTTAGAAGTCGACATAGCACTGTATAAAATGAATTGTAGGATCCTAGTGATTCTTTGAGATGCTGTCATTTTCATATCAGCTATGCTCAGATGCAGTTGTGTTTTTGTCACCTGCCAACCTTGGCATGGACAGATGTACTCCTTGTTATCCATAGAAAACTTTAAGCAGAAATGTTAGTGAGAAATTTAGTTTCAATAAGTGAAAAGCATGTATTTCCTTTTTATGGTATTTAGAAGGATCCCTAAAAGGTACTACTACTTCTGCACCAACCAATTTGTTTTGTGAGTTGATATTTTTATGGTATTATCTTTAAATTTCTAGTGGTACTATGTCAATAAAAATTGAGAAGTTAGTGAAACTCTGGTAAAGGAACTTGGTATGAGCATTTTAATTTATATCCACATATAGCACTTATAATTCCAGAATTTGAGACAGCCATGCTGATACTCTTCCATGATCCCAGATACTTTGGAGCTTGAGTCATGAAGGTTATAAGCTCAGGGCCAGCTTGGACAACTTTTACACACAAACACACGCGCACACACACACACACACACACACACACACACACACACACTCGGCATAACCTAAACATGTAAATTCTGATTTTCTAGCAAAATGTTTCAGAAATCTTTTAGAGAGAGAGAGAGCATGAGAGCGAGGACGTGCGAGCCCAGACTGGTCCTGAACTCACTTTGGTGCTCAGGCTAACTTTGGCCTCACAACAATCCTTCTACCTCAGCCTCCGAAGTTCTGGCATGCACTACCATGCCCACCTTATGTGGTGCTGGGGAATTGCATCCAGGGTGTTTTGCTTGCTGGGCAAGCACTTTAACCACTGTGCCATTCCTCCAGCATTTAATGATTTTTTGAGGCAGCGTCTCTCTCTCTCCGCCGTCCAGACTGTTTCTGAACTCACTATGTAGCTCAGACTGGCCTTGAACACATTGCAATCCTCCTGCCTCAGCCTCCTGAGTACAAGGATTACAGTCTTGCACCACCGTGTCTGGTTTATGTGGTGCTGAAGAATTGAACCACCAAACAATTTCTCCAACCCCCTAATATCACTCTTAGATCAAAGTCTCTTTAATTTTTAACATGTGGGTAACTCTTAATTATATAGACAATTTAGCCTGACAACCTGTTAAAAATTAGACGATTTTAGATATCTTCAATTGTACTCTGTAAGTTACAGGAGCTTAAAGTAAACTTCTCATTAAAATCTTTGGAAGTGACAGCTTATGTATCTGGAAGAGTATGCTACAGATGCCTCCAAAGTTTCCTCTGCAAAATTCCCTCAAATGCAAACCTTGCTACTAAACTTAAACAGAAGAATACATAAAAATGGGAAGCTGTTTTGAGCTTGGGAGATTTATTTTTTTCTGAAATTTCCTTCATTTTTATTAAACTCATATCATCATGACTGAAATTCTGTTACTGGGCTGAGTTCCTTGGGAATTGCCTCTTCATTTTCATAGAATAAGATGTCTTTGAGAAGATTTCTCTATCCCTCTCTCGTTTAGAATTATCGTCTTTGCTAGATACACCTGGAAGTGGACAGAGTTTAAGCTTAAGCTGTGTGATTCCCTGCTATGAAATTTCTGGCAGTTTTATATCATCGAAAGCAAGCCACATGTTTACAGAATATATAATTTACTATTGTGAGTATACCACGTGGTAGGCTTGTTGTTGTAGCAGGCAGTATGCCAAAGTGGTTAAAAGCATGGACTTTGGAGTGGATCTACACTTTGCATTAGTAATATTATCACTCTGGGAAACTAGTTGAATCTCTTTCATCTCTGCACTCTGAATGTGTCCCTGCTGTGTTAGTGCACTTTTCATTACTGTGAGAAATACCTGATATAATCAACTTATGAAAAGGTTTATTTTGGCTCACAATTTTCGAGGCTTCTGTTCTTGATAGTTTGGCCCCTTTGCTTTTGGAGCAGTGGAGAGGCAGCATATCACAGCTAGGAGTGTGTGGCAAAGCAGAACCACTTGCCCCATAGCTTAGAAGTGACAGAGAGTGATAGAGACCAGGGTACCATGATCCGCTTATGCCCTGTGACCTGAAGGTCTCTCTCTAGGCTCCATGTCTTAGAGGTTTCATATCTTTTGTAGTGCTACTCTGAGGAAGAAGCCCTTAACACATGAATTTTGGGGAGATGTTGAAAATGCAAGCTGTAGCACCCGTTATAATAATAGAAGAGAAGGCAGGTATAATTCATTAACCAAAAAGAAGCTGATTGCATTAATTGAAGCCTTCTGTTAATAATCTGAAAATTGTGCAGGACTATTACTATTACGTAGTATTGGTTTTTAATACATATAGAGCCTATCTTGAGTGGGTACTTGGAGGACTCTTCTCTCTTATGTCCTCTGAGTTTTCAGCATCTCCATACTACCACTATGGCCTCTCCATCTGTGTCCAGCTTTCCCAAAGTCTTGGCTTCCTTCTGCCATTCTGTTGTTTTCTTTGTATTCAAATCTTGTCACATCAGTCCTGGGAAGAGCACTCACAGGATAAACAGCAGACTCTTGAGGTTAATTGGTCTTTTTTTCATAGAATAACTTTTATTAAAATATCATAGGAACAGGGATGGGAAGTAATAATGTAAATAAATGAATGATAATACGTTCTTATCTCCAAGGATTGTTGTCAAAGTTAAATGAACTGTTTTGTAACTATATTTAATTTTTCACTAATATATTTATGAACATTTGTGAAAATTTTATTCCATCAAGATTTGTTCCTTTAGATTTCCTGGGCTCTTTATATATAACCTTTTATCAATATCTGATTATATTTTGAGGAGGACCTTTTGTCCACTAAAATTTTATAGGCTTCACTGAAACTTAGAGAGAGAGAGCTCTTACCTAGTATATTTACAGCCCTGGGTTTGGTCCTTGGCATTGTTAAATAGGTTTGTACATATTTTCAGAAACAAATCCTTTGCTTCTTGGAAAATTATAAAAGTGCTTGCATTTGATTTTTATTGAGAGTTTAAGTACATTATCATTTTTTGCTGTTGCTACCTGTGGAGTTGTTAACTAGACTTTTGTTGCCTACTATGTCAGCAGTGGTTACAAGTAGATTTAAATTACTTAAAAGTTTTTGTTTCTCAGTTGTGCGAGGTACATTTCACGACCTCATTAGCTTTATGTGGCTAATTGGTAAATGTATAGCACATATATTGAACATTTCCATTATAGCAGAATATTTTTTGAATTGCACTGAACTAGCTAATGGGAAAATTAAATAACAGTTGTTTATTTAAGTAAGAAACATTAAAGTTCATTGTATTTGCTTTACTGTTAAATTTGATTACTTTTTTTTTTACCATGGTTAGGTAATGTAAGTATTGAATGCCACACAAATTTATTACCTAGTTTTACATTTTTTAAAATGTCATTTTTGTACATAAAAGATGTTGATTTTTCAGCATCTTCTTGCTTTTACTGTTCATGCTCTGATGTTATATAAATGTTCTACTTGTTTTTGTAGCATTTAAATGTTGTATTCTAAGTACTTGCTTTTATTCCTTGTGTCCTGATATTGTATTAAATGCTTCCATTTATTTTTGCAGCATTTGAGGGTTTGGCTGTATTCTATTGCCATGTCCTTTTGACTTAACACTGTTGATACGAAATAGTACTAGTTGTGTCCAGTCTGACAGATACCATGCTGATGAAATTTATACTACAAATAAGAGTTCCACAAAATACAAATGTATACTCCATCCTTATCCTTTTCTGTGAGATAGCGTCTTGCTCTGTGGCCCAGGGTGGACTTGAACTCATGCCAGCCTTCCTACCTTAGCCTACCTCAGCCTGTTCAGTGCTGAGATTATAGGCATGTGCCACCATGTCCAATTATTATGTGGTGATGGGGGATTGAACCTAGGGCCTGAAGCACACTGGGCAAGTGCTTTAACCACAGAGCTGTACACCAGCCCCTACTCCATCTTTCATGTAGGCCTTTGGATGTTTTCAGTGAATAGCTTTGCATTTCTCCTATTTATTTTGTACTGTACTCTTACATAAAATCTTATTTAACGGATGGTTATGAAAGTTACATTTCTTTTTCATTAAAAATAATATTTAATTTTTTAATCCTAGGAAGCTCTACACAGGATCATTTCAACTTTGGCAAATAAAAATGATGAAATTCAGAACTTTATTGATACACTGAACCATACCCTAAAAGGAGTTCAGGTATGAAACTTTTATTAAGCAATTGATGCCACAGTGAATGATGATTAAGACAAATCTGAAGTTTAAATGTACTTTTTAAACTATGGATTATAAACTAATGGAAATGAGAGCAGAATTTTAAAATGTTATATAAAAATGCTGTGGTGATCAGGAAGATGGAGTGTTTAGCAGTGGGATCTCTCTAGGGGATTAGTGAAATATACTTCCTGGTGGGCCTGGGTGGGTTGTAGAGACTCTTGTCCCTTCCTCTTCGGCTCTGTTCCCTAGTCACCATGAGTCAGATATGTGTGTTCTGCCATACCTTTCTGCTATGATATTCTGCTTTGGAGCCACGTAATTAAGAAGTAAATCCTCTAAAACTATGAGCCAGATTAAACCTCTCCTGCTTTAAGTTTTTAGTGTTGGGTATTGTGTCCTGGCAATAGGAAAGATTATACAGAAAATTGGTACTGGAACTGTGGTGATTGCTGTGACTGTTTTGACAATGTGGTTTAGAAGCTTTTGGAACTGGTTTTCAGAAAAAATTTGGAAAGTCTTGAAGATGCAAGCTAGACAAACCCTAGAATGCTGTAGACAGAGCTGAATAGGTGATTGTGATTAAACTCCAGAAGGCCAGAATGCTGATTATGTGCACAGGAAAGGAAAGGCTCGGGATTTTTATTTGGGAACAAAGATTTCATTGGTACTTGCACTAGAGGCCATGTGTATTATACTCTGATAGAAAAATTGTGTACACTTGGCTCATGTCCTGAGACTGCAGGAGACTAAGAGCAGTGGACTAGTTAATCTAGCGTAGAAAAATTTAAGACATCCCAATATTCAGGCTGTGGTACTGTTAGCTTCCTTTAGCCATATTTACAGTGAGAGTTGGGGACAAAAGGCAGAGGGAAAAATTATGAAGAGAAATATTGGGCCAAAAGGAACCACATGTAAAATTGGGGCCTAAAGAAGTTTGGCTGTGAAGAGATAAGTGCTATTAAAAAGAAAACAAGGGGCTGGAGGAATGGCTGAGCGGTTAAAGCGCTTGCCTAGCAAGTGCTGAGTACCCTGTTCGATTCCTCAGCACCACATAAGCCGAGAATGGTGGTGCACACCTGTAATTCCAGCACTTGGGAGGCTGAGACAGGAGGATTGCTGCGAGTCCAAGGCCAGCCTGGGCTCCGAAGTGAGTTCAGGACCAGCCTGGACCACAGAGTGAGACCCTGTCTCAAAAAAAAAAAAAAAAAAAAAAAAAAAAAAAAAAAAAAAAAAAAAAAAAAAAAAAAAAAAAAAAAAAAAAAAAAAAAAAAAAAAAAAAAAAAAAAAAAAAAAAAAAAAAAAAAAAAAAAAAAAAAAAAAAAAAAAAAAAAAAAAAAAGAAAGAAAGAAAGAAAAAAAGAAAAGAAAAGAAAAGAAAACAAGTACTTTGTACAAGAACAAGAAGAAGGATGCCTTAATGACATCCTTTGATCTGATGAGATCCCACTATAGGCTTACAGGTGCAAACGTGTAAATAGCTCCTGGGCCTCTTGCTGGAGAAGAGCCACCTGTGGAGTTGATTTGCCAGGAGTCGTTTCCTCTGAAGAGGCCGCTATAGCCATGGTTCAGTCACTAACAGCAGACCTTAGCATCATCTGCATGATGATGGTTTATGGGTGTGCTGAGTGTAAGAATTGTGAGGTGTGAGAAGCTTCCACCAAGATTTCAAAGAAAAGCCTGGGAGGCTTCTTGACAGGATTGTATGATTCTGTGGAAATGAGGCTGAAGGTGCAGTGAAGTACCCAGGAAGCTTGGACATACCAGTAATGTGGAAAGTATGCTGAGGAAAGTTTCAGGCCAGCCAGCCCCAGAGAGAGGTCATGTTACTTGTAAACTGAAAGGCCATAGGGTGGGGCTGCTTAAGCCCTTTGAAGCTCACATTTACCACTGTGTGTCCTGGATGTCATATATGAGGCTGTTGGACTTAGTATTTATCCAGCTGAGATGTGGACTTGCTTTCATTCAATTCTTTTCCATGCCTCTCTTCCTTTTGGAATAAAAATTTTGCCCCGTGCCATTGTCCTTTGGCATATGTAACTTGTTTTTGATTTTTGACAAAGGTTCATTCACATCTTAGAGCTTGCCTGAATCTAGTAAAGACTTGGACTTTTTGAAAAATATGCTATCTCTTCAGACTATGGGAAAGAATTGTGTTTCTGGTTGTATATAGGAAGATCCATTATGTTAGGCAGAATTATGAACCTGCTGTTGTCATGATTTAAGGCATGTGTTTGAGTATGAAGTTGAGACAGGAGGAGGTGTAGAAATTGAGTGCAGCGTCAACTTGATTGGCTATGGGATTTGCCCAGCCTATGGGGAGAGTGCACTTCTGAGTTTGTCTGGATGGATCGTAGAGGCATGGCTTTGGGGGTCTATATCTGACTTGTCCCTCTTTTCTGTTTGGCGCCATTCCCCTGTGGTTTCCTAGCTGCCATGAACTAAGCATCTTTGCTTACCATGCCACTGTGCCCTAATATTTCTGCCTTGAAACCATGGTCTGAGTTCCTTGAAACTATGAATTAAATTAAACCTCTTTACTTTTTATATGTGATTGTCAGATACCGTGTCCTGGTGTTGGGCAAACCAATACAGATCTTTTCCTTGAAATTCCTGCATACTCCATGAAAAAAATCAAATAGCAAGAAAGAAAACTCTGAAATAGTAGTTGCTAGGGAATACAGTGTTCACTTTGTCCTCTTTTGTATGATGTTTTTCTGTACTAATTCTAATTAAGGGCAAATTATACCTTTTCATAATAAGATAAAATATTAATGGTAAAGTAGTAGGAGGAAGATGTAGATGCTAAGAGGTCTACTTGAAGAAGTAGTTGAAAGTAAAACAAATGGTAAAGTGCCCAATTATGAGGGAGAGGAATACTTAAAGAAATGTTCACAGGTTTGGACAGATAGCCAAACGGGTAGTAACGAAATGGTGATTGTTCAGTTGAATTCAAGGTAATCTAATGATTTTCAGAACATACAACCAACCCAGACTGAATCAGTAAGAAATAGAAAACTTGAACAGACCAATAATGAGTGAGATTCAGCATTAATAAAAATTTCCCATGAAAAGCCCAGAATTTGATGATTATGCTTCTTAGTTCTACTGAATATTTAAAGCACTAATACCAGTCGTTTAAAAAGTCTTCCACAAAGTTCAAGAGGAAAGAGTACTTCCAAGCTCATTTTGTAAGACCAGAACCACCCTGGTACCAAAACTAGATAAGGACATTTAAAAAAAAGTGAACAATATGAAACAACACTCCTGATGAATACAGATGAAAATAATCTTCAAAAACACAGCAGACTGAATCAACAGCATGTTAAAAAGATTGTTTACCTTGACCGGTTGCATTCATCCCAGAGATGCAAGATGGTTGAACATATATAAATTAACAAATGTGACATTCCATATTCATAAAATGAAGGTCAAAACCCATATGCTCACCTGAATAGATGAAGAAAAATAATTTAACAAAATTCAGTGTGTTTTCATGGTAAAAACAAATTACATATAGGAAGAATGTACCTCAACACAATAAAAGCCTTATATGAGAAATATACAGCTGATATACTCAGTAGTGAAAGTGTTTCTGCCAGGATCAGGAATATGACAGCAAGACATACTATCATCACTTTTATTCACCACAGTATTAGAGGCCTAACCTTATCAGTGAGACAAGAAAAAGAAATGGAAAGGAAAAAGTGAAATTGAAGTTGTCTGCTTATTGATTATATGGTATTGTATGTAGAGAACTACTAAAATACATTAAAAATTTTAAATTCAGTAAAATTTCAGACTACAAAATCAACACAAAGCCAGTTGAATTTCTATATTCAAACTATCTGAAAAAGAAATTGAAATAATCTCATTTATTAGAGCATCACAAGAAATAAAATACTTAAATAAACTTAAGGAAGTGAAAAATCTGTGTACTGAAAACTACAAAACATTGGCAGAAGAAATTGAAGAAGACATAAATGTAAAAAGAAACTCATGCTCATGGAATAGAGGAATTAATATTGTTAGAAAGTCTAAAGTACTCAAAACAGTCTACAAATTCAGTATAATCTTTATCAGAATTGTAATACGTGTTACAGAAACTGAACCACCAAGGTTCATATGGAACTATAGAAACTTCAAAAAGCCAAGTGATTTTGAGCAAAAAGAACAAAACTTGAGGTGTGCAGTCTTGATTTCAAATTGCATTATGAACCTGTTGTAATCAAACTAGCCTGTTACTGGTATAAAAACAAACATTGGTCGATGGAACAAGACAGAAAGTCAGAAATAAATCCATGTTTTTATGGCCATTTGATTTTTTCACAAAGGTGCAAAGCCACTCTGGGAAAAAAGACACTCCCCTCAGTAAATGGTGTTGAAAGAACTGAATATAAGCATGCAGAAGAGTGAAATGGACCCTTATTTCATATCATACACAAAAATCAACACAAAACAGATTAAAGACTTACATGTAAGATCAGAAACTATAAAACCCATGGAAGACAAACTAGGGAGAAACTCTGTGATATTAGCTTCCAAAATTTCTTATATGTGAACCTAAAAGCATAAGCAACAAAAGCAAAAATAAATAAATGAGATCACATAAAACCGGAAACCTTGTGCATAGCAAAGGAAACAACAGTGAAGAGACAACTTACCCAAGTGGGAGAATTATTTGCAAACCATACATTGTCAGTTAAGAAGCTAATACTCAAAGTATAAAGGAACCAAAAAGCAAGAAAATATCTGATTAAAAAATTAGCAAAGTAACTGAAACTGACTTTTTTCGGAAGACTTACGACCAACAGCTTATGGACAAATATTCAACATTTCTCATCAGCCGTGAATACAGATTAAAACCATAATGACGTGTCACCTCACATCTGTTAGAATAGCTTTTATTGAAGAGACAGAATATATCAGGGCATGGTGATACATGCCTGTAGAACCAGTTGCTCAGGAGGTTGGAAGAAAAGGGTCATTTGAGCCCATGAATTTACCAGATTTGGCAACATAGAGAGACCTCATCTCTGGGAAAAAAAAAAGTCCTAAGATCAAAAACATAACAAATGTTGGATTTGGAGACATTGGGACTCTTGCAATAATGGTGGGGATGTAGTGTTGCAGCTGTAATGGAAAACAGTATGAAGTTTTCTTTAAAAACTAAAAGTAGAATTACCATTTGTTCTAGCAATTCCACTTATGATAATACAGCCAAGGGAATTGAAATCAGTATATCAAAGATTTATCTGCAATCCCATATTTGTTATAACATTATCACAATAGCATGAAATGGATACAACCTATGCACCTATCAAGGAATGGGAAAAGAAAATTGTCTTATACACAGTGGAATAGTATGCAGTCTTTAAATAGAAGGAAATTCTGTTGAGATAAGCCTGGAGAATATTATGCTAAATGAAATGATCCAGGCACAAAAAGACAAGTGCCACATGACCTCATTCAAATATAGAATCTAAAAATAGTTAATCTGATAATGGCAAAGGGTAGGTTAATGGTGTCCAAAAACTTAAGTGGGTAGAGAGAATCAGGAAAAGGAACTGTGTTGGTCAGAAAGTACAAAATTCCAGTTAGGAATAAGTTGTAGCTATTGCACAGCATGGTGATTGTTAATAATGATGTATATTTCAAAATTGCTAAAGGATATTTTTAAGTATTAATTACCACAAAATGATAACTAAGACAATACTTATATTAATTAGTGTTCTAATCTTTCTACAAATATACATGTATTATATTGATATATACCATCTCTTTTTCCAGTTAAAAATAATCTGATAATGCTTTCCAGTGAATGTGCCTTTTCCCCACTATTTTTATTAATGTACATATGTAATACATAGTGTTTACAATGAATTTGGGATTTTGTGCCCATATTATCATATCAACTTTACAATCCCTTTCCATTTTTGACCCTCCCACCCCCTCCCTATCTCCTCCCCCAACTCTGGCCATCACTTCATGTGGTTCTATAGAATGTCTGTGTTCTGGGTTTTCTAAGTCAGAGAGACTGTATAGTACTTAACATGTTAATCTTCTGTATCTAAGTCGTTTCACTTAAGTCTCCACTCTAACTCAGCATCCTATTCCTTGAGTGAGTCGCAGTAGTCAAATCTTGATGCCTCTTCTCTGAATCCAACCAATCCCTTTATTGGGATATTTTCCAAAAGTTTTTTTTTTTTCTAAATTTTGCTATATCTTTGTTGTTATTCTTAAACCTGGCTTTATGCACCAGTCCACATTAGAAAAGAACTATAAGCATGTAGTTCAAAAAACTAGTAAATTTGGGAATGTGCCTTTTTAAACTTAAGGGTCATTTCTTCCTGAAATGCATAGATTTGTTGTCAAAGAGTCTCTCAAGGAAAGGTACTTTTTGCTTAAACTAGCGTGGTTGTTGGGTTATCAAGTATTAGTCTTTACATTATTCTTCATCCCTAATTTCTGAACTAAAGTTAATTGATTATGCTCCTTACCATTTTAACTGTCATTCTTATTTCATTGGAAAATTTTATGGCTCCATTCTTTAACCAAAAAGCTAGTGGATCTAAAATTCTTGATCTTCATTTGTCATCTAGAAGAACTTTTGAGTTAGAGCTATTCTAAACTATTCTTATTAACAAACTACTTAGAACTTTACTCTAGCTCATAGGAAACTAAATATTTAGGTATAACTAAGTTAGTCTTGTCCCTGAAGGTGAAAGTGTGAAAGGTTGGAACCAAGAGACAAGTAAGAATGTGCCAACAGGTGATTAAAAGGAAAAAGAGTAATGCTTTTATAAACAAGTAATCCAAGGCCCAGGAATTGAAGTGGCTTCTACAAGGTCACATTTTTTGAGTGTGTATTCTCAGTGGCTTCTGTGTTAGGTATTCTAACTTTTGGACAACACATTTGTTCTTCCCTTGTTCATTCTTCAAACTAAAATTATTTTACTTTTGGTGAAACTCCATTGAGATGGTATCTGGATTTTATAGACATTGTAAGCAAAAATTTAGACCTTTGATAATATATACGGTACTGTTGATAGTGCTTTTCAACACAATGCCAGTTTATTTTTAATTGAATGATTTATCAAAATTGAGAAATACCTTTAAGTGATTTCTTCAATCTTATAATTGTTAGAAGTATACGTTACTGCTATCTATGGATTTTACAAATGCTTTAAGGCTTTCTTGTTGAAATGGCTACATTCTTCTTAATGAGCAACATAGGAATTCAAGAGACTTAGAATTCCCTATTGCTGCTGCTGCACCAACAGCGTGTAGATGGCCTGGTGGCACAGCATAATATTCCTCTGGGAGAGTGAGGCAGGAGGATTGCAAGTCTGAGCCCATACTGGGCAACTTAGTGACTTGGTGAGACCTTGTCTGAAAATTAAAAAAATAAAAGAAGAAGAAACCTAAAATATGAGCTGAGGATGTAGCTTAGTGTGAAGGCTCTGGGTTGTAAACCTAGTACCAAAAAACAGAGACACGTGCACATAAAAAATTCACAAACAGTGTTCAACTTTGGGCAAGTTGCTTATCAATTTAGTTCATGAAATGTAAGTATTTGAATACAAATTCTGGTTATTAAATTATGTGTGTTCTCTCTACTACAAAATTCAATGTTTGACAAATCTTTTATGATCCAGTAAAAAATTGCTTAGTCAAGTTCTGTTTGGCTAATATACATGGGATGTTTTAGAGAACCTGAACAATTTTGAAATTTACTGACTTACCCCATTCCTGTACAATCAAACTCTCTTCTAAAATCTTTGGAATATTTTGCTGAACTACTTTTACCAGTGATTCACATACACTTCAGAGATTAAAAAACACTGGCTCAGGGTCTGCCTTTAGAGTGTAGAAGTCTGGATGAAGTTGGGAAGTTTAAAACAATGCTTTACCTTGTCCTCTCTAACAGTTTTATGAAAGGAGGGAATAGGCTAGTCCATAAAAAGCAGTTTAAGTCATAGCATCACAGAAATAGTACTATGGTCATTGACAGCTAGTTTCTGTTTGTCCTTTTAGTCTTGAATGAAGTATCAGAATTTTGCTATTTTTACATTAGACCAAGGTAGTAAACTTTCTCTCTCCTTTGAGAATAAATTGAAGTTTTTAAATACTTGGCAACTCGTCAGTACAATAATCGTTATGTTTTGCTTTGTTTTAAACAGGAAAATTCTTCTAATATACTTTTAGAGTTAGATGAAGAGTTCGATAGTTTGTACTCTATATTGGATGATGTGAAAGAAAGTATGATTAACAGTATCAAGCAGGAACAAGCTCGTAAATCACAAGAGTTACAGGTGAGATCACCCAACTGAGTATTTTGTTTAATGCTTGCTTTATTTAAAGCAAAAATTAGTGAATTTCTGAAGTGTCTTTCATAGAATGATTTTTATTGCTAATCACATGGTTTTTAAAAGTTTTTTTGAGGAACATCAGTACTCTTTTTCATGGTAGCTGTATCATTTTATATTCCCACCAGTAGTGCACAGTGTTTCAGTCTCTCCGTATCCTCACTAATAATTTTTATTTTTTGCATAGTAGACATTATAATGAGTAAACTGACCTTTTAGTGGCTTTGATTTGTATTTCCCTAATGATTAGAGATGCTGAGCATCTGTTTGGATGCATGGTGGCCGTCTATGTTTTCTGTACAGAAATACCTAGTTGTTTTATCTGCATTTTAATCACATTACTTGTGATTTTGTTGAGTTGTAGGAGTTCTTACATTCTGGATATTTTTGTATCTTATTTCTTAACTGCTTTTGTGGTGTTGGGAAATGAACTAGTTTTCTGAAATTATTGTTATGTTAGGATAATATTTGAAGGGTAAGAGCATAGCATGGAAGTTAAAAGTGCTTGCCTAGCAAGTGCGAGGCCCTAGGTTCTATTTCCCAGCACCATGTAAGCCAGGCATGGTGGTAACGCACCTGTGCTGTAATGCCAGCACTCAGGAGGTAGAGGTAGGAGGATTACTGTGTGTTCGAGGCCAGTTGGGGCTACATAGTGAGTTCAGGACCAGCCTGGACTACAGCATAAGACCTCTTCTCAACAAAACAATCAAATAAAAAGCCAAAATAAGATTTGAAAACTTAACTTGAACACAAAATGCCTCAACTCTTCTACTATTCCAAAGTAAAGTAGAGCATTTAAAAAAACAGTAAAATGAGCCACAATTCATTACTGATCTTAAAGGAAAGTATGTAGATTTGATATTCTGAAGACTCATATGTGCATTTAAAAGCTTGGAAGTGACTTTGTTTTGGCATCATTAATAATTTTTTGTATGATCTAAAAATGGGTGAGAGGAAGAGAGAAAGAAAACTAAGGAAGATTGCATTAGGTAGAGTTAATGTGTAAGCAGTGAAAGCAGAGTATATCATAATAACAATTTCAGTTTTTATTTATCCCCATTTCTTTTGAATTCTGGACACTTCCATTTGTAATTCATGTGCTATCCAGTCTTGGGAGCTATATATTCAAATACTTAGTAGTATGTATTACATGAATTAAATGATGAAGGTTATACTCAACTGAGTGTAACTGTAACTTAAGTTGCAAGCTTAAATTGTAAATATCATCAAGAAACATAGTATTCATTACAGAGAATAATGTCTTCAGATAGGTTATTTGGTATTTTAATTTAAATTGAGTTAGTTTTTTTACTACCCTGATGAAGAAGAATCTTTAAGTGAATTTGGTTCCCATTATTTTTAATTGCTTTAATTTCTTTTTTTGCTTTGAATTAATGCGAGTGTCTTCATATGGAGTTAAGCTGTTATAGAAAAATTATGGAAAGAGGTTAAATGTGAAGTGTTAAGACAATTAAAATTTGTCGACTATATGACAGGTCGTGATTATTCTGCTTCAGTAGCTCTCTGGTACACATTTTTCAGTTATTGCTATTAAAAAATTTTTAGTTCATTATAACTATATATTTAAGATTCTGACAACAATAGGAAGCTTCCTTTTAATGATTTAGTAGTTTTTTTCTAGAGCCAACTTACCCAATGTAATAATGCCCTGGAGAATTCTGAAGAACTACTAGAATTTGCAACAAGATCATTAGATATAAAGGAACCTGAAGAATTTTCAAAGGTACAGAAAACACTCTAAACGCTACACTAGAACACTTAAAAAAGAATGTAAATACTTATTTATTTATTTAAATTTGGATTTGCTCAGACATTTTTAATATTAAAAGGGGCTTGATATTTCTTCTTAGTTAAAATGCTAGCCATGTTCATTTATTTCAAAACAGACAGAAATATGTATCTTGTGATCATGAATAAGTTATTTCACTAGTTTTTCTTTAGTCAATGTAGATGAGTCAAGTTATTTTATTTTTCATATCCCTGTTGTGAATTTGTTTTAGAGGTACTCGTGTATTTGAGCAGTTTCATAACTTTGTTATAAACTTTTCATGACTAAAAGAAGAAGATTGCTTTTGCTATTGAGTATGTTTAAATACTTGCTTTTCTTTCTGTGACTTCACTTGGAAAACATAAGAACTTTTCACCTTATGAAATTTATTACTGGAGACAGATGTCCCATTTTTTAGGTTTAGTATTTGAATATTTTGTTGATACATGAAAATACAGTTCTTTGCTTAAAGGTATGTTTGGTATAAAAATGAAAAGAGTAAAGCAAGAAGTCTGCACATGGTTTTACTTGAATTCTGATTTTTGACAGATTGCAAATCAAATTTTAATTTTTATTTTAAGTGATTATTTTTAAATGATTGCAAACTTACCAAATTAAAAATTGAGGATGTAGGGTAAGACATGATGTGAAAAGAGTGGAAAATCAAACTATAATTGTTGTGTGGGTTTTGGGATAAGATTTACGTGTGATAATCATTATGGCCTGTGTAGTAAACTGCATTACTATTTAAAATGCTGGCATTTTAATCCATTTTTTGGTCCAGTAAATGTTTTCATTTAATGATTTTTCTATGAACCTAAAGTAGAAAAAAATTGCTATAAAATATAACATTTTACCCTCCATCTTTGCATTTTAAATTCTATCTTTAAAAATATCAGTTTCTTATTTAAACAAAATGAAACAAAAAAATAAACCAGTATGGTAATTCTTAAATTTGAAGGTGAGTTCTGAAGAAGTTTAGCTTTGCACTTGAGAGGACTTGGTAAAGAAATTACAAAGGAAATATATTTACCGTCAGGGTTTTTTTTTTTTTTTTTTTTGACAAATATGAGGTATCATCTATCCAGAGAGAATTTATGTAGTAACTAAATATCTGGAACATAGCCAAGAAGTACACAAAAAGCAGATGTCTTAACTTGTCAAAATCAGAATTACAGAGGTTATCAACAGGAATTCAAATTCGATATTCATAGTAGTTTCCCAGAGTCTGTTGACTATTAATTTGAAAATGGTACTACTAGACTTTTAGTTTTTTGTTTTGCTCTTTTTCCTGTTTTCCAGTCATCAGCAGATTCCCCTTCTGATATTGACAGACACAACCACAACAGCAGAAATGAACAGCCAATAGCCTGAAAATGAGGGAGAATAAAGGAAAACTGTAAAATTGCTAATATGAGTACTCCAAAATAACTGAATTCAGTTTCATTTAAATAGGGGCTGATGCTAGGAAAAATTGTGTGAAAAGTTTCTTTCTTTCAAATTCTACACATTTTTCTTCCTAACATTTGTTTCTGATGAAGCTTTTCCCCAAAGATTGAAACTTGGAAAGGTTCTGATAAGTTACAGTGACTTAGATTATTTTCTTACTAAGTAAGCCATTTAGCTTTTTTCTGTCTTACTACTATGGTTCTGTTTTTTAGAATTTTGTAGTATTGCCTAGTAGCATCAACCATTTGAAGGTATGATGAAACGAATGATCAGTCTTTCCTACCCAGAAATATGACCTTATTGTTTAAAAAAAATGCATAGCTACCTGTAACTTAGCATGTCCAAAGAGTACACAGGTAGTGGATTGATTCCAAGTCAGATCCTAAGTTTACTTTCGTAGCCAACTGCTTGGTCTACAGTTTAATTTGAAGATGAAATTGTTAGGGCATATTATTTGTGGATATTTCATATTAAAGTGCTTAGATCAGATAGTTGTGAAGAATTTATGAGAACAAAAAATAGCATAGGATACAACCCACGCAATGAGTTTTTGCATACTTCATAATTATTATAAAGATTATTTTAAGTACTAAATAGTAAGTTATCATGTTGCCATCCCACAGCATGAGAACTGAATATGAGGGGTACCTATTTTGCCAGCACTGTATACCTGAATGTGAGTAAGTAAAAACAACACAAGTGGGAATGGATTTGAGAACATCCTTTCATCCTTTTATTCCAATTACTTGAAATTTAGTTGGTAGTAAATATATGTAGAAAGACCAATAAATGGGATCTGGATCATTTGACTTATTACCAAATGGACTGAACATCCACAAATCTGGCTTCTCTCTTAATAGCTGGTCTGCAGAACACTGCTAAGATCATTTGTCAAACTTAATATTACTCTTCTCACCCTGAATTTAGAACTTGAATCCTCCCTATGAAAAGAGCTGGATCATTGGGACAGTTTCCAAGTCAGTACAACCAATTAACCACATCATTTCAATCCCGTTGATAGACTGGAAAGGAGGGAATGGTTTCTTACCCATCACTGCCCACAGAGATAATAAAAAGGCAGAGTAAGGTGAAAAAGGGACAGTGTCTTCTGCATTTAATCATGGATTAAAAGAAAAAAATAGGTTAATTTTATTTCCCTCTTCTGACTTACATCCACTCACCATTGTAGTAATATTCGTGTATCATCAGTCTCTGAGCACTGGGAAGAACAACTAAAGATGGGGGTGGAAAGTAAGGGAGAAGTAAATATTGGCAGTAGTTTCTCTTCTAGTCTGAAGCCAGAAATGCTGGGCGAGGAGAGACCTTCAACAAAGGCATGAATGTTTTGGTTTTGAAGGCAATTTTAGAAAAAAAAGATTAGATATTTATTAAGCATAGGTCAAACTGTAATTTTCATGTTTAGTTGTGATTATGTCTTATGGAAATATAGTCTCCCACTACACAAATACAAAGTAGACATATGCATTGCTGTATTTCAAAGTTTCAAGTTATTTACTATGATTTGTATGAAATATCTTGAAATTCTCATACATGTCAAAAATGGTTCTCTTTTTGAACAGAAAAATACATGTATAAGCAATATAAAACTTCCAATATGTGGAATCAGTTGGTGTGTGTTTTGGTTGTGTCAGAGACTATTTTTGCCTAAAGGAAAATAGCATGGCATCCCTTTAGAAAGACAAATATGGTAAAGTTAAGGAGAAATACAGAAAAATAAAATGTTAAACTTTCAGAGTGCTTGATAAATGCATAGTGGAAAATATTCTGTACTGATTTAAACTTAAAGTAAATGGTGAGGGAAAAGATGTGGTTTGACTTGCTTAAGATCTGGCTGTTTAATTGGCAATGAGGAAGAACTAGAGTTATTTCTACATTGTATTTTTGTTACATTTCTATTTAAGGAACTTACGTTTCAGGTGACAGAGTCCTATCATAATTGTAAAATTTATTTAAAAATAACTGAGAAAGAGGGAGAGAGAGAATGAGAGAGACAGAGAAATAAAAGAAAGAAGAGAGAGAAATCCATCTCTTGAAACAGATACTGGAAACCAGAGTGTTGGTAAATGGGACTTCAGTAGAGGTTCAAAATAAGGATGAAGACCAAAGTAAATGGCCAGTACTTCTTGGAGGTGTTCCAGTAATGTGTAGTATCAAAACCTGAAAGTACGGACTCCAGGGGCAGCCTGTATGTCACTAAGTGGAAGCATGCAGATACACATAAATGTGTTAGCAGCAAAGCAATGCTAAGTCCTCGGATCAGGTAGTATTTAATAGACAGCAATTTTTAATTGACAAAAATATGTTGCTCTTGTAATTGAAATGAGCAACCAAGATATATACAATAACTCTCTTTTGGATAGCTTTTACTTTGGGAAAAGAAATTCTAGAAAAAAATTTATGAAGTTTTTAAGAGATTTCTAGAAGTTGGTTTCTTTTAGAAAAATATCTTCAGAATTTGAGACTTTTGCCCTCTTTTGTCCTTGTACAGAGTAGTTTCTCAATGTCTTCTGCATTTACTTAATATATACACAACAAAATTTGAAGTTGAATGAAAAGAGCCGCAAAATTTTCAGTTTTGCCAGCTAAGTATATTTCATATAAATACATGGGACAGCAGCTTTCGTAGTGTATCTGACTTCTCATGTATTCCTTTTATGTTTTTTCACAGTGTGGTGTATGATAACTGAAATGATAACCATGACAGCTTTGCATGTATGAGTACACCCCCACACACCCACACACAATTGGCACCTTACTAAGTTAAGTGACACTAGACACAAAATTGTATCATTATGCCAGAAATGATGTTAATAATATAGACTATAAGGGGAAGATTGCTGAGTAACTTTCCTCTAACCAAATTAGAAAACAATTGTAAAATAGGAAAACAACAAAACTAATAGAGACCAAATACCAATAAAATAATATTTGAGAATATTGATTAAATCAGTGGCCAAGCCTCTTAATACTAAGCCAGACTTAACCAGACTTTTCTGCCTAGGTGTAGTTAGCAAGGTGCTACTTCAAGTCATAGGGAAAGAATGCAGCGTAGGTTCTCTGTGGCAAGGAAACTGCCAGAAAAACTCAGGAAGCTGAAGTACTCATATCTAGTTTCTCATTTCAAGTTCATAATCTAAAATATCACCCAGTGAGAATAGACTAATACACCAATGATAATAGCACTTTCTTCATATATAAAAAAATAGGTATAGAAAAGAATCCCTTCTTTACCTCCCTTAATGCATTAAGAACTTGGTTTTATAATTCTGGCTATAGGCGCCGCAACTTGAAACAATTTATAAAAACTTTAAAAAAACATTTTATAGCCCTGATTCCAAACTGATTTCATGACTTAGTAGAGAATTAAAATGATTACTATACAAGGTCAAAGATTGATAAGTAGTAGTGCTCAGACTGTATCATCATAGTCCTTTTCTTTTATGCAGAATGATGTTCCCAAAATATTTTAAGGTGGGCAAAAAATGATTAATAATAGAGACAAAGTTAGAACTGAAGAAGAGAGGCCAGTGAAGTGTTGCTATATACATTTAATTAGCATTCAATTAAATATAATTATTTAGTGTAACTGTACCCAGTGTAATATAGGCACTAGGTATAGAATGTTGAGCAAAACAACCATGTTCTATGTTAGATATATTGTTAATTATGTTGGTTAGTGTGGGAGAAAACTATTTGGGGTATATTATTTTGCCTGCAAATGCAAAGGGGCAACAGGTTTTGCATGTGTTTTCCTTGCTTTTCTGTGACGGTCCAGTACCAAATAGTTGCTGAGTTTCCTTCCTAAATTTGTACTTCCATCTTCAGAAAAAAAAAAAAATGAGAAAGGTTTATGTTGGTGGCTTCTGTGAAGTCACCCGTGGGACAGACCTCATTGCTAAAAATATTTCTCTGATCTCTCCTTGTCTGAATTTCTGCCAGTATAACTTCATTCTTTGGTGTAAAAATATAGTAGAACTGCAGTTTTACATTTTAGCAAGCATTGTCTGTAGTGAAATGGTAACTTAGGTTCTTGTGCCTGAAGATCATGAAATTCTCTGAAAGGCAGCAGTTCGAACAGCAATCTAAGGATTAATTTATTCTTCACCAGATGAAAAGTTCATGAAAATATAGATTCAGTGAAAACTAGGGTCTCTATTGCCAGTTTTGGGAAAAAATTTCAATTCTGAATTTCTTTCGTAATTTTACTTGACTAGAGGCTAGATTTACACAGTAGTCAAAATATTTTTAGCAAGTAAGCTACCCGAATAGAAAAAGGACAGGGAACCATTATTTTTTTTTTTTTGGAGAAAAAACTTGAAGCCACTTTTATGAAGTAGTAAAAGAGATCTCTGAAGAAAAATTAGAGTGTAGGTTTGACATGTACAAGAAAACTGTCAAAAATGTGTACCCCACGAAAGAGACTGATTTAATTGATGGATGTTAGACTGAATGAAAGTAAGATACATTTTGGTAAATCTGAGGTAAGAAAAAGCATATATAGTCACTTGGAATTAGTTTGAAGTATTAAATTTTTTTTCTTTGAAAAGGTAATTTGTCTGAGATTAGATTTCTACTGTTGTTCTAACATCCCATATGTAAGCTTATGTGAACCATGCAGATTTTTGGTAATTTATGTTTTGGTGAACATGAACTAATCTGTTGGAGGATTTATTTTCTAACTTTTCTTGCATGTCACTGCCATTGAAACTTGCATGAAAACACTAACTACCTTCTTTCTCTTCTCCCTGATTGGCTCCAAGGCTGCCAGACAGATCAAGGATAGGTATGGTATAAAACCTACATTTTTATTTGTGTCAATATTGAAATCAGAAATGAAATTCATTTTTCTTTGTAAAAAAACAAAACAAAACCAATGGCCAAGTACAAAATAGAGCAAACATACTCCACATGCCTTTTTGGAAAAATAATAAGCATTTAAAGATACTTTAAGAACATAGTTATCAAGTGTGTATTTTAGATGAATTTCATTTCTGGTATGAAAGTAGTTTTAGTTTAATTAGAACAGTTCTTAATTAGTTATGGTAATGAAAAGGGAACTGTTTTGAATACTTTTAAAACTGTATTCCTAGAGTGCATTTTTTTGATCTTCGTGAATATAGATGTAAGCAGATCTTCTATTTGGAGAAAAGTCCTAGTCATAGTTTTTCAGGTGGTTCTCAAGAGCAAAAACTCTTTTCCCTTACTGCTCTCCTGTTTAACACCTTTGTATTCTCATTCTGTCCTGTTCCTGGTGCCACGTCTTCCTATTTCTAATGCCTCGACTATCTATTTGTTTTCCATGAAAGAAGACATTCAAGAAAATTATTGGTTTTGGATTAGAAGGTGTTTGTCATTGGTAAAGCCAGGAATAAAATAAAAAGGGGTGAGTGTAGTATTAGCTAAAGAACTTGCTGGTAATATTTGGATTGTGTCAGCATGGAAGCAATAAATTTGCTGCTTGACAGAACATTATCTGCAGTGAAATGGTAACTCAAGTTCTTTTCTCTGAAGATCATGAAATTCTCTGAAAGTCAGCTCTTCAAACATCAAGAGTTAATTTATTCATCAGATAATTCATGAAAATATTATAGATTCTTTGAAAAACGGTATCTACTGCCAACTTTGGCAGAGAAATCTCAATTTGGAGTTTCATAATCTTATTTGACTAGAGGCTAGATTTATACAGTAGTCAAAATTTTTAGCACAAATATTAATTTTTATATTTTGTGCACTTTATGTCAGGCAGTAAAGATGTAGATCATTCTTACAAATCCTGTAATGTAGATTATTATGAAAGAATTTATCTGTTGTGTTTTTTTTAAAAAAAATAGATGAAAGCTTTCTTTGTTGCCCAAACTGGTCCCAAACTTCGGATTGAAGCAGTTCTCCTGCTTAGCTCCCAAGTAGCTAAGACAGTAGGTACATGCCACTGTGCCCGATGTGACTATGAGAGTTTGAAGGTGAAAAATGCTGGATGCATGAGGAACGGATGTTACGTAGAGCAGTTCAGTGGTGACATATTTGGATTGTGTTTGAGGGAATTTGCAGTGAGTAATTTGTCTTTCACTCTGGCACATAATTGTTCCTGTTTAACTATAGCTCTATTCCACTCTGCTTTCTGGTCTTCTGCATTGGAAGTCACTTCCTAATCAGGTTTTGGGCTGCTCAAAGTCTTTGTGGGAGACTGCAAAATCTTCTGTCCTTCCAGTTAAATTGTTTTGTGGTGCCCAGAATCGATTCCTTACTCCTAACGTCTTTTTCTTCGTCCAGATTTGTCAGAATTTAATTTTATGACCAGCTTTTGTGGCTGTGTTCTTCACTGAAATATGACTTCTTTGCTGCCACTTCTCAGCCTCCCCTTCATCAGATTCTAGGTGATGTCAGGATTCCTTTTTTCTGCCAGGGCAAACTTCATTGTTTGTTTTTTTAAAGCCTACTCTTGTTTTTATTTGTTTTGTCTGTCTTTTAGCTATTGACAAAATATTTTCCTCCTGTTCGAGGAGTGTTTCAGGTCTTGGCTAAATTTTTTAGAATTGATTTTTAGCTTCATAATGTCCAGGTTTCTTTGATGCAGTTCTTATTCTCCCAGCAAGTGTGTTTCTAGAATTCTATCATTACCTCTCACAGTATGAAAATAGTTTAAATGATGTCATAATTATTTTCACCAAGCAACAAAGATTATTCACTTATGTAAAGGCAGAAGTGGGTTTTAAAGGAAAGTATGTAACATCTGAACAAGGACTCAAATAAAAAAGTATCTGAGAAAACTCAGTATTTATCATTTACTGTGATACAAGTTAGAAAAAAAAACAGCAGGAGTGAGAAGGAAAATTAAAGTTAAATGTGAGAGTAATTGCACATCTCTGGAGCTTTATAAACCCCTGGTGTACACTTCTTGGTACTTAGTAATACTGGAAGAAGAATGGTTCAGGTAGATAGAGGGAATCATTGGTTCTGGAAACAGAAGGACAATGATAGGAGAGTTAGGTAGTTTGAGTAAATTAAATATGTTCACATAATTTTTGTTATTTTCTCTTTGAAAAAATAAATCTAAGAGTAAAGGATCCTTGAATCCGGTTGGTATTATTAGAAATAAACTAAGAAATTTAAGGTGACTTAAAGTATACCTAACTACTCTGATCTTCTGGAGACTGACTTGTGAATTTTGAAGTTTTAGTGATATGTAAATATATTCAGTTTGAAAATAAAAGTTAACATTTTTTGAAAGATTATAGCATTACACATCTGAGTTGATTCATATGAACTATTAAGTATTGGCCGACTAGAATTACTCATATTTTAAGGCTTTGATCTACCTTCCAAATGTACTTTTGGGGACATTCTTTTCCTTTGAATTCATACTGATTAAGTGATGTTTTGTAACTTCTGTAGGTTTCAGATTTAAAATACTCTAAAGTGGTTTCACATGTTTTCTTAGTATCTCTCATTAAACAATTAAATAGTTTATCATGTTCGGAAGAAATCAGGTAGGAAACCAAGTAGGTTCAAACCCATACACTATCTCACTGAGCATTCAAAAGTCTGTCTGAATATAACTCTCCGAGGAGTCTTCAAATCCAAAGATAAAAGAGGTTGCAAAGAGCTACATGTGTAAAACTCACCCTTTGTTTCTAATTTCGTGTTGGTGTAATTTGAAATCTTAACTAATTGAAAACAAACAGCTTAATGGAGTATGTGTGAAATACATATCCTTTTACCCCTTTTAGTTGATATTGTAAGCATACTGTCAGTGCAAATTCCCATCTCTATCCATTGTATTTCAATATGGAACTTTCTTCTTGTTAAATAAATCAAGTTCTGTTAACTCATTGTTTTTTTATTAAACAAAATGAATACTTTATTAGTTTTTAAAGCAAAGTAAACTAACTACAGGAAATTGGACGTATTTCATTCTGTTGATCCTTGGTCAGGTTTGGCAGATCCAGTTGACTAGGCCTAGTATATCTTTTGTCTCTACAGTTCCTAATTGCTTCTGTGAAATTGTGTACTGAGGAAAACTTTGATGAGTAGTACTTCTGTATCATTCTTTTACAAAAGATAATAAAAAATTTTGTGATACTTGTGGAAATTTATTGTAACATGAAAATTAGAAATTTGAGATAAAACTATAAAAAATAGAATGAGAGTTTCTTTTCATCCCCAGGTGTTTTTTTTTTTTTTTTCTTTTGAGACAGGCTGTTGCTCTGGTTTTTGATCCCAGTTTTAATTAAGAAGTATTTCCCCACATTATTGTTAAACTGGTCTGGTTTGGTTGATTTTTGTTTTGTTTTTTTCCCTTCAGATCTGTCTTACAATATTTTATTTAACTATTATTTCCATGGAGTATTGTTTCACAGGGCTGTTTCTCATGCTGTTCTCCTGCATAGCTCAAGTTGAAAGATTAGAGTGATATCTGCTAGTATGATAGTCATCACTGATTGTATTCCCTCATGCCTCATCCTTGGTGTCTTTCGTTTGTATTACAATATGCAATATCTGATTCTTCTACTTCAGTTCTTGTTTGAGGGCATACATAGGTAGCTGTGACTCCTAGGAGAAGGTTGAACCAGGTTGTATGTGCAGCTTGTTATTTGGTACATAGAAAAAAGGCTGGCATCAGGAAGTCAGTGTGATTGAGTATACAGAGGTTCAGATAAATGTTTGAGTCTGATAAAAATTATTAGGTGTTTATTTCTTATGATGTTTGCATATATATTCAATTTTATAAAACTGGATTTTGCTGCTAAAATTTCCTTAAATGTCTTTAAAAGACATTTTTAATTTTTAAAAATTTAGTGTTCAAAAAACAAGGGAAAGTTTTATTTAGCTTTGTTTTAGTCTCTAAAGTCATTAGTATGAAACAGTTGTCCCTTAATTTAAAAAATTAAATATAATTTGATACTTCCCATTTTTGTGTTTTAAATGGTATGTTTGTGTTTACTATAGAGTCACAATGGCTTCCGCCTTTCGCCTTTCTTTGAAACCAAAGGTCAGTGACAACATGACTCATTTAATGGTGGATTTCTCTCAGGAAAGACAGATGCTGAAAACTTTGAAGTTTTTGCCAGGTAAATACATGTCTTACATATATTGTTTTGAATGAAAACCTTTTTCCTGTAAGATTTTTCTGTGGTAGATATTGGTGTATAAATATTGAAGAAGTATAGTGTGACTTTTTTCATTCAATGAAGGCATATGTTTTCTAGTCTTTATATTTAGAAAATTATTTTACTGATAGCAAAAATTCCATTGTAAGAATTCCATTAAAGTATTTAATTTATTGGTACTTTGGTAGAGAAGCAATTGTTAAACATTGGTCTTGAAACCAGAATCTTTAGATGAATTTTGTCCTTTACTTGCTGTGTATCTTGAACAAGTTACTTGCTTCATTGATTTCATCTTTAAAATGTGTTATTCTTTCAAGATTTTTATAATGGTTAAATGAGTTGATGCTTCTAAAGCATTTGTAATATTTTCTGGCACATAATTAAAACCCAGTGAACTGGGCTTACTGGCAATACTGGCATTTAGCAGGTGGGGGCAAGAGGGTTTCAAGTTTGAAACCAGTTTGGACAACTTAGCGAGACCTTATCTCCAAAAAAGAGGGGAGGCCAGGCCATAGCTCAGTGCAAAGACCCAGTGTTTAATTTCTCTTTCCACCAAAATAAAACAAACAAAAAAAACCCAACAAAAATCTCAGAGTGAATTTGTATCAGTTTTATTATTGTTGTTGTTTTGGGCTCAGGTAGAATTTTATTTCCATTAATAGTATGTTCACATTGTTTATTAGAGTATTAGTATAAGGTTATTGCTTTAACCCAAGATATTTGAATTTGAGTCCCAAATTATTTCACAGATGTAGAAAAGCTAATTAATTCAGGGATCAAAGAATCTCTTGAATCTGATGTTTCATTTCCACATTTGTTTTTTGAGATTAGCTGTTTTTGAGTAGGGAATATTTATCATTTCTCTTTTCTGAATATATAGCCAAGAACTATATGATATGACTAAAAGACTAGATTAGTAATCATAGTACAGTAAGAGCCTTATATATAATAAGGGTGGCTCAAGTGAAGTATTACTTGTGTGATAGAGATTAGAATTTCTTAGAGTTTGTAGATTGGGAAGATGAAGGAAGGACCTGTAGCTGTAGAAAGAAGACAGAATAATGAATTATAAATGGTACCTGGCTTATGGTGGTTTAACTTAGGATTTTTCTCTCCTATGATGTTATAAAAGTGATACACATTAAGTAAAAAAAACATGTTTTAAATTTTGTTCCTGTCCTGGGTTGGTGGTATACATTACAGTATGCTCTGTTGATGTTTGGCAGTGGCAGAAAGCTGCAGTTCACAGTCAGCCATGTAATTATGAGAGCAAACAATCCCTGTGATAGATACAGTACAGTACATGTACTGTTAAGTGTGATGTTTCATAGGGATAGTGTATATCATTCATTTTTTACTTAAGCTGTTTTCAACTTATCTTAGGTTTGAATTGATGTAAACCTGTTATTTGTTGAGTATCTACTGTATTAATATTTTAGTTCGCAGGACTCTATTATGAAACTGACAGTAAAGGGAGAAATAAATATTTTTTATTCTTTTATTTAGAATATCAGATAACTAAGTGGAGGATCCATTCAATTTCACACTTAAAATTTAATTTGCAAAAGCCTGGATTTTATTTTAATTATAATTATTTGAGGTGATAGACAGTATTAAATTCCACTGAATGCCAGCTAACCTAGCTTTTACTTTCAAGTAGAACACCCAGATGTTCACTTATGGATCATGCACTAGATTTGTTTTAAAATATGATGTTTCTCTTTTTAGTTTAAATGTGATACGATGTTTCTTTTTTTAGTTTTTTCCTTGTACTATCGTGTATTTATGATACACAGTAATAAAGAAAGCTTGAGAAACTGCTGTATTTGCATACTGCATCTTCATCATTTTTACTTCCCTTTCCCCTTCTCATGCCTCATTCCCCATGTACTCCCTTTTCTTCTCCACGAAGTCTTCTTAGTTCCATCTCTTTTACTTTGCTTATGGTTTGGTTTTCTCTTATTCAAGAAACGATGCACCACCATCTCTGTTTACTACCAGTTTTATTCTAAAACTTTGGAATTTCACCGTTTTCATACAGTTGTCAGATACACAGCATTCTTAATGTAATTCCCACCTCAGCAGAGTAGCAAAGTAAAATTGCCACAGCCTAGAGAGAAAAGCTGTCCTTTCTTTATCTAGACACATGTTAAAGCTACTTTAGTATTTTTATTGGGTATTTGGGGGTGGGGGGCTGCAAGGTCTTGCTCAGCAGTCCAGGATGTTCTGAACTCACTATGGAGCCCATGCTGGCCTCAAATTCATGGCAATCCTTCTGGCTCAGCCTTTGGAATGCTGGGAAGACAGGGTGTGCCACCATGCCCACCTTTATGTGATGCTGAAGAATCAAACTCAGGGCTTTGCCAGGCAAGCACTTTAACTTGCGGAGCTATTTCTCCAGCCACTGGGTATTTTGCTTTTTAAAATGCTTTTTATTTGTATACATTTACAATACACATTCATTTACATATTGATTATATACAGCTTTGGGCATTATAATCCTATCACATTTAAGTCTTTTTTTTTTCAGTTTCTTTTCCACCCTCTCATTTTTCTTTGCCCACTTCCTCAGATCCCTTTACCATCTCCATGAGGTCTGCCTCCCTATTTGCTGTCTTCTCTTTTTTATTTTGCTTTTTTGTTCACTTACAGTTTTAATTTCTCAGGTAAGTAAAACCATGCAGTACTTAACCTTTGTGTCTGATTTGTTTTGCTAAGAATTATAGTCTTAAAATGTATCCACTTCTTCCTACAAATGATTGAAATTTATCTTTTTATGGTAAAGTAATACTCAGTTATATATACATACCACATTTTCTATATCTGCTCACTTTGTTGGTGGACATATAATCTGCTTCCAAGATTTAGCTATTATCAGTTGTGATGCTATACATGGGTATGCATGTATCACTTTAACTCCATCAGAAAGATATACCCAGAAGAGGTGTACCTGGATCACATAGTTGTGCTAGTTTACAGTGTTGCCAGCAGTGTAGAAGAGCACTTATTTCCTACATCCTTGCCCAAATTTGTTGTTTTTTGAGTTCCTTTTTTCTTTTTTTCTTTTTTTCTTTTTTTTTTTTTTTAATGAGACAAGTTTTATTGTGTAGTCCAGGCTAGTCGTAAACCCACTATGTATCCCAGGCTGGCCTCAAACTGAACAGCAGTCCTCCTGCCTCAGCCTCCAAAGTGCTGCAATTACAAACATGTGCCACAATTCCTAGCTACTTTGTAGTGCGGGTGGATTGATCCCAGGGCCTGCACTTTTCTATTTTAAGTGCTCTAGTCAATGAGCTACACCCTCAGCTTCAGTTTTTTGAGTCTTGATGATAGCTATTCTTATTGGATTAAGGTGGAATCTCATTGCTATTTCAGTTAGCATTTCTCTCATGGCCAAAAATGTTAAGCATTTTTCATGTACCTATTGTAATTCTTCTGAGATGTGTCTGTTCATTTAAAAATATGTATGCATGTATGTGTGTGCATATATATACATGTGTATATATACATGAATTCCAAATTTCATAACATTAAAGACATGGGGTTTGGAGAATCAGTGTCCGTGCATGCTCCTCCTCCATTTTTCAGATATTCTTATCTTTCTTAGTCTGTTCATTTCAATTGTCCACTTTTTGATTGTTTTTTTTATGTTAGGTTTGGTTTTTAGTTCCTTATGTATTTTAAATATCAGTCCTTTGTCTGAAGAGTAGCTGAGGAACAGCTATAGCAAAAAAAAAAAAAAAAAAAATTCCCCCATTCTATAGATTTTCTTTTCACTCTGTTGATTATTTCCTTGCCATGCAAAAGCTCTTTAGTTTGGTGTAATCTCATTTGTTGATTCTTAACGTGTTTCTTGAGAGACTGCTGTTCTGTTCACAGAGCCATTTCTTATGCCTGTGTCTTCTAGGATTTTACCTATTTTATCTTACGGTAGGTTCAGTTTTCCGTTTTAATGCCTAGGTTTTGTTCTTTCATTTTTAGTTTGGTATAGAGTGAAAGACATGGGTCCAAGTTCATTCTTCTGCACGTGGACAGTTTTTCCAGCACCATTTGTTAAAGAGGCTGTCCTATCTCTTTTGTGTGGTTATGGCTCTTTTGTCAAAGATCAAATGGTGGAGGGTAACTAGGGTTGTTTCTAGATCCTCCTGTGTGTTTTGTTCCAGTACTATTAGTTTTAATCATTGTGACTTTGTAATATAAGCTGAAAACCCGGATTGTGATGATCTGCTTTGCTTTTATTGCTCAAGATTGCTTTAACAATTCTGGATCTTTCCTAGTTCCATATAAATTTTACAGTATTTCTTCTACTTCTCTGAAAAATGCTGTTGTTATTTTTATTGGTATAAGTTTTTCTTCTCAATATAAATACATTTTATTGCTCTATAGCACTTCTAGTGTATGTGTTTAACAGTGATGAATGAGAATATCTTTGCTTTGTTTCTGATGTTAGTGGAAGAAGAGTTCAAGTTTCTTGCATATGATGTTAACTTCAGGTTTTTGCAGCTATTCCTTATAGAGTTGAGGATGTTCTTTTCTATTTCTGTTTTACTGAGAGTTTTTATTTTATTATGAATGGATGTTGAAATTTTTGATGTTGTAATCATGTGATTATCTCTAACCTGTTGATGTTCCTACAATTCTGTGTAAACAAAATTTTACATTTTTTTCGTGAATACGTACTCAGTATACATACTTACAGTGTGAATGTGATTTTCCATGTGAATGTGCAATGGTCAAATCTTGGTAGTTAGAGTATTCATCACCTCAGACATTTATCATTGCTGTTGGGTACATCCAAAGTGTTTTCTCTTTAGTATTCTTCAGTATATAATAAATTCTTTTTAACTATAGTCATCCTCCTGTGCTATAGGACAATAGAACGTGTTACTGATGTGTAACTATATTTTTGTACTTCATAATGAACCTCTTCTATTTCTTCAGTCTCATATAAGTGATGTTTTTAAAATACGGTGAAAATACAGTCTTGAGTTATTTTAATTAAAGCAGTTTATTCTCTTAGTACTGATTAATTTGTATTTTATAGTGGTTTGAAATAGCAGATTCTAATGTGATCAGAAGTAACAAGTCATTCTTAATTATTCTTAGCATATTTAGAATTTTCCTTTTACTCTGATTTAAATAAATTTTGGATAAGTTTATGAAAAAACTTTGAAACTGAATTTTTCATAGTCCAGCAGCAAAATATGCTTTGAAAATAGCTGTTTTGCATTTATAGGCTATCCTTCGCTAAACCTGATTCAGTTTTGAATCATTCAAAAGCAGTATAAAAATTAAAGTTTGAGTCACATGCATAAATATTTGATTAGTGTTACAGTGTATGAGGAACAAGCCCCATTGTCCCCTGTTTTATTTTCTGCAGTCCCCAAAGCTCCAGAGATAGACCCAATAGAGTGCTTGGTGGCTGACAACTCTGTAACAGTAGCTTGGAGAATGCCAGAAGAAGATAATAAGATTGACCATTTCATACTTGAATATAGGAAAACTAATTTTGATGGACTTCCACGTGTGAAGGATGAGCGATGTTGGGAGACAATTGATAATATTAAGGGTACTGAATACACCTTATCAGGTAAGATGATAGCATCAAGGAATTTCATTCTTAAAGAAAAACCTAATTATGGAGAGTATTTTATTACTTGAAAGGATATAAAATTAAGTCGTTTTTTTGTCTACGCTAACTTTTAAAATACATTTATTATAGAAGTGAATTTCTCTTAAATATCAAGAAAACTTATGTTTTAGTTACCAAATAGACATTTTCAACCTGATAAAACAAAATATATTTTCTGAAACAAATATGAAGGGATGTTCCAGAAAGAGCATTTTGGAATCACCTTTAATTTTAATGTCAGCTTTTGGATTATGTAAATAGAGCTAATTAATTTTAAAAATTAATATCTCATTTCACTGACACATATTGTTGATTTTAGTTTTTGAGGGTTACCTTCATGTTAATACATGAACTGTGACTTTGTATTAGAAAATTTTTGTTGTGTAATTGAAATTTTGTATTAAAAATTTGTGTTGTCCTTTTCTGTGTTTGCTATGCATAGCAGTAATATTAGGCGCTGGCTGTATGGAGTACTTACTACTGTTCAGGAGCTGGGCTCACCTGTGTCAGACATGTATACATCTTATATAATCAGTGTACTACCTCATGAACCTTTATGATTGTGAAGTTGGTTTTATGATTTCTCTTTTACAGATAGAAAATTGGAGATAATTCAGGTTGTCAGCAGTCTCACACCTAATCGTTTTTCAACAGATTTTTATCTAAACTTAACTTCATAGTTTTTGTTATTATCTCTTTGATTCACTTCTTTTTTCATACAGTGCACAGTATTTTATAAATAAAAAATTTAACACTAACTTCTTTCCAGAAACCAAGTATGTTATTATAAATTGTGACTCAAGTGAAATACTACTTTTAGCAAGATCCTGAAAAAGGGTGCCTGCCTTTCTATCATTGGATTAAATAACTGATAAATTATAGTATTTGTTTATTTAACAAGAAATAATAGGTAAATCACGATTCTGTTATTTTAGTCATTGATATTCTGTTACCATAAACTCATTCTCTTCCCAAATAAAGAAGAACTTCAAGAAAGAAAAAAGTGTCCATGTGAAAAATTCTTACTCATACTTTGGGGGATAAAGTTATTTACTTTTTATATCTGAAAACCATTTTATTTTTTTCAGGCTTAAAATTTGATTCAAAGTGTATGAATTTTAGAGTACGAGCTTGTAATAAGGCTGTGGCTGGAGAATATTCTGATCCAGTAACCCTAGAGACCAAAGGTAAGATCAGTAGTTATTTATACCACATGAAATAAAACTTCTGAAGGTATTCAAAACTTGCTGGTAAACATTTAATGTGTGGTTGAATTTCTTCCCACTTTTTTTTTTTTTTTTTACTATCTTACCCACCTGTGGCTTTTGTTACAGTAGAAATTGTAAGACAGGGAAATAAAACTTCAATAGTGGTTTTCACCAGTTTTACTTTATTATTTTATTAACTTGGATAAAACAATTTGAAACAGTAGTAGTATATTTTCTATTGGGTGCTTATTTTATGAGTTTTCTTCTAGTGTAAACATATATTGCTGAGATTGCCCTGAGATTTTCCAGAGGAACCAATAATGAGGAAGTACCTGTGTAGTATAGTACACAAAGTATCTTTGTTTTTCTGAATATTGTTGCAGTTTTTACCATAAAGGAAACTACTTATCAATCTATGTAGTTTGGTAATGTTTTTATAACACCTTCACAGTTCTTCATTTGCTCATTAAGATCATTTTGAGAGATTAGTAGACCAGATATTACTGATATTAATATTGCTGATGAAGAAAATGAAGTTGAAACATACAAATGACTCGCCCACAATCCTTAGATCTAGCTTGGAATGATGAGTCTGTTTCTTTGCCATCTCTTATTGTAGGTCTAAAATCTAAAGTTCTTCTATCCCCTGGGAGCCATTTGTACTTAATGAAAGCTTCCCATAATAACATTTGATTAAATATTTTTCAGTGTTTATGGTTTGAAGGCTATAATGCTTAGATATCTTCCCATTTGTGAGATGGTTAACAGGATTAACTTCCAGCATCAGACTCTACACATTGTTGCTGGTACTTGGGAGTTGAAGTGTTCCACTGACCTATGTATAGTTCATGGCACTATTGAAAAGGTTTGGATTCCAGAAATTTGATATGATTTGGAGGGTGATAGTAAAATATATCAGAATAAAATATGCTACGAGGCCTAAAATTTATATTTTTGTGTGTCTTCTGCAATTCTGGGGATCAAACCCAGGAACTTGTATATGTTAGGCAAGTACTTTACCTCAAAACCCTAAGGCTCATCATACACTATTGATAAACTCAGAAAAATGTTTGCATCACAGCGGTCTAAAGGAATCTAACTTGAAGGAATGAATTAGAAAATATTTTTACTTAAAAACTATGGATAGCTAAGAAATGTCATTTTCTTTGCTTGCTGTCAAATGAGACATTTCTGTGGATTTTAAAGATAGTTTTGCCATTTCAAAGTAATATCATACTTTAAATAATCTTTTCTACTTGAACTGTTTTTAGTCCTTGGAAGATAAATCTGCACTACTAATATTACTACCCTTGGATACATCATATCTTTTAAAAATGTTTTCTTCTTTTCCTTTTCGTTTACCATTTATAGTTAGTGATCAAATGTGTGGTGAATTGTACCAAATTTGGTGAGTTGTAAGTTTTTATGCAGATTGCATACATTCAGGAAAATGAGTAGGAGGCTTGTGGTTTTCTTAGAGCTGGGCTTTCTGTTCCTGTCAGCACTGATGAGGTCATACAAGTCGAACTTTTAAGTTTGGAGTCTATAGAGAGAGATTAATGTTGATTCTAGTTCTTTTGAACATTTTTCACTGAGTAAACCCTAACCCTCTGGGTAGGGACTAGACTGAAACCCAGCCCTGAGGACCGCCAAGCAATAATTCTGACCTTCAGGGAGTGCCAGAATAAAATTTATCTCTTAACTGGTTTTGGATCACAGATTTTCTAGGGCTATTACAAAGAATTGGTATGGCTAATATAATTAGAACAAGAGTTTTTATAGAAAAAAACAGTAAAGGTGACATATTGAGCAACTGTTTACTATTTTATTTAGCTTGCTAAATCCCATTTGACCAATAAGTCGAAATAAGTGTATGGATAAAGAATAGAAGGAAAAGAAAATAAATGGAGATTCAATAGTTGAGGTTTGTCAAAATTTTGTGTTCTAACACTTATGGTCCTTAGTGTGAAGATAGTGAACATTGGTCATTTCTGTCCATTCAGTGTACGTAGCATTTCTTTTGGCATAGAAGTTGTCCAAAATGATGTAAGTTCTGTGGCTAGAACTTTTAAGGTATATTATCTTTAACTTTCTTATAAATATAATATTAAAAGATAACATAATTACTCTCCACCTCAGTAGTAGTGGTTATAACATAATTTTACAGTATCATGGAAGCAGTTACTGACACAAATGCATGAAATACTTGTACTGTGTTTTTTGCACCTTGTTTTCACAGGTTATTAAAGATGTGGAAACTAATACAGGTATATTACAGAGCTTATACAAGAGACATTACCTCATTCCTGGGGCAGTCTTCTTTACTGTCCACTACAGTCCACTGTAACTGTAGAATTTTATCCCTGTTACCTTAAGGAGGTTCTGTAGTTTATTAGAGATATAATATGGGAATGATGTCCATAAAAAGACAGAGAGCGATATTAAGCATCACGTCTCTTAGGTTGAGACCTACACACGTTTTCTTTTGGATACTGTGTGTGGTAAAGTGTGGCCACGCATGGTACCTTTCATTGCTGTCTTTGAGTCCAGGCCGTGGTGGCCCTTCTCTCTGTCATATAAACATTAGGAACTCGCTATTGTATGCCTTTCTTCTTTTAGCACTGATATTTATAAAAGCAACTGAGAATTGACTGTACTTCATAATTAAAGTCAGTTTTTCATTCTTTCAAAATACAAGTACCCTCACATACATTACCCAATAGTAAACATACAGATAGTTAATTTCTTTTTCCTTAAAACTGTTCATTTTGGAAATACAGGTTTTTTGTGTTTATTCTTTTCAGTAGTCACCCGATTAAGGGATTCTGTCTCCATTTCTCCTTAAAAAAAAAAAAAAAAACTCCATTATTGCTGCTTTCTCTGAGTTCATTTCTGTTTAGATGCAGATTTGAAAAGTTACTAACTTCCTTGACATTTTCACTGTTTGGTCAGTAGATTTGTATTCAGAATGTTGCTTTATGAAGACAGTAAACAATGGCTCTGACACATAGTTGAAACTGAAGCGCCCTTTCCAGACAGAAGGTATAAGGGTTCTTGAGTCACTAGGTAGACATGAGGCTCTCTGTGTGCTTATTTTGTTGTTTGTGCATACTCCACAGACACAATACAACATTAGCTAGATCAAGTAATATCCTTACATGAAGTGAAGGCTATTGTAAAGAAATATTCCTTTACCAAAAATTATTAGAAATTTGAACTTTTAGAGAAAAGTATAACAGAAACACATGTTGATAACTGCAATAGATTATACCTTGCAAGATAGAGATCCTGGGGTTGTATTTTAAAGTAGGAGAAGCAGTGTGTTGCACACCTGTGAATCTGTACGTTTTAATGATTTACCCTCACTTCCAAGAAGAAAGCTGATACTTCACAGTGCTTTTTATAAATTAGAAGTTCTGACTACATCTTGTGGGTAGTATAGATAGTTTTGAAAATACCAAATAATCTTAAAAGCATAGTTTTTGTTTGAAATTTTTTGTTGTGTTTTCATTTAAGTGGCTCTTCCCTCTCTTTCATTCTTTGACATGTAAATCATCTGTCAACCGAGGCTATTCTCTTGTGATCATGACTTGAATTTCTGTACTATATTACCCGTTTCCTTCTACTTTCTACCAGTTCTTTTTTAGTTCAGTAAAAATAATCAACTGATAACAAACTAATATTCTAAATGACAGAAATTGAGATTGCTCTGTGCTGATGCAGACTACAGTATAATACCATTGGCCTCACACATATTTTTGTTAGCATATAGGTTATATAGAGAAGAATGGGAAATGAGGTAGGAATTGTAAATTAAAAATGAATCAAGACCTTTAAAATGCTAGGATTGGGAATTTGAACTTTATTCCCTATATGGACTGCTGAATGAATTGAGAAGATAATACATTAGATGTATATCTACAAGTAGAGATGTGTTTGTTAACATTTGGAAAAATACTGTCTTTGACAGCACTTAATTTCAATTTGGATAACTCATCATCTCATTTGAACCTGAAAGTTGAAGATACCTATGTAGAGTGGGATCCTACTGGGGGAAAAGGTCAAGAAAGTAAAATGAAAGGAAAAGAGAACAAGGGAAGGTAAGATAATTTATTACATCTGTTATATGGATAAATACTTACCAGTTCATTCTTACTTGATGATATTTTATATTGAAATTCTTATTCTGTATATGGGCAAATTCTTATGTATTCATTATTACTTTATAATATATTGAAATTCTTATTTTATGTACCATTATGATTTATGATATCTTAGTAACTCCAAAGTGAAAAATACAATATCATTTGTCAGTACCCAAATTTGTCATTAACAGTTTTTGTTACTTAATGTCTTGCCTAATGTTCTTATACATTTTTATTTCATTATTTTGCCGCTTTAAATTATATATACAGTACCTTGAACTGGTTAGAAATTTCTAGAATAATTTCTGAATTTTATACCTACAGATAACCTGTCTTGCCTCAAGGTTTGCACTAAGTGACAACTTTCATCATTTATAATCTGAATCTTGTTCCTAATGAGCAACTCTCAACATGAGGACTCTTTGTTATTGTCATAATTTATTTAGATAAAACCAAAGTATGGGAGGATATTTCTTTTTTAATAGACACAGTTTTGCTCAGACTGAAAGTAAATGTCTTTTTGAATCCCAACAATGAATAAAAAAATTCTGGGAAGCTTTTATCTAATTTTACTGTAAGGTGTTAAACTTAAGCTGTAAAACAGACTCTTTAACAGTTGCCTATTTTTGTCTGACAGTGTCCATGTTACTTCACTGAAGAAACATACAAGGTGATAATTTCTGTCTGTCTAGTTCTAGGACTAAGTGTATATAGCTTGGCTGAATAACTTTTTCTTTTAACCAATAAGCCATTGCAGCAGCCTGTAAAGGCTAAAATACTGCTTTGTGTAGACTGTGTATTGTTAGCTTATGATTGAATTTACAGCATTGTAGCACGCTGTATTTTATTTGTGTTGTATTATATATGATAACAAAGAGCTCTGCTTTTAAAAATCTTTCTTGAATTAGTTTCTCTTACCAGATTCTACCCCCTGCTTTTACTTATACATGGCATCTCTCTTGTGGAACTGTAGTCAGTATATCTAACATTACAACTTTGCTTTTATTTGTATTTGACATGAAGAAGGTTTAAAATGTTTTATATTTATAATAATCATGCACTTTTAAAGGAAGAAGAGTTAAAAAATAAAAAGTCATTGTTGAAATTATTAGGACAATGCCCAAAAGAGAACTTGTTTTAAATTGCATGAGTAATAATATGCTTATTTAACAATACCACACATCTTTACCAGAAACCAGCATGTGTTTGCTTTTAAAAGTTACCTGTCTCTTCTTTTAAGTTTATTAGCTCATTATTGGTAAAAGTGATTTCCTAGTTTATTATACATTGTAAAATGCTGCTGGATTTATTAGTCTATGAAGTTTCATGTGGTTACTTGCACATTTTTAGACTTTATTTAGCATTTCAGGTTATATTATTTTTCATTCCCTCTTTTTAACTTTTTTAATGTAAGCCACTTCTGAAATATTATACTGGTTGAGTATCTCTTACTCAAAATGCTTGACACACAGTATGGATTTCAGAGGGTTTTTTTTTTTTTTTTTAGAATTTGGAATATTTGTATAAATGATGAGCTATCTTCAGATTAGAACCCAAATGTAAACACAGATTTTATACACACACACACACACACACACACACACACACACACACACACAGTTGGGACAGTGAACTGAACTGAAAGTGACAGTCAGGGTTTTTCTACTTTATTGTGTGTGATAAGATGATAGGTTGAGCAAGAGGCCACAAAAAAAAAAAAAAAAAAAAAAAAAAAAAAGATGGCTGCCGGGTCAGTCAGCAAGGAACACAAGTAAAGGATCTTCTTGTTGCCAGGAAGCCCCAAACACCCAAACAAAATCCTCCTGTTGGTTTGGAGACATGAGGGCTAGGGGGAAAAAATTTAAAAACTGGGGAGAGGAGAGGGTTAAAAGTGGAAGAGTACTAAGAGAGAATAAATAATGTTTCTTCAGACTCTTTTTCCCCTTTAAAGAAGTTTCCATGGAGAAACCTGAAAAATGTCTTGGCATAGGAGCTTCCTTCTATAAGGGTCCTCTAAATAGAGGTGAGTTGGCTAGGAATGCAGATAATGCCTTTGAATATGGTTGGGAAAAGGGTCAGAAGAACAACACTGTAAAAATTGTAGTGCTAGCTGTGTACCAAGTATGGGATGAGCAGGGCAGCCCACCAGACTTACCAGACCACTCCTTAGCCTGCTCGATGAAGCCATTGTAATTGCTTCTATTTGGATTTGAAAGATCACATACATGATTTGGACTGGAATTAGACTTCTTTGCTTTTTTTTTTTTTTTTTTTTTTTTTTTTTAGCATAGTAGGATCTGAAAGACCTGAATGGTATTCAGGCTGGCTCTTGAGGAGTAGAAGAATGTATAGTATTTGGACTTAAAGTAAGAGGTGGAACAATAAAAAGACAGCAGATTTTGAGTTTAAAGAACACTTTGAATGGTACATTTAATTGTGGGGTGATAAAGGTTAGAAGGCAGAATGGGAGCAAATCAAGACCTTAAAATGTCAGCTAAGTCATTGGTAGACAGTATGGAAGTACATGATGAGTTTAAAGTAAGGGAATCTGGCCTACATTTTATCTTGCAATAATAAATAAGAGTTGGGTAGCAAAGAGATCACAGGAAGGCTAGTGAGATACTCTAGAGGTAACAAGGCGGTGGATGATTTCTGCAGGAGAAGCAGGGGAGGTGCCATGCTTGTGTAACACGGTAATACCTGTTTTATTTCTTCCAAAATGCACTCAAAGCTGGAGGCTGGAGTACAGCAGTACACCTCTCTCTGAAACCGAACTGCCATTCTCAGTAGTTATGTCTGTTTTCTTTTCTCCATGCTTCCCTTAATTTCTTTTCTTCTGGTAAGTTACAATTTTTAAAAATTACTTTTATAGTTAATAGATGAGCTGTGAGCATATTCTGAAACAATGCTGAATAAAATTTTAATTTATTTTATGAGTTTTCATTGCTGTAAATTGCTCTGAATTATTAAGAAATACTTTTTTAAATGTATTTCTTCCTAGCAGATACTTGGGTCCATTAGCTGAGTTAGTGGACTTAGTGGTTTTTGAATGTTATCCTTAATGATTTTGATTATCTTGTGCCTGAGGGGCAGCCAGTAATTTGTTACAAAATTTGAAAACCTTATGTTTCTACAAGTCAGGACTGCCATTCAGGGAGGTATAGAGGCCTTTACTTAATAACATCCCATTGTCGTTTGCTCAGCCTACATTTATTTTAGCTGGGAGGCTGTATGCATTCTGTGTATTGAGGATATGATTCCTGGAATACTTACTTCCTTTCCTTGAGCTACTTAATAGGTTCCTCTCTGGCCACAGACATCATATACTGAGAGTACCATATGGTAGTTGTGGAACAACTGTCTTTTTATCATCATTCTTTTAATCCTGCTCCTTGTTAGGGAAGGTGTTTACTAACTTCATTGGCTCTTAGCCCTAGCTGATCTGGAAAAATCTGTGGTGAGGTGTGGCAGTTTGCATTTTAAAAGTTCCACAGGTGGGCTGGAGGAATAGCTGAGTGGTGGAGCAATTGCCTAGCATGTATATGTTTTAATTTTTTTAAAAAGTCCTCAGTTGGTTCTGACATGTACCCAGATTTGAGAGCTGCCAGTTTGATTCATTTAATTTCGTCTCACCCCTTATTACGCATAGACTCTCAACTCTCATCTTCTTTCATTTGATTCATGTCTGTTGACTCACAACAAAATCTTTTTTACTTTCGTTTTTCTACCTCTCCATTGAAAATCAACCATAGTCATGACTGCTAAGTGTGAGAATAGCACTACCAGTACTGTAAAGCATTGTGGATTCAAATTAGATACAATGCAGTTATAATGATCTAGTTTATTGTATCTGGTCTTCCTTCTCAAGTAACAAAAATAATTTTCCACAAGTACTGACATTTAAGATTCATTAAATTATGTTTATTTTTGAAGTTGAGCTAGCTTTGAAGATGAAAGATTAATGTATAGTAATATTTTGATGACTTTTTGTTAGGGAAGTATTTGGTAAATTATTCTGAATATCCACTTATTTTTTCTGGAGGATATTTTCTTTCAGACAGTCTATTCAAATGAGCTTTTGGAGAATAAATCATACTAAAATCTTGGTGTTTTGGAGACTTGAAATTTTTTAATAATTTGTAAACCATGTTAGGAAGATTTTACTTTTAATGCCCTCCTTTTTCATGTCTTCTTAATCTTGTATCTAAAATAGTGTTTTTCATACTTTTTCTTTTCTTACCAAAAAATGACAAGAAAGTAAATAACAAGCCCAACACAACTTTTCTTCAAGTGAAATGTTTCCAGAAGCCTAACCTGAAATAAGAGGATAGCTGGTTCATGCAGAAAGGAGCCCTAGAGTTGGCTTCTCTTCAGTCCTGCTGCAGCCTCTGTGGATTCTGTTGGGCCCAGGACATGGTTTGAAAATCACTGGTTTTGAGACACTTTGCCCCCTTCCACACCCATGGTGTTATGAAGATAGGGCTACACTTACTGTTTTTTGTTTTTGTTTTTGTTTTAATTTGGGAGAAAGGGTAGTGTTTTCTATTCCCTTTCATTTAAGATAAAATACTTGAAAATACACAGTACTTTGGTAGCCAGGTTTCTAATAGTTTCTGTCAGCTTTTATAATACAAAGAATCAGAACAAAAATTGTGATGCACTTTCTTTTTTTGTTTTATTTGGGTTTTTTTTTTTTTTCTTCTTCTGAGTTGTGAAGTTGGTAGAATGCTTAGCCAAACAACCTGGTCAAAACCAACTGTGAAGAACTTAAAAAAATACATTTATTCAGACTTATTAGTATGAATTTAATCTTTATTTTATTTCTGTCCCCTATTTTGGCAAGACTCCCCAGAACACCTTTTTCTTTCTCTTCAGATTTTTGTTTTGTTCTCTCCTTCCACAATAGAAAGAAACTGCTTGGCTGAGCCTAAGTTCCACAGAATTTTCAATCTTCCTGTCCTTATTCACTTTTGCTTATGCTGTCTGTTTAAACAGAATTCATAGTTACTTTAGTATCTCTTTTAAAAATATTTTTACAAAAAATAACCTGGGCATTCTTTTGGAAGAATTAAAGTAGGTCATGTAAATACCGCGGTTGTAGATTTACAGTGGTGCTGATTAATGTAATTCATTGAAATGTGGCCCGAAGTTCACTGTTTAAATCTTTGAAATTGTGTAATAAATCTGCTTTCTGACAGTAAGAAAACACCTAAGTGATGCAGAATGCAGTTACTGAATCATGTGAAATGACTTTGGAGTCTTGGCTTTGCTTTTTCGGGAATTTTTATTCTAGTATTACTTGACAGCTTTTAAAATCTATTGAATTAGCAGTTACCTGTCTTTTTTTGGCACAAATACTGGTTTCATGAAAGATTGTCCACAGAAGGGAAGGGAGTAGCATACTCCCTCTGCTCTACCTCAGATCTTCAGGCATTAGACTCTCACAAGGAGTGCACACACAATCTTGTCTCTGACGTGCACAGTGCACAGCAGGGTTGGCGCTCCTGTAAGAATCTAATAATGCTGCTGCTGATCTGACAGGCGAGAGAGCTCAGCTAGTAATACAGGTAATAGGAAGCAGCTGTGAAACTAGCATGCTGACCAGCTGCTCACCTCCTCTGTGGGGTTCCTGCTGTTTCTAACAGGCCATGGGCCTGCTACCCTTAATTGATCTTTTCTTTAAAAAATTCTAGCGTAACAATATTGGAAAAGTATTTTCTTTTCTCAGTAGTGGCAAGGATATACTTAGTTTTTTGTTTCCCTTAAATAGCTTTAGGATAATCTTAACCTGTTTTTATTTTTGCTTTTTAAATACAGTGATTCAGTATAATTAAAATGTTATTTGAAAACATATTTGGGACTCAAAATATTTTGAGTTTTTGAGAGTTTGCGAAAAGCCTTAATATAGTTCATTTTACCATATCATATAATTTGATACAAGAGGAAGTCACATTGGTCTGTGTCCCTTTAATAGCAGAAATGCTCTATAATATTTGATATTAGCCTAAAGATGGATTTGAGCAATTGCTCTTTCTCTTTGTAAGAAGAAAAGATCCAGACAAAATATGTCTATTTTGAGTTTTTCCATTAGTAAATATTGTCTCTTTTTGACATTTTTTTTCATCTTTGTGTTCTTTATATAAGCCTTGCTCACTCTGCGTGGTATTAGTGGTTTCAGCCTGCTTTGTAGTGATGGCTTCTTAGATTTGAGTGTCTTATAATTGACAGCTATTTTTAATAATAAGTCAGATCAAATTAAATAGTACTCTTTTTAAAACATAATTAGAAAAAATTTCAGAGATTCCTTCTATGACTTTTAGTTTTATGCAACATTTTCAGCATAAAGTACTGTTCTTTTGTTCCTCTTTATATAGAAGTGGTACACCATCCCCCAAACGGACATCTGTAGGCTCCAGACCACCAGCAGTAAGAGGTGGCAGGGACCGTTTTACCGGCGAATCATACACAGTACTGGGTAGGATAAAACAATAATTACAGTCTCTATCTGCCTGCCCGCCTGGCTGCCTGTATGTCTGTCTGTCAGTCTGTCTGTCTTTCTGTCTTTCTCTCTTTCTCTTTCTTTCTTTCTCTTTCTTTCTGTCCTTCTTGACTGACTTTTGCTCTGTAATCCAAGCTGGGCCTAAGCTCACTGTGTAGTAGAGGCTAGCTTCCAACTCCTCCTTCAGCCTCCCAATTGCTAATTATTGATAATCTCATACAAGAAGCATCATATCACAATGACAGATACTATACTCAGAGCTTAGAGTGGTTAAATGTGTATTGAATGAATCTTTGCAGAAGTTTTCACTGTTGAACCCTAATTACTTTGGGACTTTTTCAACTTGTCATAGGTTTGATACTTCTAAAACTCTTGCTTCAGTTTCCATAGTGATCCCTCATTTATGTACATCACTTGAGCTGATAGGAGGAAAAGTTAGGAAGCATTTTATTTTCAGGTAAAAATAAATATGTAAGGGAATTTATAGCAAGTATTCTGCATTTGGTGTCTGTTGTTAGCTTGATTATTTTCATAGAGTGGTTGATTGCCTTTTTGTGCCATTTGAGGAAGGAGCAAGTCATAATTAAAATCTACGTGACACACAAGGAATAGATTAGAAGTCAAATCTTTTCTTATCTTTCATAGGAGACACTGCTATTGAAAGTGGACAACATTACTGGGAAGTCAAGGCCCAAAAAGACTGTAAATCCTACAGTGTGGGAGTAGCATACAAAACTTTGGGGAAATTTGACCAGTTGGGAAAGACGAATACTAGTTGGTGCATCCATGTCAACAACTGGCTACAAAACACATTTGCAGCAAAGCATAATAATAAAGTAAAAGCTTTGGATGTTACTGTTCCTGAGAAAATAGGTATATTTTGTGATTTTGATGGAGGTAAGTTTCCTTATTTTCTCATAAGCCATTTTATCCTAGTTGCTTGCATTTCACTATGTTTCCCTTTGGTAATTCTTTATACAGAGTGTTCATTAGTACTATGTTAAAGACATTTTGGTTAACTAAGGCTTATCAACGTAATCTCAGTTCTAAATTCTAGCATTGACTGAAAGGGCATATGCTGTCTGCTTAGAATTCTATTAAAGTACTCATTTTAAAATACAGTAAATCTAAAAGATTTTGCTACTTATAGACTCAAGTACTAAAACTTCTGTGTTTACTTTTTCTTTTTTAACTATAGTGTATTGCACACTTTTAAAGAGTGATGGAGTCTGATTTTTTTTCCAGTTGGAATAGATCTTAGAAAAGTTACCCAGTCTGTCTGCCAACAGTATAGAATCATTACTGCATTGTGTCTGCTAGGAATTGCCACTCCAGTGCTTGAAGAACTTTTTAATGTAAAACTTTATTGTTTTAGAGCCTGGCTGTTCTTTGAGCAGTTCTGTGTTAGATTATTGTTTTTGTGACAGGCTTTTACTCTGTAGTCCATGCTGGTCCTGAGCTCCCTATGTACTCAGGCTGGACTCAGAGCAATTCTCCTGCCTCAGCCTTCTATGTGCTGAGATTACAAGCATTCACTAACATGCCTGCTTAATTTTTATATGGCACTGAGAGATCAACCCAGGGACTTGTGCATGCTAGGCCAGCACTCTAGTCACTGAGCTATTCCTTTAGCCCCTTGGTTAGTTTTTTCTGAAATGGACTTACTTTTTTTATCTCTCTAACTTTTGAGATTGCTGCTCTTAAATGTTGCCACCTAAATAAACATGGATTGTGTTTCCTAATCCACATTCACATATCTTAGTTGTTAAAAACTACTGAACTGCTTTTTATGGCTATTTTCCAAACTATATATTCCTTATTACTACCGGTTATATTTTACAGTTCAATTTTTCCAAACTCTTATAATTTCCTATGGTTATATACTGTGTTCAGTGTATTTATTAAAGACTGGTTCTTAGAGTAGAGCACACATCCTCTGTGACACGAGTAGACCAGTGACTTAGCAACAGTGTTTCCTGTAGCGTGATTTGACAGCATTGCTAAAGCATTGTTAACCTGGATTTGTTTCATAGCTTCCCAATCCACCAGATCTCTTTTCATTGTGTTCTGTTATATTGTATATACCATTAGTGATTACCAATTTCCAGTTGGCTTTTACTCGTTTATCTCAGGAGAAGGATGTTATTTATTCTTTTTTAGTTTTAACTTAAAAGATTTAGGTAAGCATGTCCTTTATCACAATAACTAAATATGAGCTTGAAAATTTATCTTTAAGAAGTTCTTGTAAGTTTTTTGAATTAATTATCTGATAAATATCTTCCTTAAGCTTATCTAATTATAAAAAAATTTAAAGATGATCTAATGTTGAACTGTGAATTGAAATTAATTCCCTAGTGTTTCTACATTGATGTGTTAAGCTACTAATGATAATGCCAGATTTTATTCATTTTAAGTAACATTGGGTCCAGATAATTCTGTGAACTATCAACTTAATCACGTAAGCAAAAAAAAGGAAATAATTTTTGACTGGTTTATTTTTATTGGTGACATGTTGATTTTGCTGCCTGTTTTTACTTACATACTTTGATGACTTCTATAAACTGTTTCCCTTAGAATAAATGACAAATTTATTGGCACACGCTGTATTTCTGTTTCAATTACCAAGATAGCATCTGTTTGTCTTCTCTTCTCTGCTTCCCATATTCTATGATTCCATAAAGGTAAAAGTGAGAATTAAGTGCTATGCCAGACCATACTGTATTGCAGGAAGAAGCTATAATATACAATGAATCATATTCTGAAAGTCTTGAAAAGTAATAATAAAATAATCTTTAGTTGTGTATGGTGTGGCTCTATATATTTTAGAAAACTGCAGTCAGTGATGATTATCTAGTATCATAAATACTAGAGATTAATTGCTTAAAGGTTGAGAAGACTGCAAGCTTAGGTAACATAAGGCTTTTTAGGAACAGTGTTTACACAGTGTATGCCAGGGCCATATCTTTAGTAGATGGTTATTGCCTGGAAGTGCTGTTAACATAGGGAGTCCTAACAGATATTGAGTAATTGGGTACATAAATCTTAGAGCAATAGGAAATCAAGAAAAGATTTAATGGTATGAAAGTAGAATTCATAGGACTTAGTAACTAAAGATGGGTAGAAGAGAAGAGACAGAGAATAGTTGAAGGTGAATCTGAGGTTCCAGTTAGTTTAACCAAGAGGGTGACATTGTCAGTAGGGTAGGTAGCATAGGGAGTACTGGGAGACTTGAGATGGCAGCAGGACAGCTGTACAGTATACTTAGGAAGTGCTTTGAAATTCAGTGCTTGAACTCAGGGAAAGTAAGAGCTAAAGCTAAATATTTGAGGCATCAGTATAGAATGACTGCTGAAGATTGAATCAAAGAGTATGTTTAGGCATTACTGCTCTGCTACATATTAACTGTGAGTACACATGGTTTTCAGGTAATAATGCTGTATCCAGTACTTTGACTGGATTATGTTAGTTTATTTTCCTTATTCTTTGTTTGGTGGCTGTTGGGTTATTATTATAAGAGAACACTGCAGAGAGAAGAGAGCACCTGAACAAAGCAGCTACATTCAGGATAAAAAGAATAGACATAGATACCTGCAGGATTATAATACAAACAAAAAACAAGTGTTAAAGAGCTTCTACTATTAACTGTTTAAGAAGACCATCAGGTGGGATAGTTAGGAGGTCACACAGTTATTTTAGGGCATGATCCTGTAGACAACTGAGAGTTTTTTGAAAATTAACAAAACTGAAGCAGTGATTTCAGAGACTAGAATGTAAGTATGGGTTTAAGTATTTAAAAGAGAAAATATAATAGAGTAAACCTTAAGTGATGATAGGATTTGGGTATAGTAAAAATGAGGAATAATAAATCTTCTAAGTTTCATTGGGTTAATGAAACATTTTTAAATAGGAATAAAATAGTTTATTGATGAATAAGTAGGATAATACCAAGTTGTGGAGACATCGTAGAAATCTTGTAAACCAGGGAAAGAAAACTGGATTTCGGCTTTTCCTTTAGCATATTTATTAATTTTCAGATGAGAATGTTCAAGTCCTTAAAGATTGTAACAAAAAATTAATGCTAAAGTATGTTTTTGCATGATTAAATGTTAGACTTACTTAGATGTTTCAAGTTTTTCCATAATAAACTAGGCTTTTCCCTTTTGCTTTTAGGACAGCTTTCTTTCTATGATGCGAACTCAAAACAGCTGCTATATTCCTTTAAGACAAAATTTACTCAGCCAGTACTACCTGGTTTCATGGTTAGTACCTAATTTATATTTTATTTATATTTCATTTGATTAATTAAGGAGGATAACCTGTGCTGTATTATTTGTAGAAGCATAGTATCACTTTTTAAAATTCATATTCATTCTCTTTTTCCTTCAGTCCACCTTCTCTAAAATCTATGATTTTTCTACATTGTGAAGTTAATATCCATATAATGCATACAATCGTGAGCATGTGGCTTCATGTTGAATTTTCACAGGTCTGCACTGACTTTTTAAAATTGATGCTTAGAACAAGAAATGGGACATGACCAGAACCTGGGAAGCTCCTGTGCCCATTTCCAGTTCCCAGGTGGCCTTTGTCAGAGGATAACACCACTACCTTAAGTTGTCATGCTCTAAATTCATTTTGCTTCCTTTGCACCTTTATATAAATGGAACTGCATACTATCTTCATAGATCAACATTGTTAGATGTATCCATTTTCTTTGTCATAGTAGTCCATTCTCATACCTATGTAATTCATTTTCTTTTATATGATTATATCACAGGTTATCCGTTCTAATTTAGTTTGATATGTGGGTGGTTTTCATTTGTGTGCTTTATACTCACATACATAATTTCAAGTTTACTCAATTGCAAGTTGACTTATGTAAGAAAAACTCATGTTTATTCAAACAAACTGAAATGTGATTTTGAATTCAGTTTTTAAAGCAAATGCTATTGCTTCTTCCAATCCTTAATTTCTCTGAAGGGCTTTGTAAAGCTAAGCTACTGTGGGGAGTTCTGGGTTCCAGATAAGGTCACCATATTTTAGTTGATCTTTACTTCGGGGCTATCTCTGCAAATCAGGATGGCGTATTTCAAGTGCAGACTTTATGGAATGTTTTATATATGTTGTCTTCCCTCGTTATCCCTGAATATAAGTCCTCTCCCAAATGAGGAGAAAGTATTTAGGCTATATAAGGGTTTAAAATACAGTGCTTTTAAATCTCACAGTCAGTGATAGTTTGTTATTCTAGATACCCTAAATTTTAAAATTTAAAACAATACTAAAAACTGAGACTCCTAGTTTTTCAAGGAAAGATATAAATGATCATGGATGAAGTAATTATTTATGGAAAAGATACTTAAAATGTTAGAAGAGTTGTTTCTCTTTTTAAACTTTGACAAACCATTGCTGTATTATGCCAATTTGGCTGTTTTTCCAAATTGGTTAACCAGGGACAATATATTTCGTAATATGGAACTCAGGTCTAAGTTATTTTTTCCAATTCTTAAGTGTATTTTTGTAAACGATTTCATTTTTTAAAATTTGAATCTATCTTTTACAGACATGTACTGGGTTTCATTGTTATTGCAAGTTATGAAACTATAATGACACATTATTCTCACAGATGCTTTAGAAATTACTTTAAACTTAATAAAAATGGTTCTTCACCGAAGGTTTGCTTTTATTAATGCACACATCAGTAATTTGAAGACAGGCTTTTTTTTTTTAGGTATTAAGGCATTTGACAGGTCTATGGGTTGTGACAAATGTATGCACTTGTAGAACCAACACTATACTCAACCTATGGAATATTCCCAGCATCCTGGAATTCCTTCGCACTCTTCTGTAATGGATCTCTTTCATCACATCCAGTCCCAGCATTTATAAATATTTTATAGTACTTGTAGTGGTGGCTTTTCAAAAATGTCATAGAAATGGAATTGTATGTATCCTTTTGATTCTGTGGCATTAATGCATTTGAATCCATTCATGTGTGTGTCAGTATTCTCAATTTTACTGCTAAGAAGTGTTTTTATATAATGTACCACAGTTTATCCATTCATTCACCTGTTGAAGAACATCTGGGTTCTTTCCATTTTGGGATATTATGAATAAAGCCACTGTTAACATTCACATATGAGCGTTGGGTAAACATCCAACAGAGCTGTGTGTAAACATTCATTGTGAATGTTTAGAGGTTAGAGGAATAGCACAGTTGTTACAGTGCTTGCCTAGCAAATGCAAGACCCGGAGTTCAATTCTCCAGTACTATATAAGCTGGGCATGGTTGCACATGCCTGTAATCCCAGCACTCAGGAGGCTGAAACAGGAAGATTGCTATGGGGTTGAGGCCTGCCTGGGCTACATAGTGAGTTCAAGAGCAGTTTGAACTACAGAGCAAGACCTTGTCTCAAAAAAAAAAAAAATACAGTATATATTTAACTTTGTAAGAAGTTAAAATATTTTCCAAAGTGAGTATACTATATGTGCCCTACTATCATTATGATACAAGAATTTGTTACATTCTTGCCATTATTCAGTATTGTCAGAGTTTTCTTGTTCTCCTTCAGTTGTTTTAATAGATGTGTAATGGTATTTTACTGTATTATTGTTTGCACTTTCCTAATGCAAAATGATGTTGAACATATGTTCATGTGCTTAAGTTCTTCGGTGAAATATGTTAAAATCCTCTGCTCATCTTTAGGATATTATTTTTTTGTATTGTTGAATTTTAAAAGTTCCTCTTAAACTTTGAAGAGAAACCCTTTATCAGATACATGGTTTGAAGATACTTTCTGCTATGTAGCTTGCTTTTTTGTTTTCTAGATATTACAAAGTGAAGATTTTCATTTTGCTATGAAATCCATTTAATTTAATGTTTCCAATTTATGAAAAATTTTTTCCTAACACAAGGTAACAAAGATTCTATGGCTGTTCTTGAAGTTTTGTAGTTTAGGTTTTATGTGTAGATATGTGATATACGTTAATTTTTTGTAAATTATGCGTTTTGAGGTACATTTCTTTCCATTTTTTCTCATTTTGTTAGTGTTTTTGTGAAACACACAATGGTTATGTTGAGCTTGGGTATTTTATGCACTTATATATAACGTTAACATTACAGTCCTTTCCCTTCCCCTTGTTGGCACTCCTGCTCCTTTTAAAAATTTTTCTAGGTTACTAATGTCTTATCATTTTGTTTTTATTTTTAGTTTATATATGCGTGAATTTCAAATTCCAAAACACACTAGGGACATGGGGGTTGGGGATTTCTATAGCAGCACAATTCATTATAGTCTAATCCTGGAAATAACCTATCTACCCAACAATAGAGGAGTGGTTAAATAAGATGGGGTACCTATACACAATGGAAAACTATGCAGCCATAAAGACCGGTATGAAGCTTTTAAATGAAAGCAGGGCCACCTTGAGTCAATAATGCTCAGTGAAATGGACCAAACAAAAAAGACTGACTATAGACAGTTGTCCCTCTTCTGAAATTCACAAAAATAATGACATAAAAAGGCCCCAGCATGAATGACAGGGTAGAAAGAGGGGCAGTGGTCTGCTGGGAAAGGGGTGAACCTCTGAAAAAAGGGTGGTCATAGAAGGTCATTAAGGTACATTTTTATTTGCACATTGATACCCAGTTAAGAAGTGTTTAAGAAACCTTAAAACTTTGTTTAGATATTATATTTTTCTAAATATTTTATATTTTTCAGAAAGTAATTAATAATTTTATAACTTGAGAATTGTTTTCTATCCTCAAAGTTTATTATTGAGCCAGCTAGTTTTGAAAACTTAGGAGTGTTAAGTACATAGGCACACATTGCACAGGTTAGTTTCTTTGGTATAATACTCCACATAGCAAATACTATGATGCATTTCAGGGTAACTTTAAGTGAAAATAAATTCTAGAATTTCTCTTGCTTTAAGCTGGTGTCTACTACATCTATGGTAGCTGATGATCATTTAAATGTTCTGTATTTTCACAATTTTAAGTCTTGACTGTCCAGATCTGCATTTTACTTTAGGATATCATATTGATTTGTTAAAAAAACAAAGCACTTTTATAGTTCATAAACTCATTTGTACTTGTGATAATTTATGGACCATAGCAAGTGCATCCGGATATTGTCATTTAAGTGTTTCTTAGAAGTCCTTCTTGAAACATTGTAAGAGTTATTACCGTTAAGATAGGAAAGAAACCAATGGTTTTTACTGTGTTAATAGAGGCATGTTAGGTCTCCAGTATAAGGTTACATACACGTCATTATCAAAACCAAAAAGAGTAACTGGGATAAGGAAGTTTGTTCTGTGTGCACTTTGCTTGGTTTTGAAGATCAGCATCATGTAAGGATGACCTTATATTTTGCCTAGATTATTCAGATAGTCTCTAAATTTCTGCAGGTCTTGTTTCTTCTCAGGTGCAGCTTCTGTGCCTTCTCTGACTGCAAAGACATCCTTTGGCTTCTGTGGATTCTAAGAGTTCTGAGTTAGCCTCTCTGCTTCCCTTCATTCAAAAACGGTTATCAATTTGAGGCTCGCTAGTGTTCATATATGTGACATTTTGTCATTCAAATAGAAATTGAATTACTAAACTTCTCATTTGATTTGAAATCTGACTGAAGCTTTGTTTTTGTCTTTTCTTAGGTTTGGTGTGGTGGACTTTCTTTGAGTACTGGGATGCAGGTTCCAAGTGCTGTGAGAACACTTCAGAAAAGTGAAAATGGCATGACTGGCTCAGCTAGTAGCCTGAACAATGTTGTTCAGTAATGCCTACTCAGAATGTTCAGTAACCCTCTTGTCTGGGTGGCCCTTCTGTGTAGTTACTAGTCACAGGAGTTTTTGAGTTGTGGAAATCAGGTTTGCTATGTACTGCTTCTAAGGCCTGGAATCTTAGCTTAAGCATCTAGTACAAAGCATTTGTAGGAGTCTACTGTGCAGTATCATAAAGAAAGCAGTTATCAAGGAAGAAACGGATGTTTTGAAGAATGGGGGGATAAGCAGTGTTTAAATTTTTACATAGAAGCTCATTTTTGTATTTATTAGATTACTTTGGATCATCTAATACGTTCAGTTATATATGATAGCCCTACTTCCTGGGACAAAAGTTTTTCCCTTCCTTATACTTTCTCTTTTTTGTCTTATCACTACCTGTTGTTCAGTTCTTATATTGAAGCTTTCAAAATACATAGATCCCTAAGGTTACCTAAAAACTGAGATCAGTGAGGACAATAGAAAAGTTCTTAAAATGTTTTTCCCTTTATAAATGAGTTTTGTTAAACTGACTCATGTATTAACTAGATTGTGTATCATTTTCTGTTATCCAATATGTTGTGATATTTTCCTTATTGTTAAAATTCAAAATAGAGTGTTGGTATGAAAAACTTAAAACAGTCTAAAATCTCTCAGATTTCAGTTTTGTATGGCTGTACATGATACATTGGTTGGAGGTATTCTTTACATGTTGCTCTGTTTAACTAGACTTCTTTTCATCCTTTTACTTTGGATGATGGGTAGTTTTTTTTTTTTTTTTTTGAAAAATCCTATGCTTTCCGACTTTGATGCCCAGTGTAATTCTGCATTGGCAATGCTCTTTAGCCAAACATGGTTGCACATGTCTATTATTCCAGCATTCTGGGAGGCTAAGGTAGAAGAATTCCAAGTTCCAGCGCAGCCTGACCAACTTAGTGATTAGTGAGACCCTGTCTCAAAATGAAATATTTGTTAGTAAAAAAGAGAGGGTACTGGGAATTTAGATTTAAGTCACTGCAAAGGCCCTATGTTTAATCTCCAGTTACTTGCATGTATGCATGCATGCGTGCGTGCATACGCGCGCACACACACACACATACACAATTATCTCTGATGAAACTTCCACTTGAATTTGGTAATGATTTGTAATTTCTGAGTTTTAATATTACTAGTGGAAGTTAAAGTGTTTCAAAAGATGTGCCTAAAAGTATTCGTTACTAAAAAAATATAACTTCTTTTTAATAAAATTTGGAATAGTTTAAACAACTTTCGAAAAATGCATATTGGGGCTGGAGGAATGGCACAGCAGATTAAAGAACTTGCCTAGCAAGTGCAACACTCTTAAATTCAGTTCTCCAGTACCACATAAGCTGGGCGTGGTGGCGCATGCCTGTAATTCCAGCACGTGGAGGCTGAGGCAGGAGGATTGCCATGTATTTGAGGCTAGCCTGGGCTACATAATGAGTTTAGGACCAGCCTGGGCTACGTAGTGAGTTCAGGACCAGCCTGGACTACACAGTGAGACCCAGTTTTTTAAAAAAAAAAAAAAGGAAAAGAAAAACTGGATATCTCAGACTTAATTGCCACATTTTTCAAACAACTATTCAAAGATTTTTTTTCTGTCTCTTTGTTGCATTCATTTGCTTACAAAACAAGGTATATGTTTTTCTAAATACCAACAAAAAATTTCCCAAACTGGGGGAAAATATGTTAAACGATGAGTAAGACCCATGGTTATTTTGTAGGACAAATTTATTTTTAGGAAGATGATTAGAATTTGTAACATATGTCCTTTGAGCCAAAGTAAAAGTTTTAATTACAGTATTTAAGAGTTTCTTGAACATGTAAAGAAAACTGGAACTCGTGTTTTCCATAATTTTTAAGAAATTTAATTATTCTTGTTAAATTCTCACGTTAAATATAACAACTTTACCCCAAGAACTAGACCCTTGCTGCTTATGAATTGCTTTCTATGTAGAGGTCTGTGTAACAGTAATAGCTTATTCTCTCTTAAAATTTACTGCTCACTAATATTATCTTTTTTTCCATTGATAAATTTCAGTGACATTTTTTTACCTAGAATATATTTCCCAAAGGACAAATACCTGCACGGTTTGGTAATGTTAAAGATTATAAGGCATTTTAGAGATTGAAGTATGTCAGTGGATAATCATTTGATTCTTCAAATAAATACAATTTTATATTTTGTTTTTTATATTTTAAAAGAAGTGTTTGGATGTTCTGATCCCTCTAAAAGGGCTGCTCTAGGATCTGTACAAACAGGGGTTTACTTCCTTTCATAGACTCAAACTTGAAAGCAGTAATGTAGTGGAGGTGCTTTATATGAGTAGCTATATACAGTATATCTCAGCAAAAATAACAGAAAAAGCCAGATGCTGTAGTATAGAATTTTGTACTGTTATGTCTTCTATATTGTGTATTTTCATTAATTCAGTGCCTTTTTCCTCGAAGCATACTCTTATTCCATGCCCCTTGCAGTATCAATTGATACTTAAGCCAAACAGCATTTTACTCTACTGGAGAGGGCCTTCTGTTGCAGAGCATAGGGAACAGAAAGTATTAATTAGGGGCTGCAGGAGTGCTTATGATTCTTTCTTGTGCTCATGCCATCATTTGAGATTTCTTATAAACTTTTCTAATATATATTTGGAAAATTAAAAAATATTAACTCAGTAAATCCAGAGCCCAATTTCCCCATCACATGCAGTTCTTGGTATTAAATACTGTCATTACTTCAAACTAAAACTCAGATGATTTTCCTCTCTCTGCTTAAGATCTCTGGAATTAAAGAAGAATTGTGTAGGAGCTGTAGAATTTTTAACTTAAACAGAGAAAGTTTGTCAGTATCATTTCAAACTAAAAAATATCATAGTGCCTATTTAAATACTCTCTAAATAAGGTAACTATTAACTTGATCATAATATAATATTCTTATTTATATTTGAGTTAAAAGATATCAAGCGTTTTTGCTTAATGTTTTGTAGAAAGTTGATGAACCCTTTCAGAGATTCTTGCTTTATTTACCATTTGTCTTGACAGGGTCAAACATGCGTACTCTCTATAGAGAAAATGCATGAGAGGTTGACTAATGGATATGTCACAGGTCTGAAAACATAAGCTTTATACAAACATGCATTTAGCATTGCGTTTCTCTTTGATCAGTTGAATTCCAAGCCAGTTTTATTAAAATGGATATAGATGCAAAGGAGCTGCCTTAAGCACTTTAGAAACAACTTTTTTACAATTCATTTTGACTCAACTGATCATGTCACGTATATCTTTAACTTTTGCTAAATATGTATATATAAACAAAGCATTTAAATAATGCACATAGAAATCTAATATGTATTGAGTCTTTGAATATTCCAAGTATAGATAAGCAAATGAAAAGTATAGGGGCATGTCTGTACATGGGTTTGTTGATGTCATCTGTACCATTTTAACAAACCATAAACTATCACTGTACTACTAAACTTGACCTGTGTATTCTGTTCTGTAAATGGTGACATTTCCCCACATTATGTATTGACAGTAATGATTTGCATTGATTTACTCATTTTTGAAGTTAAAAAATGAACAATTTGATTTTTGAGTGATGCTTGATGATATAAATAAAAGTGCTTGTGATGAAATGTTTAAATTAGATTAAGATATCCTATTTCATGGGCTTACCTAAACTGATTTGTTTTTCCATATATACTTTTCCATAAAATGATGGTTATTTATATGTTTTTTTGTTTCTTTTAGGAACAATTAGAAAACTTTGCAAAATGATATATATGGAAAACAATTATTCCAAAGAATGTTAATTTTGAAAGAAAACAGTATAGAGCTCTTGGTGTGAGTTTTCTATTTCAGATCAAGATGGTAACCATAATTTCCAATCTTCATTTAAAAAGACATATCTTAGATCAGTGTTCATTCATTGGCTAATTCATACAATGAATATTTGAGTGTCTGATATATCAGTCAAAATTTTACTACTTCATATTCATGTTTTAAAAAACTGTGAAGTTCATTCTGTATCTAGTTTTGCTGTTTTTTGAGGAGCATGATAGAGACTGCATTTTAATATGTTAAGAATTCAGAAGTTTTAAAAAGTAAATTTGTTGTATCTTGTTTGTAATAAGCCCTCAAATTAACTGTACATACTGTAGTTCACTTTCATTAGTTCCAAAATATAAATCTGGGAAAGTTTCTTTGGTGATTTCATTTTTACATTAGATGTATTCTTTTAGAGAAGTATATGGTTGTCATAAATTTACTCAGTATCAAAATATCCATAAAGCTTTTATTTTTAACCAGAATTAACATCTCCTTCTGCCAGCACTGGAGTATTATATAAGTGACCGTAAAACTTCTTAATCATCACAGCAAGGTACCTCATGTTCAGTATAGTCTTAGTTTTGTGTGTACTTTGCAGTATTCACATTCTGCAACTATCTGTTATTCTGATGTCAGATATGATAAGCTTTGTTAATTTATGATTAACCTAAATCTGAATTAGTTGGAGTTTAAGTGGATTACATTCTGTTGTTTGACTGAAAGATGTTATCAGACATGTCATATACATGTTACTATTTGGATTTTTAAAATGAACACAAGAAATTTTTATAGTATTCTCAAATTACCCAATTACTAAACCAAGGGTGTTGTTTCTGGGTCAAAATATGGTACTGACTTCTTGACTAATAATTATTTTAGCTATGTTCATTTAAAATATTTTCTTCATAGTGTCCATTCAGTATATGTTAGCCCTTAGGAATGAACATGTAGAAAGAAGATTTTATAGAATGTAGGGCAGAAAGTATGAGAATGTGTTTTCTTTGGTTTGGAGCTTGTTAAGTTTGGATTAACTTTAAATCAAATTGTCAGTGATCGGCAAAAAGTATTTTTATTAATATTTGAGCTTTTGGAGAGTACAGGACTATGAGAATACTTCTTTTTTTAAAATTTCAAATATTTCTAAGATACCAAAGCACTGAATTGAAATCAACTTTTTAAGGAAGACTTTAAAATAAAACTTACAACTTAATTCATACTATGAAATTTTGGAGTGATTTCTACTAAAAGCCACTGGTCTTTAAAAATCTCTGTATAATATAAAAAAGATGTTGGCATCATTTCTTTAAATTAATCACCTCGGCGCTGCCAACACTAGGTTTGTGACCTCTGAATCACTTATCACCTTTGGGCCTTTGTTGCCTTACATATCTAGATAATTGTAATTTGTTCAGCCTACCTCACAGGGCTGTTGTGAGGACTAACATGAAATGGATCATGTGAACATTGTTTCAACAATGGTAAAGTACTACGTAAATGTAACATGTTATTTTTAGGTTAATAATGGGTTTGTTTGGATAATTCTAAATGCCAGTTACTCTGATAGACATGCTGTGAAAGTGGTATCTCCAGTGATTTCAAATGTATTTAAAAAATAAAGCCTCCTATTAAAATGACCTTTAATACCTATTTTGTGCATGGCTCATGACCTTTTATATTATCTATTTTCAAGATTTTCTAGAGCTATAAAAGTTCACCCACAATCTTAGTTTGTCAGTGTAGAACAATAGCATAAATAAAGCTGCTTTTTCACCCAGAAATTTGCAGTTTTAAGACTCTCACTGCCACCGTGAATTTGGCCTACATAGTTTTTACCAAACAGCCAGATGGCTCAGAAGTTTTTTATTGGGGCTGGAGAAGTAGCTCAGTGGTTAAAGTGTTTGCCTAGCAGCTGAGTTCTGTTCTCCAAAAGCTGGGCATGGTGGCACACACCAGTAATCCTAGCATTCAGGAGGCTGAGTCAGGAAAATTCCTGTGAATTTGAGTGTAGCCTGAGCTACATAGTGAATTCAGAGCTAACCTAGACTACAGAGTGAGACCCTGTCTCCAAAAAAAATAAATAAAAGAAAGAAGTTTGTTATTGGATAAATGATATAAGGTGTGCTTACTGAACATTTGACAGCTTTTTTACATTAACTTTTTAAAAAAAGTACGACAGAGCAATTCAGAATCTTTTTAAGTAACCTGGATATCATTTAGTTTCTCTCTTTGTGTTTGTTTTGCTTTTAATTGGACTTCTTGAATGGTTTACAAGTTATGTTATATAGATTTTGGTATCTCTACTATCTGGATATGGTTTTGCTATGCAATTGTGATAATGAAAATTCTTAATCCCTCAGGTTTAGCCTCTTGAGTTATGACGATCACTCAAAAACTATATATGCACCCAGTGCTGGAAAACAGTATTTTAATGAGTATATTGTCTCTTTTTTCTTATAAGCAAGACAAAGCCTTTTAAATGGTTCTTGAATTTTGAATAAGGTATTCAAAGTGGTATAACTTGTATTTTAGATGACTGTTGTGTTCTGTAAAGGATGTCCTGCTTAAGTTTTTATACTGGAAAATCTCTTCTAAAAAATTAAACATTTTCCTGCTTTCTTTTGTTTTAGTCCTTGATTTTACCAACTTTTATATTTATAGTGTATTGCTGGGGATGAGAATATTTAAAAGCCATGGTCCTGGGATGGAATGTAACTCAGTGATTAAGACATGTGCTTAGGAAGTATGAATCCCAAGGTTCTATCTCCCAGGACCACATAATAGCTGGGCATAGTGGCACACACCTGTAATCCCAGTATTCAGGAGGCTGAAGCAGCAGAATTGTCACAAGTTTTAGGCCGACCTGAGCTACAGAGTGAGTTAAGGGTCTGGTCTGCAGAGTGAGAACCTGTCTCAAAAAAAAAAAGTCATGGTGCTTTTGCACAAAACATTTTAGAGCAGTGCTATTTAAGAGAATTTGTATGCAATGATGGAAAACCTGTGTTTGTGCTACCATAGTAGCCCCTCGCAGCAGGTGGCTAATGTGACTACTGTGCTAAGCAATGGAATTTTAAATACAAAGTGCATGTTGCTAAAAAAACAAACAAACAAACAAAAAACCTCTCCTTCAGTTTATGGGTATTGGGATCATTGAGGAGAAAGTGTCTAAGTGAGAAATTAACACAATTTTTTACTGTCATCTAATGGCCTAGTCCGTACTAAAATTTCATTGGTCTCAAAAATATCTTTTCATGGTTGATTTATTCAAATGAAGATCCAGACAAGGTCCCACAACTTTGCATTTGGTTAAGTCTGACTTCATGATAGTTTTCCTCTCCCATTTAAAAGTTTTTAACTTACATTAATAAAGAAACTGGGCTACTGGTCTTGTAGAATATATCACATTATGAGTGGAGCTGAGTGCCTCTCAGTATGGTGGGAGGCTTGCTTTGGGATGAGAATCCATAGTGTAGTGTGTGTTTTCTATCGCATCACCTCAGGAAGCACATACTAAGGTTGGGGCTGGAGGAATGGCTCATCGGTTAAAGTGCTTGCAAGTACCCGAGTTTGATTCCCCAGCACCACACAAGCCAGTTGTGGTGGCGCATACCTCTAATCCCAGCAGTTGGGAGGCTGAGACAGGAGGACTGCTGTCAGTCCAAAGCCAGCCTGGGCTACATAGTGAGTTCAGGACCAGCCCAGGCTGCAGAGTGAGACCCTGTCTCAAAATAAGTAAATAAATAAAAAAAAACATACTAAGGTTGATCAATGGTTTGGGGCATGCTAGCCTAACCAGTCTTACTGTTTCCCATCAAGCTCTCTCTTTACATTTAGCATCTATTGATGAGTATAATCCTTTCTATTAGGAATTTTGAAGAAATTATTTTTCACTTATTAGCTGGGATTCTTATTAGCATTTTATTTCTATTGAGAAACTGTTCATAAAAGGCAGACCAAATGCTTTTTTTTCCTTTTACCAAGTTTCAAAGAAAATGAGTTGCTGACCTCTTTATGACTTTCATCTTTAGAGTCATTATAAACTCAAGTTATATTTTGTTCTGTTTTTGGTATTGGGGATTAACCTAGGGCTTCATGCATGCTAGGCAAATGTTCTGCCACTGAGCTACAGTTTCAACCCCAAGAACTCTGATATATTGTGTGTGTTTCAGTCAGTAGCTATTGTTGGATGCTTACGCTTTCCACATTGGTCCCTCTAGGTGGCATCTATGTCCACTTGTCCTGTTCATCTTTGACTATAACTTCCCTCTGTTGTTACCGGCTTTCTTGATTAATCTACCAACTAATTCTGAATGCATTGAGTAAAAGGACTTCTGCAGTAATGTTGTATGAACGCAAGATTTCTGAAAGGTAAAATAAACTAATAATAGTGGTAAGAGGATATAAGAGAGACCAAAACCAAAGATTAGAAAACAAACATACAAAAGGAGCATTTTCAGGTTTTTTTACTATTGGCTGATAGTCACTGTTGTAGAGCTTAAACTTAACAGAAGTTTCTTCAGTTCTTTAAGTTTTAAAAAATTTTTATCATACTAAGGCAGGAGGATTGCAAGTCAAGCCCAAGCTGGACAACTCGACTTGGCGAGACCCTGCCCCCAAGTAGGAAATAAAAAATGATCTGAGGGTGTAGCTCAGTAAGAGTGCCCTGAGCGTCATCCCTACCCACTACCACCAACAACAAAACAAAGACCCTAACTTCTATCTGATGGCCCGAGGGGCAGGGGGGAAGAGAAAACCCAGCAGGGTGACAAGTCCCCCTGCCAGAAACAGCTTTGGGGAAAACGAAACTTAACAGGACAGCACCACTCGCCAAGCCACCCAATCGGTTTCCGCAGCGGTCCTACCCGTTTTCCAAAATCCTATAAATGCCCTCTACCCCTCTCTTGGGGTGCGACTTCTCGAACCTCTTCCTTGGAGCCCGAGAGCCTCGCTCTGCCTCTTGACAATATTTTGAAAATATTTCCAGCCTTACCTGGAGGGTAACAGTCTGCTGGAAGTGGAGGTCACGAGGGAAAACTCAACCTCGGTAACAGTATTAAACACAGCCTTTCCCCCATTGTCTCCCATCTCAACACACGATACCCAAGCCACAATTCAGAATTCTGGACCCCCTCTACTCAGCACATGCGTAAGAACCATTCGTTGCGTATCTGAAGTGCACTGGGCATTCTGCTCCATGTGGTGAACTCGCACGCTTTGCGGGGAAGAGCTCAGCTCTGCTTTTTATCTTCCGCAAGTGGCAGGCCGCTGCTGGGCGCTGCTGTAGTTACTCAGGCGAGATGAAAGGATGTTGGTTAAGTGGCTGGACTCCTTCCGAGGCTCGGGGGAATTGGGAAAGCGGCGGCAGCGGCCAGCGCCCCGCCCGCCTGCCTCCGCGGGCGCCGGCCCGCGCTGGACGGCCCCGTTTGCGGCGCTGCTGTGCGTGCCGTAAAGCAGGGCGCGCCGCTGCTCGCGGGGCGCGGCGTGGGTACGACTCCGCGGCCGGGCGTGGGCGCGCCCTGCGGGCGGCCCTCCCTGCGGCTCGGGCGCGCCAGGGACGTCCCCGGCGTCTGCTCCGGTCCCGCGGCGGGGCGGGGAGAAGGCCGGCCGTCGCCAGTGCGCCCTGACTACGGGGTCCTCGGCGCGCCCGCCCAGGAGCGGAGCAGACGAGACGTCCAAGCGTCCTTTTCTTCACTCGCCGCCTGGCAGTCGGCAGGTAAAGTCCTCATCGTGAGACGGGCGGGTTCGGTCTTGGCGTCGCTAGAGACGCTTGCGGAACCCAGATTACGATAGTGACATGTGAGCGGGGCTTGGGGGAGAAATGGTGAAAGCCACCGTGGACTTCCTGGAGCATCTCCCCCCGGGGAGAGCGTGTTACGTCGTGGTACCGGTGTTGGCGAAGGCGCAGGAGCAAGGTTTAGGCAGCCTGCGTGCCTTAAAATCGGGTGGTGGCTGGAGGAACGAGCTCAGGTGGGAAGGAAGGAAGGAATGTGGTAGAAGCTAACGTTGGGTCCCAACTAGGGCTTTGCTGACCTATGAGGGAATGGGCTCTGTGTGCCCTGGGGAGAGCAGTGCAATACCCCCTTGCCTCTCGGCACTAGAGGTTTAATTTAGGGCCTTTGGACCGAACTGCGTCATTCATCCTCCTTTATCTCTTTCTTTTCTTTTTTGAATTGATACTGGGACTTGAACCCAGGACCTTCGCGCAGAGCTACATGCCCAGCCCATTTTTTAAATTTTTATTTTGAGACGATCTTACTGATTTGCTAACTTCCCGTGCTGGGTTCAAACTGGCAATCTTTATTCTCTAGCCTCCCGGACCCCTTTCTTTTGACAGTCTTGCTAAGTCTGTGACTTACCCATCCTGAGCTCAAACTTGTGACACTCCTACCTTAGCCTCCCAGAGTTCTGGAATTACAAGCCTGTACCACCACCCCTGGCTTTCAGTTTGTAGATAGCAACTTGTAACTAATTAATAATAATCTCTTAATTTCTCTCTTCCTCCCTGAATACACTTTTGATTCATGTGGAGGGACATGTGCTGAAACATCCTGTTTGTCAACTTAATATTAGGATAGGCACAGCTAGCTATGCTAAATAAAGTTTCATGTGGCCTCATTGTCTGCCTTTTTTTTTGCATTGTCAATTAGGAATGTGAAGAAAGGCTAGAGATGTGGAAAGATGACTGTTAAACACTTTGAGGGGCTGGAGAAATGGGACAGCGACTGGAGCGCTTGCCTACAAGTGCTCTACTAAATAAATGAAAACAATATATGCTCATTTAAAAATATTGGAATAATTTAGGAAATTTTAAAGAACTGTATTATAGTGGTTGGCTTTAACATTGCTAGGAGAAAAATATCTGTCACAACTTAAGGGAGAGGTTTAATTATCAGTTAATTGAGCCCAGGATGAGAAGAATTTTTGAAGCTTTTTTTAATGTTTCATTTTTTTATCACTCCAAAATTATATCCAAATAAAATAAACAGTAAAGAACAAGTACTTATGCTCTGTGTAACCCAGAAATATCTCCTCCTGTCTTTACTTTTTGTAATATAATTTTTAAAAATTTCCCACTTAAATCTCTTTATTAGTGCAGATGATGAGGTTCATTTTGGGAAATTGGTACGTGCATTTAACATATTTTCTTCGTTATTTTTTTCATTGCTGGAACACAGTACCTGACATCCACGATTTAAGGAAGGGAGGATTTCTCTTCACAGTTTCAGAAGGTCTCAGTTCCTTCAGTGATAGCCGGCAGTTAGTGATACCACATGGCAGAGGCCTAGCAGGACAAAAGCTATTCACAATGCAGCACAGGAAGCCAAGTTGAGTGAGGAAGAGTGGGGCTAGGTTATACCCTTCCAGGTCAAGCTCCAGTGATCTGCCCTTCCCCGCCAAATGTCTGCTCCTTTCAGCTAGACTCCTTTTCTTTTCCCCCATTTTATTAACATATATATATATAATATATATATATATATATATGCAATACATAATGTTTACATTAAAGTTGAGTATTTTGTGCACATTTACATCATGTCAAAATTACAGTCCCTTCCTTTCCCCCTTATTGACCCTCCTACAACTCTCCCATTTCGTGTAGCTCTCACTATCATTCCCCACTTCCCTCTTTGGTTCTTTTTTTTTTTAACATATCATTTCCCTTTCTCCTTCCTAGCCTCTCACCACCCTTTTCTCTTGCTTTCTCTGCAACTCCATCTTCTTACTTTCTCCTGTATCGCTTACATTTTTACAGCTTGATTTTCTGTATCAGAGAAACCATATAGTATTCAACTTTCTGTGTTTGATTCATTTCACTGAGCATCATGGTCTCAAGGTGTATCCACTTTCCTAAAAATGACTCAGATGTTGTGGTTAATGGCAGAGTAATACTCCATTGTGTGTGTGTGTGTGTGTGTGTGTGTGTGTGTGTGTGTGTGTGTGTGTGTGTGATATGATATATATATATCATATCCTGGTTTTCCTTTTTTGTTCATTTCATTAAAAACGTCAAATTGTCTACAAGTGCAGATGATGAATGAGATATTATCAAGGGTTGGGGCTGGAGGAATGCCTCAGCTGTTAAAGTGCTTGCCTAGCAAGCGCTAACTAAGTGCCTGAGTTCAGTTCCTCAGCACCACATAAGCCAGGCGTGGTGGAACACACCTGTAATCCCAGCAACCTGGAGTCTGAGACAGGAGGATTGCCATGAGTACAAGGCCAGCCTGGGCTCCATAGTAAGTTCAGGACCAGCCCGGGCTGCAGATTGAGACCCTGTTTCAAAAAAAAAAAAGAAAGAAAGAAAGAAAGAAGGAAAGAAAAGAAAGAAAGGAAGGAAAGAAGGAAGGAAAAGAAAAAAGATATTGTCAAGGGAATATTTAGCATCACAGAACAATGGTACGGATTCTTTATCAGTGAAAATGAAATATGATCTTAATGCTAAAGTGTCAGTTGAGAATTTTTTTTAACATTGAACATTGTTAAAACTTGTAGTAACTAGTGCTCTAAATGTCTATTGATATACTGCAAAATAGTAAATATCGGTCATTCACATAGATAATACAGAAATAGAATTGGCAGGGAACATTGTAAGAATTAAAACAAAATATCTAAGATTTGTAGTTATGGAATAGAGCTATTTCAGAGTGGAAATTACTAGTAAAAAGATTGAAAGAGGAAAGAAGACAGAAAGTAGTAAAAATTTGCCTATTTATTTCATAGCTGGAGAACAAAATATATTTACAAAGTTTGGACATCAAGTAGTACAAGTATCACAATATTTGAAGGAATAAAGGTAAACAATAGAAGATCTAAATATAACTTATTTCATAAAAATCAAATACTAAACACTTACCCAGCACACATGAGGCCCTGCATTCAACCCCCACCACTGGAAAAAAATCAAATGTTGAATAGGAGGTATGAAGAAGTGAATCTTACCCTGAAGGAAGATATAATAAGAGATAAGAACTAAGGTAAGAAAATAAAAAATGATATCATGACATTGTTTATACTTGCAAAAAACCCAGAAAACATACATGAGATAATTTATAAAAAACTGACCACATCCTAGATTATACACATAAAAAAAAAATCTCAAAACAGCAAGAGCTATCTGTCATACAGGCCCTGTCCCTTGACCAAAAGTTCTCAATTTCTTCTGTGGAAGTAATTCTCAGTGTCATCATCACTAGTACGACCTAGGAACTGCTCAGAAATGTACATTCCAAGATTCCACTCAGGTTTGTGAGTGAAAGCCTTGGAGAAGCCCCTTCCCTGCAGTCCCTGTTGGTCACAGTGCTCTGTGGAACTTTAAGCAACTTTTTTTGTGTACCGATGCTGATTGTTAGAGTAAGAAATATTTAAAATAAATTTTCACCTCTTCAGAAATAATCTTTGTGTTCACAGAAAACAAGTTTATATTCCTATCAGAGAAGATGAAAACAGCTGGGTTACATTTAGAAGGCAATCAAGTGGACACCACAGACTCATGAGTAGGGTCAATAAGAACGTGCTTTTGGCCCTATTCACACTGACAAGTTCTGCGTTTCTGCTGTTTCAGTTGTACTACTACAAGCACTATTTGTCACCAAAGGTAAGTTCTCTTCTTTTCTTATCATTAGACTTTCTTTTAGCTGTATTTGCTTAACATACTTCTCCTTTGTGATATATAAAAATTGATGTTTTTCAGTCTTTGCAGACACATTTCTTACTGAGATTCTTACGTTGGTGGGACGCAGCATGTAATTTAAAATTGTAATTAAATGCTTTCAGATTACACACTGAAGTCTGAAGTGCAAAGTTCCAGCATATGTTTATTGAAAATTTCTCATATAGTTAATACAAAAATTGTTTTCTGGTAGACAGAATTCCTCAGTTAAATGAATTTAGTGAAAAATGCCATAATTAGGTTATTTAAGTATAGTGTATATTTTAATTAGAACCTTCCAGAGATTAGTAAGATTGATAATGTAACTTTTATCTGTTTCTGTAGGAATAAAGAAATAGTGACAGTGGTTTAAAAACTAATGGCTTTTAAAAAAAAAGTAATAGTTACCTGCAGCATCATGTTGAGAAGGACAGTAAAGCTTTTCAGAATCTTCAGGAGTGATTACCCAAATATCTATCATTGATTAGGGAAGAATGAGTATTGGCTGTCTTAGACTTAAAGAGGTTTAGTTCTTAGTATGTTTAGGGCCTTCATACAGACTTCCTTTTGGCACTAACTGGTTATGTAAGGCTCATTTTTCTGCAGTACATTAAATAAGGTCTTAATAACCCAGTTACCTAATGACATTGAACATGGGGATCCAATATAGAATATCTATTGAGTGTGGAAAAATTCCATACGTGGATGAGACTGACTACTCAGATTTCAGAACAACTTTTCTGGTCTCTGTACAATAAGTTTTTGTCAACCTTGTGAGCATTTTGTATGAACTCCAACTTTCAATATAGATGCTCTCCAGCTTACAATGGATACCCATCAAAGTTGAAAATACTCTAAGTTTAGATGCATTTATATGCTTCACCTACTGAACATTATAGCTTGAAATGGCCCACTTTAGAGCATAGGTATGTATCTTGTGATCATATAGCTGACTGTTAGCTGCCCAGCATCGTGATGCTGTTGAGGCACGTTGCTAGATTAAATTTAATGTGCAGTTCCTTAGGAATGTATTCCACTAGTGTGCCGGCATGAAATCAACAAGCTGTGAATGGAACCATCATAAACAGGAATCCATTTATAATTGGCTTGCAGGTCATACTGAAAAGAAAAAGACTCATCTCTAAAGAATATTCAATTTTTTATTGTTTTTATTGCACCAAACAGAACAATATGATTATAATTCTTTATGTTCAATTTATATTTATGATCACTTGTTACACACAAGGTGCTTAGCAGGAAAACAAAAAAAAATAGAAGAAAAATCCTATTCCCATGAAAATGATAATTTGATAAATGTAGTAAGAGCACTAATTCTTGAGTTTGAAGTCTCCACGATCATGAGTTCAAATCCTGATTCATTTATTTGCTTTTAACAAGTCACTTAATTTCTTTGAACCTCTATTTCTTCTGTAAATGGAGCTGACAGCAAATGGGCCAGTTGAGATAATGTATGTGACACATTGACATCACTGTCTGATACATTTTAGATGCTCAGCATGATAGCAATTGAGGTCTTATATTTATTTTCTAATTTTTAAAGGTGTATATTACAATTTGATGAAAAATTGAGGTAAATTATTGTAGTACCTTTAGAGTCTATATTTATTACTCACTAATAAAAATAGTTTATATCAGAAAGTAATAGATGCTGGTGAGGGTGCAGGGAAAAAGAACCCTCTGGCGTTACTGGTGGAGTATACCTAGCACATTAGCAATAAGAGATCTCCCAGGTAATAAGAATAGCTGGTTACTGTAGGTACTAGTGTGGCTTATCTGACTCAGTCAAGAACAATGCAAGTTTGGAAATATGCAGTGCTTTACATAACATTGCTTCATTTTTCCTCTATCTAGGCATCAATATTTTATCATTTCCTGTTGTGCTATAGCTTTCCTTATAGTCATCTCTCCTCACATCAGTCGTGTTCTACTTGAACATCTCTTATTTATGCGTTAAAGCAACTTTTTGAGTGAAAAACTAAATTTTAGGACTTAAATTTGGTAACAAGTTTAGTAGGAAGAAATCTAATATACTCTGAGTCCAGTTAACTTGTTTACAAAAATGTTGGAGGAAACCTAGAAGTAACGGGATTCTGAGAGTGAAATGCCTGACTGGTTTCAGTGAGCCAGAACTTTTAAACAATTCATGGTAGCTCAAGTAAAACAAGAACTAATAGTTAACTATTGAGTTTAGGAATGTGGACATCAATGGTGAGCTTATTGAATGTTTGGCAGAATGAATTTCAGCTCAACTCAATTCATAGGAGGAGAGGAACTGGAAATAATGAAAACAGACCTCTAAGAATTGTGCTTGTGCTCACTTCAGTTGCACATGCACTAAAATTGGAATGATGCAGAGAAGATTAACATGGCCCCTGCTCAAGGATGACACACAAAATTGTGAAACCTTCCATATTAAAGTAATTTTTCTTATTAAGGGGGACAGAACATTGTGGTGAGAGAAGTTGAGAGGTTTTGAGGTTCTTTTGAATATTTTGCTTTAATACTAGCAGGGGTGATCCAGCAGAAAAAGGAAAATGACTGGAATGTTGCCTTTGGCCAGGATGCACAGTGAAGAGACTGGCCATCAGTAGGAAATTAGGCACCATGTCTTTTAAGGAACGAGGGAAGGCAGACTGTATGGTTATAATTTAATGGGTTAGGAGGATTTGGTAAGAGTTCTTTGAAGTTATTCTCTATTTTTCTTCATTTTCTTGGGGAAATAGCAGTGCCACAAGTTGAAGGATAAGATAGGAAAGAGATTTTGGAAAGCTAAAAATGCAGGAAAAGGCATCTGGGAAAATGAGAATTAATAGATGATTGCTAGGCTGAATTAAGGCCCTACTTGTAAGTAGTAGTCATGAATTTAAAGTGGCTTCAATAAACAGCTACATTTAGCTGCAAGGTGCAGAATTGGAGAGTTGGGTTTTTACTAAGCAAGCAGAATGAAGTGTAGTATAGGTAATTTCTGAGTATGTACAAAGGTGTGAATGTGCAATAGACTATTACTCAGCCACAAAAATAATTTTAGTACTAATACCTCTTTCAGCATAGGCAAGCCTCTTAAAAACATTATACCAAGTGAAAGAAGCCAGATGCACATGCAAAAATAGGCACATATCCTGATTCCATTTTGATAAAATGTCCACAGTAGGCAAATTAATAGAGAAAACATAATATAAAAGTTGTGTTATTGTTGGGGCTGAGGGGAGGAAGACTAGGAGTGATTGATGATAGAAACATGGCTTCTTTTGATATGATGAAAATATTCTGGATGGTAGTGTTAGTGGTACAATTCTGAAAGTATACTAAAATTACTGAATTACACGCTTTGAAAGTACAACTTAATGTTGTGTATATAACTGTATTTCATTAAAACTATTATAATCTACTCTTAACTAAAACTCAGCAAATTTCAACAGTTCAGTTTAGTCTTCTACACTGTGGTGAGCAAGAAATGTCTGTAGTGGAGCAAAAAAAAAAAAAAAAACCACCTATCTTACAGTTTGCAGTCTCTTTTTGGAATTGAAGACGGGAAAGCTACCTCTGTTTCTTCTCAAACATCTGTTTGCATTGGAATATATTGGCTAGGTTTCAAAGCGTGTGAGGAGAGACCAGCTCTGGCTCTACCTTAATTCTTCAGTGTATTCATTTCTCATCTTCTTCTCTCTCCAATTATCAAACAGCACCAGTGGGCTTGATCCCTGCCCTTGAGTGTGTGGTTAGTGGTAAGCTGGGTCCCCCTTTTAGGAACTTGCAGCACATGTCTCTTTTAAGGTGAAGCTAATCTAATTGTTTTCTTAGCATTCCCCATTTAGGGCACATAGATGACATACTGAAGGCATAAGAAATCTCTTGGGGTTTTCTTTGAGCTTAAAACGGTCTTTTTGTCTCTAGACTATCAGCCATTCTTGCTTCTGTTATTTTCTCCTTTTTTTTGGGTGCTTTTTACTTTTTTGAATATGAATGAAGTACAGATTCAATAACATGTTAATTATGTGCAACTTGGGGAATTTGTGCCCTTCTATGTCACTTTTGATCACTTTTTCCTTCCCTCTTTCCCCTCCCCTTCCTCACTTACATCAAAAACTCAAAACAACAATTGCTGGTGAGGCTGTGGGGAAAATGGAACCCTTCTGTCACTTTCAGCATGTCAGATAAAAATGGGTAGTATATTTTTTTCTTTTGATTCTCTGGACCTGAATATTTTTAAAAATCTATTTTTAAAATACCTCTTAACATTTAAAATAATGGTGTGTGTTAGGAAAAGGATAGGCATTGGAGCTGTCTATAAATCAGAAATGATAATACCTCAGGGTTGTTGTAAGAGATGGATATTAATTTATAGCTTATATATTGGAAATGGACCCGACACTAGGAGCTGGTCAGTAAATTTGATTATGCTTTCTTACCACATTGCCAACTTCTGCAGATACTCATTTGGGATGTGGAGATAAGTGAGGGTTAGAAATATGGAGCAAAATGGACAAGCGCTAATTCCAGAGTTATCGTGAAGAGTTTGCTATTCATTGATGGATGTTGATATGTTCAGAGATATTGGCCACTTATGCATCACTGCTTAATAAGTTAACTTACTGAAGTCTGTCAGCATTTTATATCATGTATCGTTATACTGGAAAATCACAGACTTCTTGACTGCTGATTATGTAACAAAATATTTGGATAATGCTTTTTAATGACTATGAGCTAATTATGCAGTTTCAATCTTGTACTCACCCTAAATATAATGATACTTGCTGTTCTTTGACTTTACTGAAATATTCTTTTGTTACTTTCCTAGAATGGAGCTAGTTTATCAAAATCCAAAGGAAGCAGAATTGGATTTGATAGCACACAGTGGGTATGTATAATACATAAGTAATTCTTCAATTACAGTGTTCATGTAGTTCACTCATTCACATGTCACTAAGTAATGAATGAAGATAATGAAGAGTACCTGCCGTAGAAATGGAGTGGGCAGTGGCCATTAAGGAGAAGGCCTTGTACCCAATGCTGGAGTGTCTTGTTGGGTCCTTGTAGAAATCTTAAGAAATCAGTACATGTTATTATTCTCAAATTGCTCAGATATATGAGGATTTGTTGAATAATAAGACTGTGAGTCTAGATTCTGTCTTCCTGAAGACCTCTTACTCATTGAGCTTTGCAGCTTCTGCAAATGAATGAAGTTGTGGACTGGAGTTGAACTATACTGTAGGGAAAATTAGTAATCAGGAATAAAAATTTATTTGACTTGTTTCCTTCACAAGATGAAACCTGTAATGTATGTATTATATGTGTGTTTTGTTTTCTAATTTTCAGAGTCTGCACAAAAAGTATTTTCTTAGCTCTTTTCCTAACTAAATTTAGAGTGAAAATACTGAATTACTAATAACATTACATTAATTCTATTAGTAGAGATTGTGGGAAGTGACTAAGTATTTCTTGTGGCTACACTTGATCTTTGGTTTCTTTGCAAGCAGAGATGTAAAAGGTGTTAAATTAAAATTTCCAAGTCACCAAGTAATGATTAAGTCATTACAGACATCAGTTGGACTTGAACTATTGTTTTAAAAGTAAGTTCAGGGCTTCTGTTTTAAAAGGAAACTTTGAGGCATTAATAGAGGTGATGATACTTTCAGAAACAAATTTATCAAGTTTACTATTCATAATCTTGCTGTGTGCACTGAAGGAGTAAGTTCAGAAAACACTGCAAAGCTAAGTAGCTTTAGTGAGATTAGAATACAGTGCTTGTATGGGTTAAAATAACAATTTTATGACAATAACTTTATAACTTTTAGTGCATAGAGCAGTCAAGGGGAGTAGAGACTGATGGATTTACTTTAGTTTTTGAAATGAACTTTTGCTATGTTTCCCAGGGCAGTTGTGAACTTGGGTTTACACGATCCTCCTGCCCCAGCTTCTGAAAGTAACTGGGGCCACAAACATATCACCATGCCTAGCTGACTGATGTGTTTTATCTTTATCTTTTTTTTTTTTTTAACAAGACGGGATCTCGGTCTGTAGTTCTGTAATTCAAGATGGTCCTGAACTCACTCTGTAGCTCAGGCTGGCCTTGAACTCACTACAGTCCTCCTGCCTCAGCTTCTCAAGTGCTGGGATAACAGGCTTGTGCTCCCACGCATGCCTTATGTGGTGCTTGGGAATTAAACTTCAGGTGTTACGCTTGTTAAGCAAGCACTCTTCCTGCTCTGCGAGCCTTCCAGCCCCTGCTGATGTATTTTAAAATGGAATTTGTGCATCACTTAAAGGTTAAAATAACAAATTGGGGTGACCCCATCTTTTTCATTAGGGGAAATGATCATTGAGGTGAGGAGAATAACAATTTTTTTAAAAAAGTTACAGTGTATTCAGTGAGCTGTCTTTCTGTTCTAACTCAATGACTTTTATGTTGCAGTGCACTAAAAAAAGCGGCAAATGGCACTGAATCACTGTAGTATTTGCAAAACTACAGCAAAGGAAGGAGTACTAAAATGCCTTTGCTTTATTCTTTTTAAAGGAATGAAAATTGGAGTTTGATCAACATGTGATATCAAGCCCTAATGAACCCCACAATGAGTTATTAAGCAGATAATTTGAGAGTTAGAAAAAGATAATATTAAGGGGCCAGCCTTTTACTAAGTTCTATAAAGGCCTTTCAGGTTTTGATAAAAAAGTTTAATGCACAGGCAAGGTAGTAGGCTATACTGTATATCTTATTTCAATAAGGCATTTTTATTCTTACACACAAAATGAATTATTAAAGGCCAGATGGTGATAGTCATGTTGATTTAGAATTAGTTGTTTTCACAATCAACTGGATACCTGTTTCCACAGAACATTATTGATTGCATTGGTAGCAATGTATAAACTATATTTAGAAGATGAATTACAGAATTGTTCTCTCCCAAGTCAATACTAATGATTGCAATAAAGTCATAATTGCTTTTATGCTTGTATTTAACACCAAGCTCAGATTTAACAAACATTTAAAGACCTACCTACTAAGGTTCTCACATTTGATTACCTTTCTAACAAACCATTTTTCTTTCACTTTTCTAATCTAAAGCTCAGAAAGTTTTAAACCCTCAAAAAATAAAAAGATTGTCAAAATTTTAAATGCTTACTTACCAAAGGAACTATTAAGAAAATAAATAGAAAGGCCACAGACTATAAGGAAAATATTTGCAAAATATATATATGAAAAATAATAAATATATATAAAGAGCTTTTACAACTCATTTATTAATACAAAATTATAGTATATAATATCAAGTAGAAATATTTTAATACTGCTTTTTTGAATTTTTAATCATGAATTTATCAAAACAATTTTTCTGTATTGAAATTGTCAGTTTTACCTCTTTACTCTGTTCATATAATCAATTTCATTGATTTGTGATACTAGATTTCTTATTCCTGAGATAAGCACTATTTTGTAACATTTTGTAGCATTTACTCTTTGTAATATTTTATTAAACATGTTTGCGTCTACATTCATGAGGAGTAATGGCCTGTAATTTTCCTTTGTTTCAATGTGTCAGGGTTTGCTATTAGTGTTACTTTAGCCTCGTAAAATAGTTATGACTCAACTACTTAGTTTTTTGAAAGTTTTCTTAAATTTGTATCCTTCCCAAAAAAGTTGATAGAACTCACCAGTAAATCACCTGAGTCTAGACTTTTTCTTATTCTATTTTGGAGGCCAGCTTTTATTTTTAAATAATAAATACACTCTCTTTAATAGGGCAATTCACATTTTCTGTTAACTTGGTGTAGATTTGTATTTTTAAATGGTTATCTATTTTATTCAAATTGATAATTGATAATTTTTCCACATTTTATATATATATGTGTGTGTGTGTGTGTGTGTGTGTGTGTGTGTGTATGTGATATATAAAGTTTACATGTGAGCTGGTATATCTTGTGCAAATACATATGGCATCAAATTTACAGTGACCTCTTCTCCTCCCCCTTGTTGGCCCTCTCACACCCCCCCCCCCATGCCTCCTAACTCTCACTGCCACCTCCACTGGGTTCTGTACAATGACTGACAAAGCATGTGGTATTTAACCTTCCGTGTCTTTCTCACTTTGCTGATGATGAGCATGATGATCTCAAGTTGCATCCATTTACCTACAAAACCTCCAATCTTCCTGTATTTGTGGAAGAGTAGTATTCCATTGTGTACTTGGAGCACAATTTTTTTTACATTTCTAACATTGCAAACTTTATTTTTTTGTATCTAACTATATCTTTATTGAGATTCATTAACATGGTCATTACCACCAGTTTACATAAGAAAAGAACTCTAACAGGGAATTCATAATGACAGAAAATGTAAGAAAGAAAAAGAGAGAAGTTAAATTACAAATTTCTTAGCCGAACACTGAAAACCAAGTGTGTGTGTGTGTGTGTGTGTGTGTGTGTGTGTGTGTGTACATGACATACAAGTTATCATTACATAAATCAGTTTTCTTAAGCTACACTTATATCAAAGACCAAATAAATGAATTGCAACATTAACTGAACTTAAGTCTATATCACAAAAGTATATTACACATAAATCAATAGATACAATGACATACTTATTTCAGATTTTTTAAAAGAGTTCTTTCCCAAAAAGGAGCAGGAAGAAATGAGTAGGTTCATTATTATAATTTTAGTTATGGAGCATGAAATTGAAAAGTAAACTTCAGGAGTCAAAAGTTGAACTAATAGCCTACTGAGTGTTTAGCCAGTAGACTAAGGCAACATATTCTTTTATCTTTACCACTCAACAAAAGAAAGCTTCAGGGAAAAGATCCCAAGAACCACTTATTTACCAACTCTGTTTTTAAAACTAAAAACATTGGGAATCAAAACCACTGCCTTCTGCCACTTCACATCCAGCTAAATATTTACATACATCAAACACATCAAAAAAGTTTCATAGATCAATATTTTATACCAATTCCCCATGTTGAATATAATTATTATATTTTGCAAACTAATATACTAATAAAAACGCTAATTATGGGGGAAGTTTTACAGATGTTATGAGAAAGCTGGTAATCTTAGTGTGATATACAAATGATTGATGTCTACTTTTTTTCACTTTCTCTTTAGATATTTTTTCTCTGTTCTTTGGTGCTGCTTCTCTCTCTCTCTCTCTCTCTCTCTCTCTCTCTCTCTCTCTCTCTCTCTCTCTAAGATTCCTTCAGATTTTTTCTACAATGCTGGATTAGTGGTTGCAAATTTCTTTAGGGATTCTTGGTCACAGAAAATTTTTACTCCCTTTTCAACTTTCAGAGATAATTTTGCTGGAAACAACAACCTGGGTTGACACTTGCTGTCTTTCAAAGCTTGAAAGATCTTTCTTGCTCCAGGCTCTCCTGGTCTTTAAAGTTTGTGTTGAGAAATCTGAAGTAGTTCAAATGGGTTTGCCTTGGTAGAATAATGCCTATTTTTCTCTTGCTGCTTGAAATATCCTCTCTTTATGTTTTATTTTTGAGGTTTTGATTATGATGTGTCATGGTGAATCTCATTACTCGTTGAGATTATTTGGTGTTTTAAAAGCTTCTTGCACTTGAAAATTAATTTCTTTTTCTAAATTAAGGAAATTTTCTTGCATTATTTCAGAGAATAAATTCTTTACACCTTTGGTGCTATCTTCTGCTCTTTCTCTCACACTCACAATTCTGAGATAGGCTTCTCTGAATCCTTCATCAGCTGTTGCATCCAGCTACTTAGCTCATTTTTAGTTTTGGAGTCAGACCTAATTATAGCATTTGTTTCCTCAGTCTTGTCTTCAAGGTGTGAAATTCTGTCCTCACAATGTTGGAGTTGACTTACCCTGCTTTCAAACGTATATTTCATATCTGAAATTTCAGCTAGATGTTTTTTCAAAATTTCTACTTATCTATCAAAATGTTTCTTCATATCTTGCATTTCCTTATTTACCTCAGCTAACTTTTTTTGTGGCTTCTCTATGCACAGTCAGCCTTGTATTCATTAGGACTACTATTTGTGTAGTTAGTTCGTCTTTATGCCTGCTGATCATTGCTTGCATTTCTTTGAGAATATCTTGTTGGAACTGGCTTTTTGACTTGTTTATTTGCTTTTTGACTTCCTTCCCTATAGTTCCACTATTTCAAGGCCCATGACATTAAGTTTCTAGGGTCTCAGGCATTTATGTGTGTGTCCTATTGCCGTGTCTTCTTCTAATGTTGCTGTTGTTGAGGGACTTCACTTTAAAGGCCTACTTGAGAGATTGCTTTGAACAGCTATGAGATGTGGGGGTGGGGGGTAGCCAAAATTCCTCTGAGTTCTATGCTGACAGTAGGCAGAGGAAGGACCTAACAGTCCAGTGGCCTCAGGAGTGTAGTGTTCCCACTCAACATCCTTAGCAAAGCTCTCCTGCCTGTCCTTACTTCCCTTCCTCCAAGGATGGGGTTCACTGCCCTCGGAGGTACTCCGCTACCACCCAAGCCATTCATGGGCCAATGGCCTTTATTTCCTCTTGACAACCATCTCTTGTGCCAATTTCTTCCTAAGTACTGTTTAAGAATGATCCCCCAAATACGTAATGAGCCTGTCTGAGTCTTCTTTTACTCTAAACAATTCAGACTCCTGTCACCATCCACCAAAATCAAATCAAAATAGATCAAAGGCCTAGATATTAAAACTGAAACACTGTACCTTCTGGAAGACAAATTAGACAAAAATCTAAATAGGTATGGGCAAGGACTTTCTTAATAAGACAACTGAAGCAAAAAGAATAGCCCCAGAACCAAAGCATGGGATTATTTCAAATTAATAAGTGTTTGCACTGTAAAAGAAAGTATCAACAGAGTAAAGAGAGAACTAATATTATCGGAAAAATATCACCTATACCTCAGATAGGAGACTAATAACTAGAATGTACAAGGTACTGAAGAATAGCCCCAGAACCAAAGCATGGGATTATTTCAAATTAATAAGTGTTTGCACTTTAAAAGAAAGTATCAACAGAGTAAAGAGAGAACTAATATTATCGGAAAAATATCACCTATACCTCAGATAGGAGACTAATAACTAGAATGTACAAGGTACTAAATTCAAAGACACCATTAAAAAATTGGCAACTGAAATGAACAGGCTGTTCTCAGATGAAGAAGTTCAAATAGCCAGTAAATCCATGAAAACATGTTCAACATCTTAGCCATTAGAGAAATGCAAATCAAAACCTTACTAAGGTATAATCTTACCTTACAGAATGGCATATATCAAGAACTAGAATAGCAATCAGTGCTGGTGAGGTTGTGAGGGTAAAGGAATCCTCTTACATTGCTGGTGGGATTGTAAACTGGTACAACTACCATGGAGGGCAGTATGGAAATTCCTCAAAAGGCTGAAAATAAATATTTCCTGCAATCCATTGAAACTCTTTCAGGTATCTTTCCAAAAGATTTAAAAGCAACGTATAATAGATACATGTGTATACATGTTTAAAGAAAGTTGATAAGATTTTTGGCATAAAGTTTTTTATTCTAATTTTTACTTACCTATATGTCCCACTAAGCAATAACAAACCCCTTTGAGTCAGAGATTTTATATTCTTAGTGTTTGCATAATATTCTCCATAAAAAGCAAATAACTGATTCCTTGCTTTATTTTACTCTTTTTCTATCCATAAAATTTTGGCTAACATTGTCTAGTTATTGCTTTATATATATCTTTAAAATTTTTTTCAGATTTGTGAACCAGAATTTTTCATTAAACACTCAATATGCTGCATCTCTTTAAACTTAGTATTGTTTTCACTGAAATAGGTTTTGAAGCAATCATGTATATTAGTCATTCTACTTACGTTTGCTACTTTTATATGTTATTCACTAAGTGTGATTTAACCAGTTTTCATTCCAGTTAGGAAAAAAATCCCCTCTCTCTCTCTCTCTCTCTCTCTCCCCCTCTCTCTCTCTCTCTCTCTCTCTCTCTCTCTCTCTCTCTCTCTCTCTCTATATATATATATATATATATATATATATATATATATGGTCTGAGTCTTTTGCTTAGAATGGTTAGTAAGCAATATTATAAATATAAAGACAATGACATACACAACTGTTCTTTTGGTTTTCAAAGGTTGACATAGCTTTTTGAAAGCTAATAGAGCTGATATTTCCTCATACATTTTTTCTTGAAAAGATTTAGTTAATACCAAGAAAATGATTTGTAAGCCCAAGGTGTTTTTATTTCTGATACTGCTTTTTCTGTGATTTTTTATGTTAATTAATAGCTTACTGTTCTATAATTTTTATATTTTTTATTATAGCATATTTTACCTTTATTATATTTATCTCTCTTATAAAACTGTACTTGTTGAGGACAAGAACCATTTCCAGTTTTTGTTGGTGGTGGTGGTTTGTGCTTTTTAGTGCAGTGATAAGCATGATATCTACTAGGTATACTATACATTCTAATTTTATAAAATTAATGAATAAAAATTTTATAAAAATAAGTTGTGGTCTTGCTTTAGTGATATTAAAGGGGTTTTTTTCTTCTCAAACAGCGTGCAGTTAAAAAATTTATTATGCTGACATCCAGCCAAAATGTACCAGTGTTTCTTATTGATCCTTTGATTCTGGAATTGATTCTTAAAAACTTTGAACAAATCAAAAATAATACTCATGGCTCCACTTCAGAATGCAAATTTTTCTGCGTTCAGAGAGACTTTACTACATTTGCACTGCAGTATCACCTATGGAAGAATGAGGTAAGTTGGTTGCTTTTAGATAATGAAATGTATGTCTCTTACAAAATGGTGTGAGGTTGCACCAATATAAAAAATAAAGCATTTGAAATTTTTACTTAAAGCTTTGCAGAAATTGTATTAGGAATATTTTTTATGATAAACAACTGTGTATATTTAATAATGGCTAACGTATTTTTCTTGTATAACAAGAGATAGAAAGGTCTGTGGCTGTTGATGTTAGTCCAGCTGTCTTTGGAGTCTGGACTGAAGTTCTTCCTTGCTTCATCACCACAAGGTACACAAGGTAGCTGTCATAGCTTCATTTATCACATCCATGCTCAAGACAGGAAGATGAAGAAATGATCACATCTATCTTTTGGGTGCAGGTTTTTCTCAGAAGCTTCTGGTAAACAGCAGTTTATCTCTCACTGTTCAGAACTATAATCACTTATCTTTTACTTGTGAGGGAAGCCTCAAAGGTATTTCCATTAGGAAAAGCAGGCAAGTAGGAAGGGATTTGGTGATGAATTTTTGGCATGTATCATGTAAGGCAAAGATTCCCAAACTTTGGGCCTTGGACCGTACTGGCCCATGGCCTTGGAGGGGCAATGCCTCTGGGATGAGCTTCTGGAAGAGCAGAGGGCAAAGTTATGCCTCCTGTCCATGCACATCTATGACATACTAATGTCTCTGCTGATCTGACGAGAGACAGAGCTTTGCTCTGGACTCTCCCCCTATTGCTACTCCATTTCACAGCTATCCAACAATCTACTGCATAACAAGTTCTCACTCTGCAAACTAAGGAGGATGGTTTGCAACTAAGCCAGTCCTTGGTGTCAGAAAGCTTGGATAATAGCACCCAAGGCAGTATCATTGGGTAGCGCTGCTTTATCTGTAAGCACTAGTCTTCCCATTTCACAAGTGCAGAATACTTGATACTCCAGTGGGCTGTTTGTTGTATTGTCCAAAAACTTGAATTTATATTTCCACCCTGCTTTGTGGTTTCAGTGAAAGTTAAACTAAATTCAAAAAGAAAAATAAAATCTTTCAACACACTAAAAAAATGCTTTTTTTGTTTGTAATATATTTCTACCATGATTTGGATATGGTTTGCATTTGTCCCCCAAAGGTTCATATTAGAAGCTTGGTTTCCAGTGTGGTGATGTGGAAAGTGTAGAACCTTTAAATGACAGGGCCTAGTGAGAATTCCTGGGCTACTGAGGGCCTTGAAAGGGATTAAGGACTTCTTTTGGGACCTTAGGTTAATTTTTAGAGAGGCTTATAACAAAAAAGAGGAAGACTAACCCTGCCAAGCTCTCTGGCTTCCTGTTTCAAGATGTGATCTCCTATTTTCTTCAGTCATTATCATAAATGGGTGTTGGATTTTGTCAAATACTTTTTTCCTCATCTTTTGAGATAATCATATAATTTTTATCTTTGCATCTCTTTATGTGGGGTATTACATTTATTAATTTGCATATTTTGAACCATCTTTGCATGTTGGGGATGAAACCCATTTGGTCATGGTGTATAATCTTTATGATTTGCTGCATTCTGTTGGCAAGGATTTTATTGAGTACTTTTGCATCTATACTCATTAGAGATACTGACCTGTAGTTTTCGTTTTTTGTTAGGTCTTAGTTTGGTTTTGAAATTAGAGTTACGCTTGTTCCAGAAATGATTTGGGTAGTTTGTAATCTGGTACAACGCTTATGGAAATGGACTTCTTTTCTGCTACCATGGTTCTTTCCAGGTATATTTATGTTATAAAACAGATGATGCATTTATATAAGTATCTAAGTTTTGTTAAATTTCTGATTTTTTTCTTCTTTATTTTACATTCTGTAATTCATGAAAAACTTTAAAACATGGCATTTGGCATTTTAAATTTTGTTCTTTTTTCAGTTTTGAGAATTTTATTTTTAATTTCCATTTTCTTTTAAATATTCAGCTCCCATTTTTTATTTTCTTAAAGAAAAGTGAGCTTATTAAAATACTTAAAAGAACTGGTGCACTCATATGTCCACTTCCATCTTCCTTCTCAAATTGTCCCATGACGCACACATTTATTATATATCAACAACTTAGCTATTTTCCACACTGTTATCAAAGGCAAATGCTAAACTACTGGGTAGATTTTGTCCTTCAATTTAAATTCAAATTTCCACTCCAACAAATCAACCAAAGTGACTGGCATTTAGCTTCAGCCTCTGGGAAATTAAGGTCTCTAAGGAAAAAGTAAAAATGCATAAATAGTGATGTCACCTTCAATCAGGAAGTCATTATTTTCAGCAAAATGGAGCAGCAAGTCCAAATTAGGAACCAAGAAAAAGAAGTCCCTACCTTTCCTGACACATGTACATTGATCACTATGACAGCAGCCCTTTCTAGAGGTAATGACATCATTAGGTTGTGGTAATTCTCTAGAAACCCCAGTAGCTCTGGATGAAGAACATCTAAAAATTGTTCACACAAATTTCTGTTTCCTGCCGTTAAGTCTTCAAAGATGTCTCTCTGTGGCACCAGTCTTTAATTTTTTTTCTTTCAAACCTTCTCTTTTCAAATCAGGAAGTGTACATAAAGAGCAAGTAAGATTCACTCTAGTGCTCCCAGGCTCTTGCTTTGATAGCTACTATTAAAAAATCTACCCACTAAATCTCTGGCCAATCAGGATGTCTGCAGGTATTTTTGGATTTAGCAGGTGAGTTCACGTCTTGCAAAGACAGTGTCTGAAGGTCAACACAGTCCAGGAAAGAAAACAAGAAGTACCACACGCAAGACAAAGATACAAACGATTCAAGCAGGAGGGAGTAATTTATGGTCATTGAAGAGACCATCTTTGAATCTCTTAAAGAGAATTCGGGAACTAGTATTAAGCAAGGCCAGCAGATTTCAGAGCACGGTCAGTCTTCAGTGAGGGCAGATTCAGTTTCCTAGTTAAATTCCTGAATTTCCTATTGACCCTGTCCTTTCTTCAGTATCAAAGTATCAAATAGTCATCGCGTATCTGGTTGCATAGGAAGGCCAGACTTCATGCGGGTTCCTGTCATCTGACCAGAAGAACAACAGTCTGTCAAAAATGGGCTCCATATCTATTACAAATGGTTTCCCTTCTGGAAATATCCAGAGGATTCTACCATGCAGCTTGGCATCCCAGTTTTCGTTCAGATAGTAGATGCAAGTAATTCAGTGACCATCACCATTAGGGTTGTCCACCTGGTGAACATAACCTGATCCATCTCATGGATAGCAATCCACAATTGCCTTGGACCTCCCCTTGACATAGTTTTTGCCCATGCGAGTCCCACAGTACAGGACCAGACTGTTGATGAAGGATAGGAGGACCTGATGGCCTCACAGCCCTCTTCATTGCTCCTGATCCACGTGATTTGGCCGAGTGCAGGTCTCCATTGTAATGTAGCTGGTTGATGCATTCCAGAATGCAGTCGCCCTCAGCCTCAACCAAAAGGTTGTCTAGGTAACAAAAGCCGATCTTGGGCAGGCAGGACATGATGTACTCCAGGGCGATTTTCTCCAGAGCCAGATTCGTGATGTGACCCAGAGGCGTCCTGGCAGCGACTCAAAGTCAGGAACCCCCAGCGTTCCCCTAGGGAGAAAGGGACCCTGCGAGTGTTAAGCCAAGGTGCTAGGAGCTGGGCGCTGGGTTCGGCAACCTGCTTAAAGTTTGTTCTTATTTATAACCGAAATAATAATAATAATAATATGTTGAAAAGGTAAGTAATGAAAAGCACATAATAAAAAAGAACAATGTTTGCCTCTTCTCTCCCACCTCGTAATCTTACTCAGAGCCAGCCACTTTGGATTCTTATTTATTCTTATTTATCTTCTTACTTATGAATGTTTGCATTCCTGTTGTTTGTATCACACTTAGATGATGAGTTATGAAAATATAGCTATGTTTAATTTTTTCATGTGTATACACAGACACACACGCACACTGCCTCTCATCATCATCCTAAATATTTTATTTTGTATGTAAATAGTGCTCAGTATTATGAGTGTGTGGATATGCACATGGAAGCTACCTTGTTTATTCTGATTATTTATTCAGCCTGTGATTCTGTGACTCAGCAATTTAGGAAAGAATCAAGATTTCTTATCATTGAACATGAAATATATCTTTATTATGTATCCTTCGCTAGTCTTAAATAGGAAATTCTTATTTTTATACATATTCTGTACATTTTTTGTATGATTTGTTTCATGCTATTTTACAGTTTTTATTGTGAGGTTGAGATATTTTCCTCTTTTTTTCAATTCTTTATTGTAAATATATAAGAACGCTGTTGGTTTTTGTACTTAGATGTTATTTTTCAGATACTGTGCTGAACTCCACTGGTACATTAGCATTAATTTCCTCTCTCTGTCTCTCTTCCACTGAATATAGATCTGTATATTTTCTTCACTGAAAGGAAATTTAGTGTCTTCTTTTTCAACAATTATTGCTAATTTATTTTTCTAACTTTTTAAATATAAACTGATTTTGCCAGGAGTCTCAGCAACTGTGTTCAAAAAATTTTTTTCTGGACTTTTGGTGACATGATGATAGACTTCCAGAATTAATCCACTTGTTTTTGCTCTATGAATTTTTTTTCTGCCTCTTCCTTTTTTTAAACAAGATCTTTAACTGTGCCATTTATTTTTGTCATTTTTTGAAACTTGTATGTTCCTGCTTTCTAAAATCTTTTTGATCTCTGTTCCTTACTACAGCCTTCTGTTTTTACTTGATGAGTGTTATTTTATGTTTATTGCTATGTGAATTTTAAAGTTTCAGTTTCTCTGAAAAGTTTTCTGCTCCATCCTGTATTTTGATTTGCTAGTCCTTTTGTGGAATTTGTTTTCTCATATGTTTATTTAGCATATTTATGTGACTTTTATTATACAGGTTCTCTGTAACATTTGTCAGTCTTTGTTAATATTTAAGAACAAACTGTACACCAATTGGGAACATTTGAATGGTCAGTCTTCATTAATTGGTGAACTTAACTGCAGTTTACACAGTGTGTCAGCGCTTTCACTGGGGAAGCTCCTAAATGTTAGTATTGATAGGTCACTGATATTGCATGGTTTGATTTTCTCAGAGATAGCCTATAAGGCTTTATTATAGACTAGTTTTTTAAAAAAGTATTTTATAATGTTCTTTAATTTTCCCAAAATGAAGTTTATATCCGTAAACCAGTATGTCTGAAGTAAAAGGTAATATAGAAGTAAAAAGAAGTAATATACAATTCATTGTGTAAATGCTCCAGCATGTTTACACTGGAAGACAAAATAATTCAGATGCCGGCCAGGGGGAATAGCTCAATCAATGGTAGCGTGTTTGCTTAGCATGCGTAAGGCCTTGAGTTTAATTCTCAGTTATCACCAAAGGAAATAATCATATGCTTGAATTTATAGGTGGAATCCCAGACTAAAATAGCTACAGTTATAGACTCATAAAATGAATGAAATTGTTCCAGTAATGTGTTTTCAAAATTTTGAAGAAGTTTCTGAAATAGAAAAGTAAAATTGGAGCCGGAGGAATGGCTCAGCAGTTAAAGTGCTTGCCTAGCAAGTGCCAAGTACCCAAGTTCGATTCCCTGGCGCCACATAGCCAGGCGTGGTGGCACCTACCAATAATCCCAGCACTCGGGAAGCTGAGACAGGCAGTTTGCCATGAGTCCAAAGCCAGCCTGGGCTCCTTAGTGAGTTCAGGACCAGCCTGGACTACAGAGCAAAACCCTGTCTCAAAATCAGTCAATCAATAAATAAAACTGTTTTTTTCATTGATGTGGCTATTATATTCTTGTGAAATCAGGGCTCAGATACTTTTGAACAAATTTTTCATTGTGTGATCATCAAATGGGACATCTGAATTATGCTGGACACAGGATAGGTGTTTATAGTTCGGGTTGTAGAATGCTTGTATTCCTGGCCTATAACTCTAAATGCCTTGTTATCATTGTGGTACACCAAAACTGTTCCGACAAATTTCCAAAATATCTTTTTGGGTGCAGTACCACTTGCCGTGAAAATTGTTACTTTGGACAAAAGGGAAAGAGGCCACAATTGGCAAAATGTTTATGACCAGAATCAGCGAAAGCAGAAGGGCTAGCTAGCCCCAGATAAGTGCACTGGTTTGTTTATCCTTTATTATATAGGGCATGCATCAGACAGCATGTGGATAATCCTCCCTAAAACTTCCCACAGAGCTAGCGAGATGTAATTTGTGTAGACTCCATTTGCATGGGATCTCTGTGTTATTATCATTGTCATAAATTGAGCAAACCACTTTCAAGGTCACTAGTACTTGTGCAACATAGTCTTAACCTAGGACTTGACTAGGTCAGAACAACTACTTTATTTTTAACTTTTCTCTCACAGTCCTAAGAAGGCAAGTATTATAATTGTGCCTGTTTTGTCTGTTAGACTTTTTCTTTTCCCCATCCAAGGTCAGATTTCTTTCAAGATCTGACAGGCTTCTTAATGTTTTTTGAACTTATCAATTTAAAATGCCTTCCTTTGATTCTGAACAGTAATACCTGTCCTTGAATTGGCTACACTCACCCTCAGTCACTGCTGTCCAATTTTAGTTGTACCAAAAAAAGAGAAGGAGCTATACAATTGATGGTGGAATTGCATTAGCTAGGGGAAGTTACACTGCTGACTTAGCACAAGAAAGGAATATCTTCTTTCTAAATCTTTTGTGGGTGTTCCTGATATTCCTGGGTGACTTTTCAGGAAGCAGTTACTCAGGGATTCAGGCTGTGTCTCAGCTTGGAGCTCTTTGTTTTCATACATGTAGATGCAAGAACATAGGATCATCTGGGACATTGCCAGGTCCTAAAGTGGGTGTGGGATACTTCTGTCTGTTTCATTGATCAGAACACCAGAACACAAGTTAATTCTGTATACAGAAAGAAGAATACACTTATAATTGATACTAGTTAGCATTCTCTATGAGACTTCAATAATATTTTTTAACAGTATAAACAATTACTAAAAAATATCTGTTGACCACTGGCTGGGTTCTAGACACTGTTAATACCTGTGGTTAAGGAACTTGCCATCTCTTAATGGAGTTTAGTTGTGTAAACAATAATACAATGAATAGTATGATAGCAGTTGTTACTTTCTGTAAGCTCATGGATGAAGGCATAACTAATTCAGATGGTCACATTGAAAGACAACAAACCATGGAGAGTGTATTTTTAAAATGTGATTCTGAATTTTGTGGCTAGTGAGACGAACTTTAAGACACAGCTCCATCATTTCATAATGTTAAGGATGATGCTACTTCCTGAAAACTATGTTTTCCTTGACTGTACACTACATCTAAAATACCTTTTTTGCTGATATTATACAATTTCTATGATTATTTAAATGAGGGAGGTAGTGTTATATAGTGGAAAGCACCAGGGATTTTGTTAGGCAATATCTACATGTTGACAGTGCCTTTACATTTTGCTATATATTTCAGACAAGAAATCTGACTTATTTGACTTTGTTTTTTGTTTGCTTGCTTGCTTTGTTGTTGGTGCTAGGTGAGCAGGGGTTGGGGGGACAGAAGGCCTTTGCACCGTGGTACATCCCTGCCCAATTTTTTGGTTTTTATTTTAAGGTAGTCTCACTAAATTGCTAAGTTGCCCAGGCTGGGCTTGAACTTGAGACTTTCCTCCCTCAGCCTCCCAGACTGTTGGAACTATCCATAATACCTGTACTATTTAACACTATAGAGTAGATGTCATGGACAAATGCAATAATGTAAATCAATGTCTTTGGGTATTGTAAACTTCCATTTAAGTGTAAGTTATTCTTAATAATAATAATTTAACCATCAATAATACTGTTTTCTAACGGCTTGCTTTATAAGGGGGTTATAGTATAGCATGTTAAAACATTGGAATATAATAATTAAAAATTTAATTTTGAGTTCCTAGCATTAACATTTACTTTTTAAAACCTAACTATAGAGCACAAAAATAAAGGAAGAAAATTGTGTTAATTTTCATAAAGAGAGTCCTTGAAAATACCTTCAGTGCTACGCGGTTTCACTTTTTTGCTGCTTTCATTTATTTGCGTAGCTTTTCCTCATGACTCTCATCTTTAAATTTTTTTGGCAAAGAGCACATTAGTCCAGAAATATGGCCTAATTCACTGTTGCAGTCATCTTACTTTTGCTACTAGCATTTGGTTTTAAGTGTTCAAGCTTGATGTTTGCTTGTTTTTAGGAAGGATGGTTTCCAGTAGCTGAGAATATGGGATTTCAGTGCCTGAAGACTGAGAGCCAAGACCCTCGTCTCGATGGGATAGACTCCCTTTCTGGAACTGAAATCCCCCTTCACTGTATCTGCAAACTGGCCACTCATGCCATCCATTTGGTGGTCTTTCATGAGAGGAGTGGCAACTACCTCTGGCATGGTCACTTGCGACTCAGAGGGCAAATTGACAGAAAGTTTGTTCCTTTTCGAAAGCTACAGTTTGGTCGTTATCCTGGTGCTTTTGATAGGTGAGTCTAAGACCAAAAGGGAACATGGGAAATAAGCGTTGTCCAGTAATGAATTTTTATATGTTCTCTTTTTTTTTTTACATTTTGTTTTGAAATCTATTCATTTACGTGAATGTTCATACCAACATTGTTCATAGTATTCTCATTTAAAAACAACCAAATATCCTTTAGCAGAAAGAGGATAAGTAGATGCCTGTGTGTGTCCATGTGCAGTCCTGCTGTTTCTGTACAGCAGGAAAGAGAATGGTCTGTAGCGATGCACAATAATGGGGGTGAATCCACACAAACAAAGCGCACATAGTATGATTACATCTATTTAAAAACTCAAACTCAGGCTAAGTTATACTCATGGATATATTAATTTTATAATATAAAAAGCATGAAAAAGAGTAAAGAAGAGGAATAAGACAAAAACAGGACAGAATTTATCCCTCAGGGAAACTGAGTAGAATACGCAGACAAGTGCAGGGAAGCTGGCAAGATTAAGTTTCTTTGGTGGAAAATAGTGTTTCCAAATTTGTTATTTTGCACCTTTGTATTTTTATGCTTTCTTGTATATACTTTTAAACTGTGTGCAAAAGTATATTATTGGCTATTACAATAATAAAGACATTTGAGAAAAGGGATTCATGTAAAATTTGACTAGCAATAGACTATGATACTAACAATTACAAGATGAAAAAAATTCTTGAAATTAGACAAGGAGTATGAAGTTTCTGACCTATAGTACTTTTCTTCCGCTTTTGAAGTTACTAATTGTGATGTTGCATTGTGCTTTAAATATCAGAATCTGATGTGACAGCAGCAGTAAACATGAGATTTTTTTTCCTTAAAGTTTACCATTCTTGTAAGAAGTTTCATTTTGAAAGCTGTTCTTAGCAGTTGCAGAGAGGTAATACTTTTGTGTTACACTTGAGAACTGTAAGAATACATTTATTAGTATTATTAGTATTTAAAATATTCTTATTATCATTTCACTTATTCAAAAAAACACCTGAAAATGGTAATCAAAAGTGAAGACACTTACATTATTTGTGTATGTAAAGTCAGACTTCATAAGTCAAGACAAGATTTTAGGGACAAATTGATTTAAAAAAGAACAAGTGTGTAGAGAAAAATTGTAATTATAATTGGCTCCTCATTTTTTTAGTCAAAATTTTAGCCACTATTCTCATGTAGCCCTTTCTGCATGTTTTTATTCTGTATTTCAATGAAGTTGTCTATGGAAGACTATTTTTTAGTTTTTTAAAGCCATATGAGTTTACTTCAAAGTTTAATATTCAATTAAGTTTAAAATTGTTAGTCAAAGGTATCCTTTAAATATGTGTGCCCATAGATAAAAGCTACCTCTACATTGTATAATTTATGTAAAAATAAATGGAAAAGTCTCAGAATATTTATAGAATGTCAGATCCAAACAATGTAGGATGAATTTCTAGGTAGCATTTTGTCTGTAATAAGACTCTCAGGCTATTACAATGTACTTGTATATCTTAAGTGCTAAAACATTTCCTACTCTAAAATTAAATTGGTTATTTAAAATTATATCACTTATCTTTGTTTAAAATGCCAAAGTTTATATAAACAAGTATAAAAATGTTTTTAAATACATTAACCAGAAAAGTTAAATCTCGAATGTTGTTTGATGACACAATTTCAAGGTCTTATTAAAATTACTAATTGCTGTCTTAGGTACTTGAAGAAAGTATTTTGATGTTTAGCTATTTTCTGTCATTTAATAGTTTAAAGGGGCTGTTTGTATTCTAGATTAAGCTTTTATTATGAATTTTTCAACTATCATTTTCAGGCCAGAGTTGCAGCAAGTTACTGTTGATGGACTAGAAATTCTCATTCCAAAAGATCCAGCCCACTTCCTAGAAGAAATACCACACTCTAGATTTATTGAGTGCAGGTATAAAGAAGCTCGAGCATTCTTCCAGGTTAGAGACAACCAAATGATGTGCTTTTAAAATTAAAGGATATGTTATATTTCTGTTTAATATTTTGGGCTAGGGAAATGAAGGGACTTTTATACCTATAGATAAAACATTTTTCCAGTCATCTGTTTTCTTCTAGCTTGTTTCCTTTTAATTTTTGAAAATAAATTAAAATTAATTTTGGAAAAATCACTTCTTCCCTAAATGCATGAGATTATTTTATTGTTTTATGTGAACTGATGGTGATGGGTTCAGCATTGGCCTCTGCCTTGAGTTATTATAGGTCATAAACTTTATAAAAGATGGGGAATTCTCTCCTGGAAGCAGTCCATGTAGAATGACACCACTGTAAAGGACAGATTGTGTAGATTTGGGTTCCGTTTTGTGAAGAACAGTTTTTCTCAGAAGTTTGGAATTGAATATAAATTTTTGTGTTTATGAAAGTTTTTGAAGGCAATCACTACACAAAGATAAAATATTTTTGAACTCTGCTGTTTGATTCCTCTATTCTTCGTCTCAGTAAACTTGTATTGGAAGCCCATTTCTCAGCTCCTGTCCCTTGGGGATTTTTGAAGGGCATAAACATTCAACTCAAACAGATGACATGAAACCAGAGATATAGTGAACAAATGCAAACTGACGGGGATTTTCATACCCTACTCTTCATATCTGTTCTTTATTTTCTGGGGTTCTCTTTCAAAAAAAAAAAAAGGAAAGAAAAGGAGAAAAGAAGAACCAATTTTTTATTGCCACCATGTGCCCAAGACCTAAAAACGCTAGGTTTATTTCTTTAAATTTGTAATTGTGGGCTGTACAGTCTACAGAACGTGTAGGATGAAAAGCTGAGACCTGCACCTGTGGTTGGACTTGTTCTAGTCAGCAAGTTCTGCTCGACCTATTCCCACCACATAGTAACAGGAGGTAGAGGAGAATGAAGTTGTGCGCTTAAACTGAACCACTCCCTCTTCCTGCCTTGAAGGACTTGGCTTGGTTGCCACCTCTTTCATAGCAGTTATCACAGTCTGTTGTGACTGTCTGTCTTGTTCCCTTATAAATTTTGTGAACTTCTTGATGACAGACATCTTTTTATGCCTCTGTAGACCAGTATCTATCACAAGACCTGGCACAAAAGCCACACCATTGCAGCAAGCCTGAACCCTCCTAACAGGCGTTGGCTCAGACCTGTTTTCCCTTCTCACTTCTGAGAAGACAATCTAAAATGTAAACTGTTTCGAAATACTTACCAATTATATGATTAATGTCTTAATTTTTACTTGTGGTTTTTGAAACATTAAGTCAAGCACTCAGTCCACAGTTTGTGTAAAGACTGTGGATGAGACCACAGAGCACAGCTGCACTCCTGGTCCTCAGGTTCAAACCCAGCCTGGGCAACCTGCCTCAGAAAAAACTAAAATCATTTACTTTTCTGTTGCCACCAAGTGACCAAGACCTACAATGCTAGGTTCCTCTGGTATGGCACACTAGCACTCAGGGCCTAGGCCCGACAGCCCAAATGGGCCCTATTTCTTTAAACGTATAGTTGCAGGCTATAAAATTTACTTGAGCTCACTGCATGTAAGCCAGTGCCAAGGCCCTGGCAAAAAATACTGCCAAAAGAGAATATGGATAAAACTTGTTCACAGTATTGATCAGTTTGCAACTTAATAGTTTCGGGGTTAAAGTGCCATTGAGTAGTTTGAATAGGAAGACTCTAATGCCATCTGGAGGGTCATGTTCATGATGTGTTCAGTGGGAACTTCATGTTCATTAGGTTTTTCTGTACCCTTCCCTTGTAACAGGGTCAACTCATGATTCCTAACTTATTTTTCCCTTATGCTAGTTCATTGGCATTATTAATATAAAGTGCCTGGGGCTGGAGGAATGGCGCTAAGTACCCTAGTTTGATTCCCCAGCACCACATAAACTGGGCATGGTGGCACATGCCTGTAATCCCAGCACTCAGGAGGCTGAGACAGGAGGATTGCCATGAGTCCAAGGCCAGCCTGGGCTCCAAAGTGAGTTCAGGACCAGACTGGGCTACAGAGTGAGATCCTGTCTCAAAAAAAAATGTGTGTGTGTGTGTGTGTGTGTGTGTGTGTGTGTGTGTGTGTGTAAAGTGCCTAATGGAGTAACAGTGTTTTTCATCTTTATCCTCTAAAATGAATCACTCTTTCTTTTTTCAAATACTTATGTATTTATTAAAATAATAACAAATTAGCATAAAAACATATTTTAATGAAACACAGCTGTATTTCCCCAAGAAAATAAGCAAAAAGTCTAGTTCATAAACATGTTTGCAAAACTGTCTAACATCTGGCCTAAAAGAAGGTGTGAAAATTCATTATTTCTTATGTTGGAACTTTGATTAAAAAATAGGAGGAGCCATTTTCAAATTAAAGTGAACATATATATTTAAACACTTGGTGGCGCCAAAGTCTTAACTACAATACCCAGTATAAAACAAGCAGTTTAGTAGTCTTAAGAGAATTTGTAAAGCAGCCTCTCCCACCTTCTTTCTTTCCTGATTTTTTTCAAACAATTTCAGACTTATATAGAAGTTGTAAGTTCCATTCTAGTAACTTTTTTTGGTGAACTATTTGGGAGTAAGGTGTAGACCAGATACCCCACAACCTCAAATAGCTTAGTGTTTTCTAAGAACCAAAATATTCTACCATGTTTCTTAATTTTAAAAAATAAGGAAATCAGTGCATAAATTATCACCACTTAATCCCACTTAGGTTTTTCTGAATGTCCCAGTAATGACCTTTGTAGTAAATGTATTCAATTATGAATCACATTTTCCATATATATATGTGTGTGTGTGTTTGTATTTATTTCTATTTCTGCATATTAAAAATATAAATTCACTTTATCTTAAGTCCAGGTAACTTATAATTAAATGACATGGAGTCTATTTCCGTATTTGTGACTCTCAAGCAATGAGCAAGCTTATTCCCCTTGTCCATAGTATATTTACTTGTTTCATCTTCTTACATGTAGTCAGTATTCTCAACATGTGCCCTTTCCCCCCATGGACATTCTTCTTACTGGGACATTGCCATCCCCTGCTGGGCTACAGCCCTGTGCACACACCCTTCTCCCCCTACGGGCTCTGACTCCCACACCTGGCAGCTATTTTCTGGTCAGCTCTCTCTCTGGTTGGCTCTATCTCTACTGGATTTCTCCGTGTGCCTGTCCTCAGCAAAAACATCTCTTGCTCTGCCCAAGCTAACAATGACTCTTCTATTGAATAGTTAAGGAAAGGAGGCACAGAAAGGGAGTCTTCTTCTATCACTCATTATTTACTTTTATAAGTTAATCAGGAAGCTCAGAAAAGAATAGGGTAATATATATTTTTCTGATCTTAATTTTGTTTCAGGAAAAAAATGACAATAAATGAGCTCTAGCCTGTTAAGTTTCAGTGAAAAACCAGAAAGGATTATGGAAATATCTGTATACCTGGGCTAGGAACATGTAACAGCCAGGTTCTTGTTCTTCTTCCACCAGTTTGCTCTAACGCCTTGGGAAAAGTGTTGAGCCTTAGTTTACAACTCTATACAAAGATTGGGTTCCTTCTACTGTCATGCACACACACACATACACACATTTTTTGTGGGAGAAGGTATTCTTCTTGGCTTTTGTGTGCTCGTTATTAGGAGTAAAGGAAAAAAATAGATGGGGAGATCATTTAAGTGGACGTTAGATTTTTTTTTCTGCAGGCATAGTAATTCTAATTGAGACAACATGGTTTTAAGGCCATAACAAATAAACAAGTGATGTAGGTGTATTCCTGTATATGCCTTGAAACATATAAGGTTAGTTCCAAGAAATGGAGTTTGAGAGTATCATGTTAGGAAAAGTATGTCAGGGTTTTAGGATTATGTTCATACAGACAGCAGCCCCACCAAGACAATAACCATCAGACCTGACGCTTTTTATAGAGCAAAAATTTCATATTTTCATATTGGTACTTAATTTATCTTTTTAGTCGCTGTAAAACAAAGCAAGTATTCTTTAGCAGATAAGAAATTGGATTCTTCAGGATGCCACTTACACAACCTAGAATGCAATAAACCCTAGGCCTCCAAACTGCTAGCTCCAGGCTTTTTCTGCTAGACAAGGATAAGAACTTATATCCTTCATTCCTTCTAAAAGAAGTTAGGACTCTGAGGAAAGGGCTGTTTTTTCCTATCAAGTGGACCCTCTATAACTTGTACATTGTGTAGATGGCAGCTCATCCACAGGAAGCCGGCTCCCTCACAGAGGCTTCTTTTCTTGTTGTCCTTGTATTCTTTACCATTCCTAAGATACACATTTAGGAAACATATTCCCCCTTGCTATGTTGTAAAGGATTGTAGAACGTTTAGGATAGTGTAGATATCTGAAAGACTTACTAATTTACTCATCAGTGCAAGTTGCTCACATATTGTGTTCCAGGCAACCTTTCTATTATAACTCTGTAGATACAGTGAGGGTGAGATGTAGAGCCTAGTCTGTCTGTCTTTCATGGTACTGAGGATTGAACATACGGTTTTCACTGTGAGTTTTACCTACAGCTCCTTTGTATTGTTTGAGACAGAGTTTTGCTAGGTTGCCAGGCTGGGCTTGAAACTATGATCCTCTTGCCCCTTTCCCCCATTCTGCTGGGATTACAGGCCTGTGCCACTGGGCCTAACATACTACCCAGTTTCAAGGAACCATCTTTAAGATCTATTGAAAGGAATGGAAATAAAGTCAACAATTAGCATTAAGTATGATAAACATTATAGTAAATGTGTGTAGAGTGGTAACTATTACAGGCTTAACAAAAAACAGATTGCTTTATCTTCTGATATTTATTTCCATACATAATTCTGTGCTCTATAAATGTTGAGCTGAACAGGAGCAGTAGAGAAATAAACCCATACCGGGTGATCAAAACATACAGTGAATGTTTGAGTTTTTAATTATTATAGTAAAAGACGCACTGTCATTAGCTCCCCTCAAAATACTCCAAATATGCTATCTTGATTCAAATGTATTTATCCTATCATTCTTGACAATGTGTCTTCTATTGTAATAGGATACACATTTTTTCACCTTATTTTTGGTCACCTCTGTCTTTCTTCCTGGGGAAATCAGGGAATATTTCTCAGAGACTGAAGCAGAGACCTCATCAAAGGTAGATCAGACAATAATAGCAACATATATAAAGGTAAAGAAGTGCTGGGAGTGTTGCTCAGTGATTAGAGTGCTTGCCATGGAAGCGCAAGGGTCTAGGTTTGATCTCCCAGCACCACATCGTAGCTGGGCCTGGTGACTCATGCCTGTAATTCCAGTACTTGGGAGGCTGAGGCAGGAGTGTTGTCATGCATTCAAGGCCAGCCTAGGCTACCTCGTGAGCTCAGGACCAGCTATGATGGCAGAGTGAGACCCAGTCTCTGAATCAGTCAATCAATGAACAAATAAAGGCACAAAGGCAAGAAGATTTGTAGTATATTTGCAAGTTATATTTTATTGCTGTAATAGTGAGTGAAAATTAGAGTGGCCAATAGTCAGGGATAAATATCCTTGTCTGCTAGGCCAACTAATTTTTTAAGGAGCTATTTGCCATAGTAATAATTAGCTTGAGAAATGGATGCATTTACATATAATATCTTGATCATGTTTATTTGCCTTACCCATTCATCCCCTTTACCCCCACCCCCCATTCCTTTGCTCTCTCCACAGCATCTATTTTCCTATTTTCTTCCACTCTTACTTTATTATTGTTTGGTTTTCTTATATTAGAGAAACCATGTGATATTTAACCTTCTGTGTCTGATTCATTTGCTAAGCATGATGGTCTCAAGGTACATCTATTTTCCAACAAATTATTGCTATTTATCTTTCCTCATGTCAAAGTAGTACTCTGTTGTGTGCATATACCACATTTTCTTTATCCATTCATCTGTTAGTATACATACTAGCTGCTTCCAAGATTTTTGTCCCATAAATAGTAAAATATCACTAAAGAACTTTGAGCATTTTTCTCAGCACAAAAACAGAAGAAAACCAGGAAAGCAAGATATATAAGTAAAATGATGATAGTATTTGTATAAATCTTTATATTTTGCAAGGAATTCTTGTATTTAAGTCCTCATGGTGGTCTTGTGAAGTGTTAAGTATTATCCTTAAGTTACAGATGAAAACATTAGATCTGGATCTAAAAGAGATTTATTTCTTCTTTCATTTTGACTCAGTGCTAGCTTCAGCAGCACATACACTAAAATTGACTAAGAGAAATATTCAGGCAAATTCTAGGCACGAGAGATAATGTGATAAGTAAAGTCTCGTTCCTAATCAAGCATATATCCTTCTGTGGTGATAGGCCCAGAATCATTGCTAAAAAAGAAACGGTCTTAGATTTGAATACAGAGAACCCAATTCCAAGTCCCAGCTTTCTCTACTGTAGCTATTACACAGACTATAAAAAAAACTGGTAGCATCAATCAATGATGAAAACATCCCTTAATTTACTTGGTTTTAGTTATGCTTGCGGCTCTCATAATTAGTTTTCTTTTTCACTGACTGCCCAATCTGCTAGAATCTGACGTGGAGAAGGAAGCTGATGAACATATAAGCCTCAGCTTTCCGGAATCTCTTTTATAATCTTTCCTTTTTAGCTGGACTTTCCTAGGATCTACTCAAGTATTCTCATTTTAATATGTGACCAATAACTATAAACAGTGATCTGTATCACAGTAAAAAGATTAATATGGCATTAATTTTCAAATTTAACTCAGATGTCACAGAAATTTTCTAGCAACTTAGAAATGACTCTCCTATTCTATTGTTTATGAAATCTGTAGCAGTACCTTGATGATAACACGGTGGAAGCTGTGACCTTCCAGAAGAGTGCAAAGGAATTATTGCAGGTAGCAGCCAACACACTGAAGAAGTTGGGAGTACGCTTCTGGCTGAGCAGCGGAACCTGTCTAGGTGATGTCCTTATTGTTTTACGTTTGTCATCTTGTCATTTCATCCTTTTGGCTTTAGAATCACCGCTTGAGGTGACAAAACATTGGCGATGCTTGCGTGTACCACTTACAGACAGAATAAATACTATGACATGGAATAAAAATCTGTCGATTATTAAAAGAAGTTAATTTCAGAAATATAAACTAGAAAGACAATATTTGTGTTTATAAAAATTATAAGCAATATTTATAAATATTTGTCAGACATGTAAACTATAATTAATTCTCAGGTGATCCTTAAGTTAGCATTTTATTATTTTTATTCCAAAAATTATTATTGCCTTTTTAAAAATATATGTTCTGTATTTTCACTTATACATCATACATCCAGTTTGCATTGCACCAGAAGTTTCTAAGGAGAGAAAAGCAGAAAAGAGAATCATAAGGTCTGTGAACCTTTTCCAGGTCATTGATAGTATCATTAATTAGACTAGTTACTTCATCTGAGATGGGAAGTACAGAATTTTTCTGTGGTCTTAAGGAAATTACTGTTAAAATCTATGAATGATTTTTTGATTTTTAACTACTATTTATTAAGTCAAATTTTGGGCGGATTTGGAATTATTTAGTCTTAAATTTTGTGTGTAACCTAGGAAATGTGGTTATTCTATCTGTTAGGCTGTGTGGAACACTTTGTGATTCTGGATTCTGTCTAGGAGCTTACTACCAGAGTAAGCAAAAAAGGAACCTTTACACATTTATATGGTATTTGCTTTAAGGTTTAACTTTTTTAGGAAGTGTGTTCTATAGGCTGTCATTGGAAATACTTCTTAATAATTTGTCACAACAATTGCCACAATTTGTTTTTTGTTCTAACCCAGTGGTTTTCTTGATTGCAGGGCATTTATGAAATGAAGGGATTGTATCAGATGATCATTAGATGATGTTTAAGGAGCTGTTGACCCTTTATAGTTTTTAATTATTTGGTAAAATTCTCTTAGAATTTCAAATAATATTGCCCAGTAGCATTGCCTATTAGGATAATTGTAGACACTTAGTTACTTTTAAAATAATTTGAGTAGTAGAAGGATGGGTAGGATAAAAAAGAAGACTTGAGGGTTCTTAGTAATATTTGAGTGTAGATTTTGTTTTAGAACAATGCTTTAACACCTGCTTGAGAAGTAGATACATAATAAATATTTAGAAATGTCCTTCAACAAAGAATTTAAAATTGAAACTGATTCTACCTTCTTTTTATATGATCCATGAGATGTGAGCTGTTAAGCACTACTGATTATTGACCCAGGAAAGACATAAAATATTAATTAAGAAAGTTAAATATTGTTAGCAAGTCTTGAGGTTACCCCTCTTGGGACTTTCTCCTCTGTAGCTGGAGCTTTTACCCCTCTGTCCTTGGTTTCTAAACAAAGATGCTTTCTAAACACCTGTTTCACCTATTCTAAATATATATATATATATATATATATATATAGCATGTCTTAAAAGCCCTCCACCATCAGTTAATGTTCATTGTACTTATAAATAGTAATTGAATTTTTAAAAATGGGTGACCAAATTAACATTAAAACTAGTGTTATTTAGAAATTAAAATGTATTGTAAAAGTTTTTAAGAAGATTGAATGCTCAGACCAGTAAAGAAGTATAGACAGACAGCTAGACGCAGTTTTTTTAAAAGTTTTTTTTAAGAGAGGAATTCTGTAACCAATTTGTTAGTTTAGAATTTATTTTAAAAATAAACCCAAAGTATAAATAAATAGTAGAGCCAAACAAGTGAGATAGTAGGAAGCAAGGAGATGGATTGTGGAAAGGGGGAGGGGGAGTGGAAAGGAGGGAGAGGGCTGGAAAGAGGGAGGAGAAAAGGGAGGGACAGGGACAGGAAGGGGGAGGGAAGTGGGTGTGAAGTTGATGGATGTGGATGTGCACAAGCTCCTCAAGTTTTATGTAACTTACATATCACAAGTACATGCTAATAAAAATAATAACTCTTAAGGAAAAGAGAAACAGTAAAAAGGGGCTAAAAAAAAAACATCTTGGCAAGGCACCTGTAAGTCTAATCACATAAGATAAAATCCATTACTGCAAAACTCATTATAATGACTAATTTTCTCCAAATTTAAGTTTTTAAAAAAAGTTAAAAGTTATGCCTTTTTTTTTTTTAGGATGGTATCGGCAGTGCGGTATTATTCCTTATAGCAAAGATGTTGACCTAGGAATCTTTATACAAGATTACAAATCTGATATTATTTTAGCATTTCAGGATGCAGGACTTCCACTCAAACACAAGTTTGGGAAGGTCAGTAACAAAAATTGTCTTTTTAAAATAGGTGGCATGTCTTAATTTTAGAGTTTGTATTAAACAACTCAGAAATAGTTACAAACACTTACATAGTTTTGTCACCCAATATTAACCAGGACAACTCAGCAGATGCTTGTTGCCACTAACAATTTTATACTAATTATGAAAGGCTAGGTAATCTGGCTCTCTACAGAAAATAAGGGAAGAAATATCTTGAACTCTCATAAATAAATATATTGCCACTGTATTGGGCAATAATATACTGTAAACAATAGGGGTTCCACTTACCCTATGCTTTCTATTTTTTCTCAGGAATCATTCAATTTTATATTCATTTTGGAATAAAGTATTTTTCTGTGGCCCAAGTCAAAGCAATAAAGCTTGGTCATTCAGCAAACATTTGCCAAGTATTTACTGTGTATCTGGCCATGCTCCTCATCTGGAGCACAAAGATGAATAAATGACAAATGGCCTCAAGGAGCTCACTGTCTAACTGGAAGGAGGGAAAGATATATACATTGTTATAGGAGGGGTGCTGTAACAGTCAGATGTATCAAGTCCAGCAGGAGCACGATTATTTGTAGGATAAGATTCCTTAGGGAAGTGATATCAATTGCTTTCTGTACCTAAATTTTTATTTCTTTTTGCATGTACATAATAATCTGTGTTATGAATGTGACTGAATAATATCATTTTAGTTTTTGATTGACCTTGATGAAAAAATTGCTTCCTTGATTGTCTTTCTTGGTTATTAAGGGAATAATTTCTCTTTGGTTCCTTTCCTGCTTTATTGAGAAAGGGCTGCTGGACCAAGATGTTACTATTTTTTCTTCAGAGTAGTAATTTTAACTACCATGAGTTATTTACTCTGAGTTGTCATCAGTTGTAAGAAAGGTTATCTTACATGCATTTAAGAGATGGTAAATGATGGTATGTTGCTGACAGGTCCCAATTCAGCAGTGCTCTGACTTGGAATTAATAGTCTCATCTATAAGAATAAAATATAAAAATATTTTTTCTTTATTACAATTTTTTAATGTATATTTCTGTTGTTCCAATCTATGAAGATTTTCTTTCCTCTTTCCTTTAGGTGGGAGACAGCTTGGAACTATCCTTTCAGGGAAAAGATGATGTAAAACTTGACATATTTTTCTTCTATGAAGAGATTGACCACATGTGGAATGGAGGCACTCAGGCCAAAACAGGAAAAAAATTTAAGTATGTATCAGATAAGTACTTACTAAAAGAGACTGTAGAAATAATTTCAGAGGTAGAAGTGCAGAAGGACCTGAAAGAAAAAAAAAAAACAAAGAAAAAAGTGCTGTCGAGCCTTCATTGTTAGCTAATGTCTACTCAGCCTCCCCACAGAGTCCAGTTATGCTTGTGCAGAGCGGACTGCCAGGAGGACAGTCTGTGAGGAGGCACTGTCCCTGGGTTTGTTAGTTGGAGGTCACGGTGTCCCTAAGGTTTGTCAGTTGAAGGAATCATGATTAAAGCCATGAGTCATCAGAGGTTATCAAAGCAAGGAACACAAAAGTGAAGCCTAGAGAGACTAAACCAAACAAGACTGTCAGAACTGTGGGAGCTTGATAATTATGTGGGAACAGCTGAGGGCTGGTGAGAGAGAGAGAGCTAAAGTGAAGGTTAAGTAAAGAAATTGACATTGATTAGGGTGAGCCCGTAAGTAAGTGCCGAGCAAGCCTTAGAACGCGCCTTTAATGTAGACTGAAAGTACACCTTGGGCTTAACAACTACCTTGTTTTGTCAAATATAAGATAATAAGCATTATAAGATGCACCGTAATTTTATATGCTCTTAAGAAAGGAAAATCAGTGCCTTTTCCCCAAAATTATTCTTCGTATTAGTATTTGCAGTACCTAATGATTACAAACTTAGTGAATGCATATTGAATCTTGATCATTTTTACTTCCCTTTTCTCTCTCCACCCTCCAGCCTTCCCACACCTTCACATCCCCTTTCCCTCGCCACAGAACCTCTATCCATGTTTCCTGCAGCACTGCCAGTTTTAAGATGGGAATGGCAGTCTAAAGAACATGGGCGTTGAATCAGTCAGACCTGGAGTAGAGCCCTTCATGTCTATCCTAACTTGTAGTCTTTAAATTTTTTTAACATTAAAGAATAACTAATGTGTTAGGCACTATTCCAAATATTTTTACTTATCTTAACCCATCTGCTCTAATCCTTACAACCACCTGAGGACGTCTGTATTCTGTGAGGCTCTGAGACCATAGGTGCTTTCTGTTTAAGGTCATACAACAAATAAATGAGGGACTCAGACAAGCAGTCAATATGTTTCTAGAGTTCATACTTTTAACTTCTGTCCCGCCTTGCTTCCTTTGTTTGCCTGAATGTATGAAGCACTTAGCATAGTACGTTAGCAGCATTTATGTGGCTGTCATTGATCCTGTTATTTAATATTATCAACATTATGATTACTATTATGATTATTATCATTCCTGCCAGTATTATGGTAGCCATGTTACCAAGGGCTTAAATTTATCTGAGTAGCTGAGATTGGGCTTCTATTATTAAATTAATATTAGCAACTCAGGATAAAGGAGAATATTTTGTAAACATAGAGGAGGAATTCCAGATTCATGTGGTTTCTCCTGGATACTGCTAGAATCCCTGAATCATTATCTGAAGACAAAAAAAAAAAAAAAAACCTTTGTACATGATTGACGTTATTCTGAAGGTTTAAGAGGAATCCAAACTTTTTTCTCAAAGTCATAAAATACCAATTGACATTGATCCCAAAGTATATTCTCAACACTTTTATTTTGTTATAACTATTCGTTTATCTTTATTACATCAAGCTCCCTAATGTTGGGTATGTTCTGATTGTAGGACACTTTGAAATTAGTAATGAATATATAAAATTGACACTCATTGTTTCTTGAAAATGTGATAGTGATACCAAATTTAATCTATAGCTAAGAGGGTTTTTTAAAAGTTGTAAGATAGTAAAACATAAAAATAAAGGACAAAGAGCCAACATGCCTGCTTCAGAATCTCAGCACCACGTTTTACCAGCTATATTACCTTAGAAAAGTTGTTCAACCATTCTGCTTAAATTTTTCCAACTGCAACATAGAAAAAATATTGGAAATCTCCATAGGGAGTGGGCTTAAGTATTAAAAGTGTTGATGTACAAGAAAAGCTTTCAAGGATATCAAGATGTCCTAAGTAGCTATTAGTTTCTCTTGATAATAGTACTGTAGCAGAAGCAGTAAACTATTCTTAGCCATATAAGAAATTTATAGAGACTTGTATCATTATCTCAACACATACCATGTCTATTCTTGGGGAAATCATACAAGAGTATCACCCTTTTTCCAATAAAGATAATTTCTAGAGCTAGAACTAGAGTCCTTTGTTCTTAAATTTCCTTCAGGGTTGAGTTTTTCTTCTTGCTGACATGATCTAAAAACCCCCGAACCTCAAAAGAACTCTTCATTTTCAGCCCCTACATTTTCAGATAGAAAAAGCTGCTCTCACTCTGCCTCGGCTGCTCTTTATAGTAGCAGTGTTTGAGAAGTGTGAAGAGTTCTGACTACGTAACAAGAGAAGTGAGCAGTGATAGAACTGTCTGAACAGATGGTGTGAGTCCCAGATTTTCTCTCATGTTACTGTGACCTTAAAAGGCAGAGAAAAGAACAGGAGATGGCTGCATGGAGTAGTTTCTTTGGAAGATTCCCCCGGCCATATGTCATTTTCATTCTCTTCTGCACTATTTATTTTAAGGAAATGTAGTATTTTTAACACAACCATTTTTAGGAGAAAAAATTCAGAACCCTTGTAACTAGTGTAAGGGTCTTTTTATCTTCATAACACTGACTTTTATTCATGTGTAATTCAAGTTGAGAAATACTTAAAACAATGCTTACTATTTTTTAAGAGGCTGAAAGGAACTCAGGAAAGAAGAGAAAACATTCTTATTTTTCTAAGCTTTACTTTGCATGTGTACAGAATGGTGATTTTGGTCCTAACATTTAGTAATAATTTTGATATGTACAGCAATTCTAAAGGTATCATTACCAGGGTATCGGCTAGATATCGGGTGTTTTAATAGGTACTTTATGTACATAATATCTCATAACCTTATATCATCTCCATGGATTATGTATTCTCATCCCATGTCTATCCTTAGGGAAATCATACAAGAGTGTCGCCCTTTTTAAGACATGAAAAAACTAAAGCTCCAAGAACTGAAGTAGCTTTTTTCAGGGTGATTGATTATTAATGGAAGGACCAAGAATCGACCTAAGACTGGTTTTTGTGTCTGTTGTTTTGCTTTGTTTTGATTTTGGGGTGCTGAGGATTAAATTCAGAGCCTTCACACTGAGCTACATTCTCAGCCTTTTTAAATTTTTCCTTCATTTTTAAATGGGGTCATGTTAAGTTATTAAGTTGCCCAGGTTGAGCTTGAACTTGTGGTCCTCCTATGATAGCCTGCCAGAGCACAGGAATTACAAGCTCGTGCCACCTGGCCCAGCTAAGACCTGGTTTAACTCAAGTCTAAATTCTTATTTCTAAGAGCTAATAGACTAAGTGAGTTAGTATATGTAATGTATTTTAAATAGTATCCCATTGTAAGTACTATTGGTATTAGCTACCACTGTTACTGTAATTACTTTGTGATTGTTGCTATTAGTGATATTATTACTGCTGTGCTATACTGGCTTAAAACATAGCACCTTCAACACAGTGCTGACTTGGATTAGTTATTCTCTAAGTGAACATTTTCTTCTCAGGTATCATGATACTTTATCTGTTTAGTCTCTTTTACTTTAAGTCATTCTTTTACTTAAAATCGAATTTCTTTTTAAAATATTATTTGCATTTTACATACCTATTTTTTCTCCAGAGTCCAGATCACTAGTAATAAAAAGAAATGATTATAACACCTGTGCCTCCAAGAAGTAAAGGTTTTATTCCACCACTTCCCATTTCCTATAGTTGGGTTGAAGATTTCTTTGGGTTCTTTTCTTTTCATCTGAATTAACTGATGTAAGAGTCAGAAGTTACAGAGATGGTTGTAATAATAGTTAAACTTATATTAAATATCCACTATGTGGTAAGCATATGTCATACTTCATCTTACCTAATCTTTACACCAAACGTATAAGGGAGACTTTTATATTGTTGTCCTTATTTTATGGTAGAGAAGATAGTGAGAGTCCTAGGACTCAGCCCTAAGTCTGTATCACTGCAGAAACCACGTTCTTGTCCACACACCGAGTGTCACTTTGATCTGTCATATTGTTAACACTCCTTGAAAATATTGTCAGAATAATGCACAACCTCTCTGCTCTAATAGGAAATTTTTTTCCATTGTGCTAACTTCCTTATAGTATCTTAGATTTAAGTTTCTGCCTATTGAATAAATCTTTAGAGAATTTAGATCCATCCTCTGTGGGCTATACTCACGTCTAAATGTAGCTTCTGTGAAATTTTCTTCCTTTCTAACTGCTGTGTGCTAATGATACTGATGTTAAGTATAATTCATTTTCTGTTCTCAAGTATCTTGTAACCTAGATGATAACACAAACATAAAAGTGTTGTATTTACAGTGTGGTAATTGGGCTATGAACAGTTTATAGGTGAAGTACCAAATCTACCCTATTTAGAAACAATAGCAAGGAAGTACACTAAAAAACAGGTTGATTAGATAGAATTAAAAAGAATGTGGAGAAAGACCTAATAATAGGTTTATTTAAATGTTCCTCTCTCCTACTTATTCTACTTATTCATTTTTTCTTCCCTGAAAAAATTCTGAGATCACCTTCATAATTGAAAATTATATTAGGGATTTTTAATAAATACCCAGAAATGGAATTACTGAGTCAGAAGGTGTGAGTAAGCTCTGTGTGTGTGTGTGTGTGTGTGTGTGTGTGTGTGTGTGTGTGTGTGTGTGTGTGTGTACAACACAGACTTGTTCAACCATAAAGAAGAATAGAATGAAGTCTGTTCTTCTTATCCTGTGAGCCATATATACATATGCAAATACACACACACATGGGTTCTTACTTGGCCATGAAAAAGAGTTAAATCTTATCTTTTGCAACAAAGTAGATAGAACTGAGGGACAAAATGTTAAATGAAATAAGCCAGACACATAGGGAGAAGTTCTCTCTTATGGGGAGCTTAAAAAAAAAAAGTTGACTTGAGTATAGAATAGTGACTACTACAGGTTGGAAAGGTTGCTGGGATAAAGGAGGCTAAATTTGATCCATGTACCCTGTGTATATGTATCGAACAGTCCCACTGAACTCCACTGACATGTATAAACATATACATGCTAATCAAATAAAAGTAGATATTATCAAGTTGTCACTACTTGGCCATACTGTCATACACAGACATTTAATACTCTGCTGTTCAGATTACAAGCAACCATGTGTATCTCATTTATTGTATATTCTATCCTCTGCTAAGCCCCACACCTAGTATAATTATGTTTAACTAATGGATATGTGAATCAATTGATATTTACTAATTCTGAAAAAGAAAGATATGAGCCTTTAGAGTCTTAATGCATATTGCCCAATTGCCATCCTAAAAGTTGTGTGTATGTTTATATAGTCACCAGCAGTGGAGGAGAGTGCTAACTCTCCTTCATGTTACCAAGCCTTGCCTTATAATTACTGTCACTCAGGACTCTTCATGGTCCCTTTCAGTAACTTGTTTCCACTTTTTTTCATTAACATGAAGTATCTTCTGTCCTAAAGCTGGGTCAGTCATTGATGCACATTACTAATAATTACTTCCTTTCTGTTAACTATTCTAAATATCCACAGACTTTTAATACTACCAAACACCTTTTTCCCATATTCCAATTTCCATTTTCCAGTTTCCTTTCCAAAATTCATCTTTAAAATAGTATAGCATATTATAAAGTTTTAATTATTTGCTAGATACTTTTATGGAAAGATTTCTAAATTTTATCTCTACATCTAAATTTTAGGTATTATTTTTCTATATCTAATTTGATCTTTATTTATCTATATCTACATTTATATTTTATCTGTATCCAAATTTTAATATGAGATTTCTAAATTCTATCTATATCTAAAGTTTACTTATGATGTTAGGTGGCTAAACCAAGGAATTAGAGTGAGCCCTGATTCAGATCTGATTTCTGCTTTTTGTGTCATATGACCTTCCAAACTTCAGATTTGTCATCCGTAAAATAAAAAACACACAAAACCCCTGCATCCTTCACAGTATGTGATACTTATTTAGTAATACTTAGATTAAGTAATGTAAAAATCACTTGATTGAGTGCTTGGTTCATAAGTATAGTTTGCTTACTCTCAATTAGGCAGGCAGAGCCTAGAAATCTGATTAAGAAGGTTCATTGCTGAATAGTAATTAGAAAAAAATCAAATAATAGTGAATTAAAGCCTAATGTTATAAAGATGAATAGAAATTCATATCACACATAACTGCTGAGTTAATAATTTATATTTAGGATTTAATTAATGTTGAGGTAAGAGCTGAGTCAGCAAAATTAGAATGAATATTATAGAATGGAAGATTGCTATAAATTAGATTGGTTTGGTACTGGGAAAGGGGACATAACAAATTATATAGAACATGATATAGAGCAATATTAGTAAACCACCAGTTAATTGACACAAAGTATCAAATTTTTTAACATAATAAATGATGGAATCTCTCTTGGAGATTAAGTTGGGGAATATAATAAAACAGAAATCCTGTTGAGGAATGCTATACTAGTGAGTGGGCCTGGAGAGATGAATGGTAGCAGTGAAACCAAAAGAAATCTATTATAAGTGAGCCAACCTAGGGTGCATGAAACTCAGACCAAACAGGAGGTAATCACAAGCGATAGTGAAAGTTTAACACCATTTGGCTGTGAACAAAGCAGCCCTGAGCTTGAAGAGGAGTCTAAGAAAACTCCAAGAATCCAAAACAACTCATAAATGTGTAACGTTAGAGCTGGAAAGAATTAGGAAATATGGATAATTGTGTTGTTTACATTGAAATATTTCACACAGAAAAGTACATGAAACAAATGTATGCCTCCAAAAGTTACCACATAAATACATGTCTAGCATCCCAGTCTAAAAAAATACACTCACCAGCACCCCAGGAGCATTATTTCTCCTCACAAATAGGGCCTACTAACAATATGGGCTCACCGAGTGACAGCTATCCTAACTTCTGATGTTACAATGTAGTTATTTATTTTATATGAATGAAATAACCCTACATTGTTTCCTCTTACAACCATGACTCCTTTGTTCCACAAAGTAGCAACTGTTTTATAATATTGCTCATTTTATAGAAATGGAGTCATGTATTCCTGGCTTCTTTTCAGTCAGCATCTTGTGTGTGAGAACCATGTGTGTTTTTGCATGTTCTAGATGTCCAGTCATTTTCTTTGCCCTATGACTATACCATGAATAGTTACCAAGTCCACTGAGGTTGCCAGTTCAGGTGTTGTCAGTTTAGGGCTATTACAAATGATGCTGTAGTGAAGTATCTTAGTCTTTTGGGCTGCTATAATAAAATACCATAAACCAGTTGGCTTATAAACAACAGAAATTTATTTCTTTCAGTTTTGGAGGGTGAGAAGTCCAGAATCAATGTCAAGGTGCCAGCAGGATTGGGTTTTGATGAGGACTTTCTTCCTGTTTTTTGTTTGTTTGTTTTTCTTTCTTTCTTTTTTTTCAATATCAGAGTTGAACCCAAGGCCTCATGTATGGTGGACAAGGCTGTATGGTGGACCAAGCTACATCCCCAGGTCTGTTTTTTTTTTTTTCCAAATAGCTGGGATTATGTGCCATTATGCCCAGGTTTTTCTTCCTGTTTGTAAACTGCCAACTTCCCTGTGTCCTCACATGGTAGGAGGAGTAAGCTGGCTCCCTCCAGCCTCTTTGATAAGGGCAGTAATCCCTTTATGAGGGCTCTTCTCTAAGGACATAGTCTACTCTTAGAGGTCCCATTGTTGTAAAGTGTTTGTGTTCTTTTTAAGAGATCTTTCCCTATTTCAAGGTGATGAAGATATCCTCATGTGTTACTTTTTAAAAAGTTTATTGTTTTACGTACAGTATGATGTAAAGATCACATTTAAACTTCAGACTTTATCTGGATTCCAGTTTTTCCTCTTGCGACCCTGTTTTGTTCTGAGATCTAATCCCAGATGCCACATGACGTTAGACACTTCACCTTTTGAAACTTGACTTTAGTTCAAGATTTTAAGTGTGTCACTAGTAAAACCAGATTATCCTTGGTCATCACGTGTCCCAGTTCTGCCGAGCACAGCACTCAGTTGCATCCTCTTTGGAATCACTCCTTAATACATTTATGTATATATGATCTCTTCTTTCTCTGAATTTTCATAGACTTCCTTTCTTTTTAACTTTCTCTTACTTGTTGAAGTACTTGTACTGTTTTGTCTGTCCTTTCTAAGTGATAGAGAAAATCAGTCTGCTATATCTGTTGGGCTGAGACTTGAGCCCTACTTGAAATCAAATCTGTAGTGTTTTGTAAGGACGATAGGGTGACACCAAGTTGATGAAGATCTAACCTTGCACCTTTGGAGAATGAAACTGTAAAATTAAGGCCCTCTGGTTGTTCTTAGTGACTGTGTTTCCCGAGAAGTTAAAAGTAGAGGTGAGTGTGGAATCCTCCTTCACAGTGTCTGTCAGCTTCACAGCTTGGCATTACACACATGTAGCTACACTCCCAAGAAACACGGTTGTCTCCAGTATTTACAGCTGTGAAACTGAAACGGCAAATTTGAATAATTTCTTTAAATGATTGCATTTACAACATTGACTTTTATAAAATGATCACATTATTTCCTGGTCTTTTTATGCCTTCATATTTTACAGCATATACACTGTATCTTAAATCTCCTTAATTATACTTCTAAACCACTAGTGAGTAGCAAGTGTAAAATTGAGGGGGTGGGCAAAAACAATGACTGCATGTTACATTGTGCAAAAGTGGCAGTTATTTATAAATATTACATAGCTTTTTTAAGAAAAAATTTCTTCAGAATGCATTACAACAGATGTTTTATTTCAGTGAAGCGAAAGTTATATTTATTAAACTACTATATAATTTGTTTGTATATATTTTATAAGGGGTTTTATTGAGTAGTATCCCAAGAGAAATATACATGTATTTCAACTAAAAGATGTGCAGAAATGTTCACTATAGTTTTATTCATGCTAACCCAAAAAATGAAAGCATCTGAAATGTTCATCTTCTGGTAACCAGATATATGAATTATGATATGTTCAAACAAAGGCTAACCTATAAAGAGGAATGAGCTACTACTAGTCATACTGCCATAGATAAATCTTCAAAGCACATGAAAAGTGAAAGAAATCAGATGAAAGTTTACATACTACATATATTCATTTGAAATCATAGTACTGACAAAACCAATGAAGACTGATAAGATCACTACAAGTTATACAGTTTATAATTTATAATGTAAATTCTACAGTTTATAATTTATAATATATATTATACCTCAAATGACAGGTTAAAAAATCTTGTAATTTTTGAAAACTGATAATAAAAAAGAGCACAAGATCACATATGTAAATACATGAATATGTAAGCACAAGATTACACATCGAAAGACTCCTGTGGGACCAGAAATGATGAATTTGATTAAGGCACACCTAATTGACATGATAAACTTTGAGACTTTTGCAGCTGATTAGACAAATTGGGTACACTGGTGTCAAAATAAAAAGTCTTTTGCATTTAGCATGAAATTTAAAATGATAATTTAACCCCCTTTAATATTATTTTATTCAAACAGAAATCCTGTAAAAATTATCTAAAGAAAACTAAATAGGAGTCTAATTTTCATTGACGACTGTTTTTGTAAATTAAGCAATAGAAAAAATGTCCTGAGGCTTTATACTCTGACACCGAGGACAAATCTTGTACTTGTGTGAAATTCGTAACTCTGATGTAGTCATTATGTTTTCACATTCAGATGTTAAATGATTCCATTCATTGATGATGTAAATTTCTTTCAGTTCCTACTAGTTCTATTCCTGGGGCAGAAGTCATGCAGGGATTGCATAGCAAGGTTGGAGATCAGTAGGGTATTTGAGGTCAATTTCATTTACCTTGAAAGTCTGTGGGAAAACAAAGGTTAAAGAGGTAGAATTTTACCTTATAAAACATATATGTTCTCTCATTTGTGTATGTGTGCATGTGTGTGCAAAGTCTACAATGTGAATAAGTAATCAGTAAAGATCTCACAAATACTAATTTCATCAGAGGCTCTGAAAAGTATGTTAACAATTTGAAGCTTTTTGTTTCTGTGTTATCTGTGGCAATATTGGGAAAGGTTCAACAAACGATATAACGTAAGAAAAAAAATAGTAAGCAGCGTACTGTAGATTTGTTTTGCCAAGAGTTAACTCTTAGCTGATAAGAACAAGTTTGGCGTTGGTGACTCACAGTTCTGTGACAGTCACTCCTCAGTTTGTCACGCTCTGCTTCAGATGCAGAGCACTGGTGACCATGGCTGACGGGCAAAACTGAGCTGATGGAGAAGGATAATAAAGACACATGATGGAAGGCAATTTTCAAATTAAAGACAAGCAGGAAAGTAAATCTGAGATAGCTTTTTAAGAAAACCAGTACCAAAGGAGATAAAAGTGTGCTACAGGTGACCAGAGAAACAGATTTCTCACAAAGGAGACCTTACTAACTGTAAGTATATGGTAGTAGTATACCTTACTAACAGAAGAGGTCAGACAGTAGTAGAGTCTCCAGTTCCAAAGACTGAAGGACAATAGCTGTCAGGTTAGAATTATATATAGAATTATAATTATAACTATATTATAATAAATATATAGTTAAAACATTCAGGAATGAAGTCAAATAAAGACATTTACATATGTTCAAAGTAAGAAAGTTTATTCAAGAACTGAAAGGCATGATATGACATACATGAAACAGTGAACAGAAAGTGGAATATATTGATAAATTCAAGCATAGTTTTAAAAAATGACAATTTAATGTACTAACTGGGAAATGTCAGAAAAAAACAAAAATAGGTAAAGGAGAAGATAATATGTTATTGTTCAAGGAATAAAGTATCTACTAAATCACATGTAAAGGAAGAAAGTAGAGATTCTGTGTAAATTTAGTCTACTAGAAAATACTATAAGCCGGGCCTGGTGGTAGAGGCCAGTAATGCCTGCACTGTGGGAGGCTGAGGCGGAAGGATCACAAGTTTGAACCTAGCCTGGACATCTTAGCAACTTAGTGAGACTCTTTCTCAAAATTACAAGTAAGAGTGAGCTTCAGATGTCACTCAGTGTGAAGGCCCTGGGCTCCATCCTCAGAACCACAAAAAGGAAAAAAGAAAGAAAAGGAGAGAGAAAGAGAGAATGCCATAGTGAAGTATGTTTGAAAAATAAAGAATAACTAGAAGTATTATCTAAAACTTACAAATAAGCAGGGAGAATAAAAGGAAATATAGTAACCTTTATTATACATATGAAAATAAGAAAGAGGGAAGAAAAAGTATTGTAAACTGAAAACATGTAAAAGCGAATTACAACACCAATATTGTTGTAGACTTGCTATGTCTTATATATTGTTCTGAGCACTTTACATTTATTTATTTATTCTATACCATGATTCTGAGGTATAGATTCTGTTATTATGCTCATTCCTAAAATAAATAAATGAAGACACAGATTGTCCAAGGTCACACAGTGTTTCCAATAGTAAGTGGTAAAGTCTGATTCTGAGTCTTGGCATTCCCACTGTAGATCAGTTCAAACTAAGTCCAACATATAGGTCATCACAATAAATGCAAATAGATTAAGCTAACACAAAAAAAAAAATCAAAAATTACCAAATGTGAAAACATAATAAATGTATTGTACATATTTGTATACATAAATATATAATATATGTAAGAAATTGGTACTAAAGTGTTAGTATCAAAATAGAACTTCAGGGGAGAAACATTAGAGGATTAGAAGATCTGCTATATAATATTTCTGAAAAGCAGTTCACCAGGAATATATAATGTCCATGAGTGTATATGACTAACAGTCTCCATTGAAAATATAGAACACATTTGATGAATGAATATTTGTCATCTGTAATTGTGACTAGAAATGTGGATATAGCTCTTGGTTTCAGTCCTGGGGACTGAGGACTGAGCCCAGTCAGGCCTCTCCCTAAGCTGTATGTCCAGCCTGTCCAGGTGCTGAGGTTACAGGTACACCTGGCTTGATACTTTGTGCGCTCCATGTGAAGAATAATAATACTAGTGATGAAAATAAAGTAGACAAACTGCATAAAAGCCTTCACTGAGCAGTGGTGAATATACTTTGTCAGTTATAGATCATTTATATCATGTACTACACCATAAAGGTAATTTTAGCAAAGTCCAAATCATTAATTAAAAACTATACTTTGTGTGTTTGTAATTCTCACATAAATGGAAGAGAAACAAGTGCATACTTATTCCAATAGATGGCATTCTGTGACCACAATGGTATTAGAAACTGACATTTAGAAACATTCTAAAATCTGAAAGCTTTCAAGCATCGCTTTAATAACTAATGAGCTAAAATGAAATTATAATAAGAATTATAAAATATTTAGGACTCAAAGATGATGAATGTACTATCTACTATAAGAAGAGGAAGTTAAGGGGGTAGAATTGATTTGTAGCCTAAAAACAGGCATGAAAAACACACGCAACTAAAGCATTCACCTGAAGAAGACTGAAAAATAGAACCAGTCTAAGGAAATTGAAGAAAAGAAATCTAGAAGAACAATTAATGAAATAGAAAATAAATAGTATCAAAGACCAACATTACTGAATGCTAGTTATTAAAACAAATTTGTTTTAAAACTAGTAAAATAAATGGACATCTAAAAGGATTTATACAGAAAAATACAATATTCTGTGCTTAAACCTAGGATATCTGGATCTTAATGCATTTGGTTGTGTTATAATGACTGTCAGAAGAAAATGCTGTGAATAAATCAATAAATGTGACAAGAAAATGTTCTAGAAAAATGCAAACCGAAATCAACTCAAACAGCTTTAAATAGACCATATTCACTGAAAAACTGAATTAGGAATCCGAAAATCTCTTTTCCTCCTTTTTCTCCACCAAAGACATTAAGACCTAAAAAGTTTACAGGAAATCTTTACCATGCCTTTACACAAGAGATTACCCCTGATTACATAACCTTTTTCAGAAAATGGAAAAAGAAGCCATAAAAAGTGGCATACAACTGTAATCCTAACACTCTAGGAAACTGGGATAGGAGGATTGAGAAATCAAGTCCAGTCTCAACAACTTAATGACTTAGCAAGAATCTGTCTCAAAATGGAGGTTCTGGGCTAAATTCCCAGAACTATGTATAAAAAAAGACCAGGAGCAAGAAAGAGAAAATTAAGAGACATATTTAATGAGGCTGTTAGCACAACTGAACCTGCACAGCACCAGAGAACTTATAGAAAAGTTACCGTTTCAGCAAATACAAATGAAAATATTCTAATGAAATAGAATTTTGTAGTGTGTCTGTAGTATAATTCTCCATGTTAAAAAATTAAAGTGAGAGAAATGATCATTATAATAAATGACATTAAAAACTTTTGAAAAATTGTATAGTTACCCAAAAGAAATTGAGGTCCTTTTAAGCAAACTTGGATTAAAAGGGATCTGGAATTTCTTTGCCCTCACGAAGAGATTATTTCAAAAGCCAGTGAGCTGTCCTACCTAACAACAAAACTTTGGAAGCCTTCCTGTTAAAATCAGGAAAGTCGGTGTGTGCTGCTGAGTTTCAGCACTGGAATAGCACACAAAAAGAAATTAGAAGTTAAACGAAGAGATAAAATTACCAATGGAAATACAGCTTTTGGGTTGTTTTGCAGAGCGTTTCTGTGGGGAAAAAAACCTGCTGTTCCATCCAGCTGTGGGGTTTAATGCAAGCTTGTGCATAAAAGAGTTAGGTCCAGTTTTAGCAGATGAAGTCCAAGTCTCACTCAGCCTGGCTAATTAATAACAACAAACACAGTGTTCTTGTCAGACACTGGAATAATTTCCTTTTCACTTACCAGTTACGTTTGTAGATTGCACAGTTAAACTGATGAAATTACTTTCACCACCATCAAGTAACTTCATAGATTTTAGCAACTATCTGTGAAGGAAAAAATATTTTGCTTTTAGCTAGTAAGTCTGAGTCCTGTTTTGACACAAATAAAGTGTGTAAAAGTGGTATCAAAAAAATAGAAATTTTGCATATATGACAGACCCATCTAACTTGTATTCTGATTTATGCTTGCCTCCATATAAATTTAAATCTGTACAAATTTTATATTTTACCCTAGGGTTTATACTTACAAGTATGAACAACTCAGCCAAATGCAAAGCTGGAAGCCCCACGTAACCACGCAGACCCATGCTGTGTTTTAGGCTTAGTCATTATTTACTGGTAACCGGGACAGAGTGTGACTTGTGCTGTTGTGTGTAACACAACACTCCTCTTCTCCATGACCCTCTTTTACCATCAGTTTTCCCCTTTTATGGTATGTTTGTTTTTCCTCTTCTCCTAGGAAGCTAAGATTTTCTTTTTGCTGAATGAATTAAAACATGTGGAAAAGAAAACCACAGAGCTTAAGGATGTTTCTATTTAGGAACAAACACTAACATTTGAATTATATTGTCTTTGCATTACTTTCACATTATTTGTATTTCTTAAATGTTTTGGTTTTGTTTACAGGTCCTTCATTGTTCAGTATTGTTTTAGTAAGATCTGTAGTGTTTTCTTCTACAATATTCTGTCCATTCTACATTGTTTTTCCTTCAGCCTGTTTGATGAGACTATAGACGTTAGTACTTTGAACAGAAGCCTTTCCCACCTGTGCCACTATTCTAGATAGATCACAATTTCTGCCGTGTTTCATTTGTAGTGTGTGAACTTGATAGAATGGGCCAGGTGACCACTCTGCTGAACAGCCTCTCCTGGGGAAGGGTGGAGGCTGATGATAGATGGATATGTCAGGTGACAAAAGAAGCAATTCCATGAATGTGAGTGCACAGTAAAACTGGGGTCAGCAGGTGGTGGGTTTAAGCTGTATCTTGTTTCTTTCTCAGCTATGAGATTTGCTAATGGCCATCTTTTAACAGAAGCCAGCTGGGACGGCCATTAACTACTAGTGCCCATGGATTATGTAGAAGGCACTTGTTGCTTTCTTCAGAATTTGTTCAGCCTCTCACGTTCATGTCCGACTTCATGTTCATTTGGTGGTAAAACATGATATTCAAGAACAAAACAGAATATATGAGAACTGACCCTTCCTTGAATAATATTCTTATTAGATCCAATTTCTATAATCTAATCACACTAAGATCTGGGTTTTCTCTGTCCCTTCTTTAATTCTTTGGTATTTTAAATTTCTGTGATCTCTGTTTTTGTCACTTCAGGTACCATTACTTAGGGGTATTCCTATGTTGTGAAGAGAGGAAATACTTTTTCAGGGAAAAAAAAACGAGCATAGGCAACTAATATAACCTTAAATCAGAGAGATCTCTTAGTTTTACCTTTCCTTTGGTATATATCTCATTTAATTTTCTTGATGCAATGTACCTTTAAGAAACATGTCTTGGTGTAATACCTGAAACTTACTAGTTGATATAGTTCTGTAATAGACACAGTTAAATTCATTTCATTATGATCAGTTATCCTTAGTCTGGTTTAAAAATATTCTTTATAATTTGAGAGGAAAGAAATGAAGGTAGAATTATGTAATGTATGGAACCAAAGGAGAAGCTGAGAAGGCAGCTTGAAGTGATGCTTATTCTGTATTCTTGGGAAATCTTGGCTGTACAAGAAGAGAAAATGATCATTTTCCTTCCATTTTTGGTAATTTTGCTTTGTTATCTTTTCCTTGAATAGTGCTCCCAGGACTGACTTTCATTTACCTAACTGGGATATTTCCCATATCTGAACCATTCATACACTAACTTACTAGCCAGATCTGAAGGGTTTTGTTTGTTCGGGTTTTTTGTTTGTTTGTTTGTTTGTTTGTTTGTTTGTTTGTTTGTTTGTTTTTACCTATCTGTGGATCTTCAGGATGGCATTAACTCCTCTCCAAGCATATGGACTAGAAATGGGAGAGGAAAATTGGAGTGGGGTAGCGGTGTTGACACTAGAACAGAGAAGGGATACTGGATCATTAAAAACACTAAATGTCCACTCAATTCCTAAAGCTGTTTAGTGGGAGATGGCTGTCCTTCAGCCTAGTGTGTACCAGAACATCTGGGTTCATTAGGTAGACCTTCCATGTTCAAACCTGACTCCTTTGTTGCTTCTGGTTTTCTGCAGATACATATTTCCCAAGTTTACGCTGTGCTGGACTGAGTTTGTAGACATGAAGATTCATGTGCCCTGTGAAACCATTGAATACATTGAAGCTAACTACGGTAAGAGCTGGAAGATTCCTATAAAGACATGGGACTGGAAGAACTCTCCCCCCAATGTGCAACCCAATGGAGTCTGGCCTATTTCTGAATGGGATGAGGTTATCCAGTTATACTAAAATACTAGATCAACCTGAGGAATGTCTCCCCTGGAAAAGGGAGGAAAAATAAAAAGCAATGTGTCTAATTGCCAACCATAGCTGAGTCAAAAAAAGACAAGTTTGAAGAGAGAATCCCAACTCCTGAGCCATCTGAGCCATCTGATTTACTTCTTTCATTTACATTTATTGAGGAGTTTCTATGCCAGGTGAAGTGCTGGCTTACAATGGCGATGACCTGCCTCTTCACTTAGCCCTTTGATAAGCACTGAAATTTTCTGTGGAGGAAAACGCCCACCTTCTGAAATGCTCAAGTAGAATGTGATGTATTCTGTAATAGTTTTTAAAATGTTAAGTTATGTTTAGAGAAAAATGAGCTCATCAGGCAAACGCTAAGGAAGGATGTGCTGGTTATAAAGAATAATCCTTTCCTGTCCATAATGTTTAAACTGCTATGTTAAGTGCTACCTCTAGGCTTGAGATGCCTGACTTAATACTCCATCAGTTAGACTTTAGGTAGCAAGACAAGATGGCAAGCAATCCGATGTGGAGTTGACTTGGAATGCAGGGCATGATTCTATAAGGGAAGGTGAGAGCTAGCTTCTAGCTTTATCAAGATAAGTAAATTTTCATACACTTAATATGTTCATATTTGAAGTGAGAAGAAAGCTGATGACTGATGCTTAAATTTTCAATCACCATCACAGTATTTTCACTGACCTCTGATTGTACTTGTTAAGTCAGTCAAAGACTGTGCTACAAGGCTTGATTCTGAGAGTTGTGATTTCACAAAACTTATTTTTCCTATTGTCAACAACTTTGTTAGGTAAAAACATAAGCTATGCCAGTACATTTTATGTTTTCTGAATATAATCCTTGCACTTTTAATTTTCATCTTGACACTAAAATATTAGTAACAATATCATTAATTATTCCAAATACACTCTTTGTTCTGTATATTCTCCAATCCAAACTCCGTATCTTTACCTTGTGACCTATGTACCAACTTAGGTGGCATAAAAACCAACCTGTTAATTCTCTACCAAAACTGCTTCACGTCTCTAAGATGGATGGTGAATGATGGATCTGGTAACAGCCCACCTCTAACAGTGGGTAGTGTTCTTACAGCTTGTGTCAATCTCTAGTTGTTCAGTCTGCTGAATTCTGTTGGAGGGAGACCTTGGAACTTTCCTGCCTTTGTGAGTGGTCTCTAGATCGCTGAAGTGTCCTTTTTCTCCTCAGGATGCACATGGGCCTCAGTGGCCAGAAAGGTTCTGTCTCCCTCAGATCTTCCCTGGTCACTTTGTGTGATGTACTCCAAGTGGGAGACAGAAGGAAATGCAGGCCAATAATGGCACCACTGCATTGCTTTGAGAAAGCAAGCCACATCTATGTCTTTTCTCTGCTGCTTAGGGTTCCTTACTGGACTGGTTTGGCAGATTTTTTGCTAAAAACTGGAGAATAACAAGTCTCAAAAATGGAAACCAGAAGTGTGTACAAAGCGTTAGATTGAGTCCCCAACTCCACACACACACACAGAAGTTCAAAAACAAAATACCGGAACATCCGAGGAAACAGGCAGACGAAACTTCCTGAAACGAAGTTGTGGAAGGAAACCTACAACCACCCCTCTCCAAATTTCAAAATTAGCACGAACAATTTCTCTGGTGGATAATAACTGGCAGTCTGTTTCCCTTAGGGTATACTCTCAATGCAGAATCCTGTGTCTTATACAATAATGTAAGTGGTTTCCCAGAGACTGTTATAGAATATCAGCAAACTTGTCTCTAGATGATAGGTCATCATAACCAACCTGCTTTTTGCTAGAAAATGGACCCATGGAATGTAAACTCAATTTTAATACGTTTTCTTTTGTTGTTTTGGGTTTTGGGTGTTTTTTTTTTGTTTTTTTGTTTTTTTTTTTTTTGAGGCAGGGTCTTGCTCTGTAGTCCATACTGGTCCTAAAGTCATGGCAATCCTGCCTCAGACTCTGGAGTGCTAGGATTTCAGGTGTGTGCCACCACGCCCAGTTAATGTGGTGCTGGGTGATTGAGCCCACAGCTTTGCTCTTGCTAGCCAAGCACTCTAACCACTGAGCTATTTTCCAGTAACCCCCATAATTTCATTTTTAATGTGTCAAAATAATGAATCAAAGAATGTTTTTGGGTAAAAACCACTTACATGGAGAAGGCCATTTTCTTGCTCTCGCCTTCTCAAAGTACGGACACTTGACATATTTGCCTGTTTCACAGTGGAACACTGTTTGCCAGCCCTATTCAGCTTCTTTCTGTTGTCTCTGTCTCTGGTCTGCATGGTCTGGACATGTCTGAGACCCAAGGTATCTTGGCATCATTGAGACAGATTTCATATTTCTCTCTACATAGACCACAGGCCATTGAAATTTCAGTCTTGTTTTTCTTACTATATGGGCTTCAACTTCTGAGTCCTACTCTGACAAAAGCCTTTCCCAGAATCTGAAATCTTCGCCTACCCTTGATCCTGATTAAGCTGTATTTTATTGTGTGCTTTTCAACGTATTGGACCTGAAAGTGGTTAGATTGGGAGAGTGACTGTTAGAAAATTGAGACATTCTGCTGGGTATCCAGAGACCTTACTTTAGGTGTATCTGCTTTCATCCACAAGACTTGCCCACTTGCTCACCACCAGCTTAAAAAAAAATCATGTATTTAGGTAAATAGGAAAAGGTTCATTCAAAAAGTTATCTTCAGGGAAAATGAAGGAGTTACAAACTTCATATCTTCATCTTCCTCTATTTCAGATGAACAGAAGTCTCTTACACCCAGTACAGAAGTAATTTTATACCCCTATTGCCTAATAATAGCCACCTTTCTATACTTGTGCCATTTTTAAAAAGATAAAGCATATCAGAGAAACCATGCCATTCTTCTTGTTCTGAATCTGGCTTATTTCATGTAACATGATGGTCTTCCATTCCATCCATCTGCATTGGAATGACATGATTTTGTTCTTTACTTACAGCTTAATAACAAACCACTGCATATTTATACCATATTTTAAAATCTATTAATTTGTTCTTGGGCACCTACTAGTGTCAGCTTCCAATAAGTAAGTTGAGGCATGATGCACACTTCTAGGTGTTCTTTAGAAGGGGTAAAGGAAACATAAAGGCCTTAGCCTCAGGGAGATGATTATGTACTCAAGAGATGTGCCATTTCCTAGTTTTATTTTTCTTTTCTAATATTATTCAGGTGGGATTACAGAAACTACAAGTCAGGATACACTGCCTTATGCAGAAGGTAACATGACTGTATTTGCTTAGGAAAAAAATCTATCAATATAGTACAGGACAGATTGTGTAGTTTATGAATTTAGAGATATTACTATGTTGCCTCTTTCTCTAAACAGAAACTTGAGTTTTTATTTAGCCAACTGTTGTCTCCTAATGCTATCTCATGTGCTTTTTTTAGTTCTTTGGCCCCACAGTTCACTCTCGGCTTGGGGCATGCTCTGGCTTGGACTTGTTTCTCAGTTTGTTTGCTTTTCCTAGAGGTAAACTCTTCCTGTATATGCTGATTTGGAGAATGGAAGCACTTGGAATGGTTAGTTTTATTTAATCATCTATGCTAGCCTGGGTATCTAGATCAGTGGTGGAAGATTTGTTTAGCATGTGCAAAGCTGGGGCTCAATCCCCACCACTGCAAAAATAAGATGTAGAAAGTTCTGCAATGCATTGTGTAAAAAGGAGACTTGGACATACTCATGTTCACATTCTGTTCCCAAATTTGTGCATCTTTCTCACTTAAGTGAGAATCAACAGGGTATAGGATGCTGCTTTATGCTCCAATTCTTAATTCCTAATGACAGCTTATAAATCAGATAGACCAATTGTGATGCCTTTTTTAAATAAAACCAATGTTTAGAGTAGGTAAGTATGAATTTTCTAATAAGAAGTCTGTTCTGTATTCTCTGAACTTCTAGCTAGAATTCTCCTACTCTCATAATCCTTGAATTCAACCTACTAGAGAGTTTTGCAAGAACCCAACCACTAGCCATGCTTACTTCTGTATGAATGCCTCTCACACAAAGGTTGAAAGGGAGCATAAGAATTAGACATACTGTATTTTTGTTTTTCTTTTTTAATTAAAAGATTTTGTAGCCTTTTGATGATTCATTGAAAGCATGGAGAATAGCTCATGTGTTTGTTAAAATTATAGGTAGCTCTTTGTGTGTCCCTTCCACTTCATAACTATAAAAACATATGTGCATCAATTTTGTAAACAGAGTGATATTTTAAACATGAATAAATTTCATTGTATTCTTATCAGTTTATTATTTGGTTTTGTCTTCAGGTACAAATAGGTAATGATACTACTGAAAATATCTTTAGTTTTATTATTTGATCAGAATTTGTAATATAAAATACACTTTGGGAGGATGAATAAAATTTTTCTAATATCTTGAAATATTTTGTGTTTATTTTTAAAACTTTAAGTAGAAAAACAGATAGATACATTCATAAACAATCTGGTAAAATAGGAAGTTTAGCACCAGTATAGTATTTCTAAAAAACTAAGACAAGAAGTCCTAGAAATCTGCAGGCATATACTTGAGAATCCAGAGGTTCTCAGTGATAAAGCCTGCCAGCCAGAGACCACCAGAAAGATGACAACAATTACACAAAATTTAGTTTTATTAGCTAACTTTAACTAGAAATAAAACATACCACAAGGAACTGTAACATTAACATTTGTTGAATAAAGAAGTAGAAATGTCTGTGTAATGCATGGGCTAGTCAGAATTGTGGAGAGTAACTGAGGTGGAGTAGATATACCATAGGGCATGGATTAAAAAATTCTAGTTTGTGTAAATCTGACAGTGTTTAAAGACGAGTAATATATCATGACCAGTAATCTTTATTACAGACAAGCATAGCTAGTCCAGCCTGAAAATCAGTTAGTGTCATAGAATATATCAACAGACTAAAGGAAAGCATATGATTGTGTAAATACATAGAGAAAGAGGTTGAAAAATCTAACTCCTTTTTGATTGAAAAGAAAATACGTTAAAAGTAGAAGGGAATTACCTTAACTTGATGAGGAATGTCTGCAATGAAACCATTATTAACTTGACAAGTAGAATACGGTAGTGAAAGACTAAATGTTTTCTATTCTCAGATTGGGAATAAGGGGAAAATATCTGCTCCAACTACTAAAAGTTTTAGCCAATGCAATAAGGCAAGAGGATATTTTTTAAAATGTGTAGAGAGATTGAAAAGAAAGAAAAATAATCATCATCTATAGATGAGATGATTTCCTATCTAACAATACCAGAGAATCTCATTTTTAAAAAAAGAAAATTTCAGGAGCTATTTAAAAAGATTAGCACAGCTACAGTATAAAGATCACATCCCCCAAATCAATTGCATTTATATATTCTACTAGTAAACATTAAAACTGAAATACAGTGTTACTTATAATCACTTCAAAGAAAATGAAGCACTTAGGTATAAAACTAACAAAAATGTATACAGTATCCATATGCTCAAAGTGCTAATGAAAGCTAATAAAGACCTAAATGGAGATCCATACCGTGTTCAGGACTGAATAAATGATAAAAAAAAATGTTGAATTTGCAAAAACTGATCTATAGATTTAATGCAACTCCAGTGAAAATCTTAAAATATTTCTAAAAACTTCATTCTGATATTTATATATTGTAAATTTATCTAAAATATTCCAAGAAATCTTTACAAAATATAAAATAGTAGCAGAAAGATTTGGAATTCAAAGAGTGTCCTTTCATTTTAGTAAAGCTCTGATCTTGTTTTGTAGATGAGGAAGATGGTATTTAAAGGTGATAAATCTATTTGTTGGTGTGTATTTTCTATATATAATATTTACATTGATTTTGGAGAATTAGTAAATATATTTCATTTCTTGATCACCTTCAATTTCTTTTTCTGTCTTTCCTTACTCTTCCCCCTCCTCCTTCCCTTTACCCCTTTTCCTATCTTCTAAATCTTCAACTTTTGTCTTCGAATTTGAAATCCAGTGGTGACACTCTTTGCCAATTCTACTTAATTTATGATCTAAAAAATTATTAAAAATTACAACTTAAATATAACTTCCTATGCTGAAAATAAGAAAGATAACTACCCACTATTACAAATTCTTTTGGGCAACCCTCAAAAATCAAACATTTAAGTCGTAACCCTCAGTGTATCACAATATAACTGTATTGAGACAAAGAGCCTTTTAAGTAGCGAATTAATGTAAAATAAGATTGTCTGAGTTCCAGTCTAATGGTGATCAATGCCCTTGTAAAGAGAGGATGATAAGAAGAGATACACAGAGAGAACCATGAGAAAACAAAAAGATGAGCATGGACACGCAAGGGAGAAAAGCCCTCAGAAGAAAGCAGCTCTGCACACCTTGATTTTTGAATTTCTAGCTTCCAGGGCTGTGAGAAAATAAATTTCTGTTATTTAAGCCACCCAGTTAGAGCTGGGTGTAGTGATGTGTGCCTGTAATCCCAACACTAGGGAGGCAGGGTGGGAGCATTCTAGGCTAGCTTGGACTGCTGGTCTCAAACATATCCAGACACACCCAGTTCACAACGCTTTGTTGTTTCCACCTTGTCAGTCTAATATAGTAGTCAAGACAGTATGGTATTGGTAAAGAATAAACACTTAGATCATTGAAGGTTTGGAAGCCCCAGATATTTCCCCACACAGATGATGCTGGAACAGTTGGACATCTGTAGGCAAGATAGTAAAGACAAATGAACCTTGACTTGAACCCCACACCTTACACAAAAAAATAACTTAAAATAGATCACTGATTTAAATATAAAACTTTAAACCCTTAAGAAAAAAATAGAAGATTTCCATGATGTAGAGGTATGCAAAGAGTTCTTTAAGCCAGATCCAAAAGCACTATGACAGGAAAAGTAGGTAAATGAAAAGTCATCAAAATTGAGACCATTATGCTGAGTGAAATGAATCAGATCCACAGGACCAGCCTAAACTGCAGAGTGAGACCCTGTCTCAAAAGAATACAATAAAAAACCTAATAAGAAAAAAAAGACAATTAAAATGCATAAGCAGTTCTCAGAAGAAGTACAAATGGCCAATAAATCTATGAAAAAAATTCATCCGTTAGAGAAATGCAAATCAAAATACTGATATTGCAACTTACTCCCATAAAAATGGGTCTATTTATCAAGACCTCAAGGGCATAGGTTCAAGAGCTCTTCTTTTCAGAGAGAGAGCATGAGGTTAAAACAACAGTAATCATATCTGATCCTCTAATATCCAGCAAAGGCAAGGGTTCAGAGTTCTCAGACTTTGTAGATGGGTGACAGCAGAGAAAGCTATTTGAAAATTCCGAGAAAGATGATAGAGACAAAGGCAGCAGCATTGGACATGAAGAACAGAAAGCTTGATTAAGTGGAGAAAAGAAAGAAAATGTTTCTGAAGAAAATCAGCAAAATCACAGAATAGGCTTTCTGGGACATGAATAAAACACACTGTCTACATATTAACAGTAAATAGTGCAAGTTGATAATTGGGCAAGGACAGATTGCGGGGATACTGAAGAGCCTGCTGTGAGGTGTGGATAAGGAAAAATAGAGAAAAGATTTCAGTATGTGGTTACAAGCATTCATGAAGCTTTCCAGGCCAAAGTAGGGACTTGGGAGAACTTAGATTTAATAAGACTGATCGTAGAGACTCATATCCCAGGAGGTGCTTAACCTGGTGAGCAGTGGGGCCCTCGGTAGCTCAAATAAGGCTGCTCAGGAATATCCAACAGTTCCAGCCACAGGCACAGAATCCAAGGTCAGAAAGTGAACAGCGGCTGCATTGCTGGCAGTCTGCGAAGTAGAGTTCAAAAGCAGAGCTGCATGCAGGCCACAGGAGGGAGATGCAATGGGACCACGCAGGGTCTCATCCCACCGGTTTCAGGGGAATCAGAACCGGATTCTGAAGGCCACGGCAAAAGCCCAGTTGGGGAAAATGAAACCAGAGAGCTAGTAGTGAGGTTCTGGACTCTCAGAAAATGTGACTGCCATTTTTGGAACGTGGCAGGGGAATGAGGACGTGGGAAACCAATGGTCGGGGCTGGGCTTGAGCAACAGGGTGTAAGCAGTGTGGCAGAAGCACAGAAGATGCTGGATCTATTTCTGCACTAGCTGCTGCAGTTAGAAACAGGGCGGACTGCGTATATGGGAATGCCGCAGAGTTTAACCCTGCCTAGCTGTCTGAGTTGGGGGAGCTGCGGCCAATAATAAACATGGGCCCAGTAGAAATTTTAAATGTTAGGTCTTAACTTATTCCTCATTTTCCTATTGTCTGTTCACCTGTGGAGACTATGTACTCCAACAGATAAAGTAGTCGTTTTTTTGTACTAGGAGAGTAGCTTGTGCTAACAGCTGTTTCACTGCCTCTGCTTTCTACCTCCGAGGAAAGGTGTGGGACTCCACTAGCTCTCTGGGACACACTGAGTCAGGCAGGCCAAATCCATCTCCTCTTCACTCTTCCTTATTTCTATCCAGCCAGCCTAGAATCCTTGTGACACTCTAGGTATGGGAGTGCGAAGGGAGCCAGGAACAGGTTATATCTTGTTAAACTAGTCCACAGTCCATTTCAGCCAAGTTTGAGGCTCAGAAAAGGGTCTGAATCCCCAGCTGACAAGCTATTTCTTTCATAAAGGTTTAAAAGAAGCCAAATTCCTACTGGTGAAAAAAAAATGGCTATGCACTTGAATGGTACAGAAGTAACCATTATAAAAAGCACAAAGTGGGAGAGGTGGTCGGAAGCCAGGTTTTGTCTGTCGGTCTTTATTGGCTGGATTTAATGTGACATCTTCTAGTTTCCTAAGAGACCTCCTCGAAACATCTGCTGGATTTGAGGATAGGGAGGTGCCTCCTTCATCTCCCCGTGGTGGTTTGTGTGTTTGGTTTGGGATTTGTTCTCTGGGAAGCGGAGTGCTCTGGGCAGCTTGGGCCTGGCAGATTTCTCCCACCTGCCTGAAATGCAGCCTGGGGGCCAGAGGCCTCTCCCCAGCCCCATCGGGCAACTTTACTCTCAGCCCCAGAAACTGTGGGCTTTATTTCAAGTCTGATCCCCAGAGGGCTTGATTGCGGAATGAGAACAGCTGATAAGCCAGCAGTATTGACTTACAGGGGAACAGTCAATGAATTCACTTCTTGCAAGAAGCCTGCCTCTTATCTGCTGCCTACAGACCATCTAAATACTCATTTAGGGGACCTGTGGTTGAGTCGTGTCCCTTAGACAAAGACCAGACAATAATGAGGGAAATGGGAATCACACCCACTCCCGTTTGTTTTCCATTCAGTACCTGATCCTGCACAAGCAGCCCTCCCTTTCTCTTCCCCACTGTTTTTAGGTTTATTGACTGAAAAGAGTCGCACTCAGATCCAAGCCTACAGAGTCAAGGCCAAGTCAGCCATGTCTTGAGAAGACTGCAGCTGGGCACACCCAGGGCTGTGTTCCTCTAATTGGTAACTATGGGAAGAAATGCCCACTCACTTGAGCCGGTTATGTGCCTTCCTTTATGCTACAACGGTCAACATTTGCACTGGACAGAAACACCTGCCTGGCTTCAGCACCAGGTGTCATGGAGAGCATGTGTGTATCTGTGGACAGGACCCAAAGGACAGAGGGAGGAGCCATGCCACTGGCTGGAGCAGATGGAGAAGAACTAAGAGTGCCCTTGACACAGTTACAGGCCTGCGTTTGAATTCTCCACCTAGCTTTTGGATAGTCTTTTTCTGGTAATAAAAGTAAAAGAATAAATATTTACTGAGGTTTGTAGTATTAACTCCAAATTCCTATCTTTACGTGTGTTAGCTCACTGAGTTCACCCATGGCTTTTGCATTGAGCTACATTTCCCAACCATTCTTTATTTTTTATTTTAAGACCAGGTCTCATGGTCGCTAAGTTGCCCAGGCTGGTCTTGAACTTGCCATCCTTCTGCCTGTCACCTTTCTGAGTGCTGGAAGTATAGCCTGTACCACCGGGCTTGACTCTTTATTTCTGATTTATATTAGAAAATTGAGGCCAGGAGAAGTGAAACAGCTTGCCCAGGTAGACACCTGGTGTCAGAGCAGGGGTGCAAACACCAGTTGGTCTACCTCTGAGGCTGTAGGTCTTTTCTTAGTTATAATGTTGAAGTGTCTCCCGTTTGGTATTTCTTAATATTTTCACTTAATTTGCAGCAAATAAGTATTTATCATTCCCATTTTATAGAGAACTAGGTCAGAATGATACTACTGCCTGTCTAGGGCCGTAAAACTAGTTATAAGCCATACCCAGTGGTGCAGACCTGTAACGCCAGCACTCTGGGAGGCTTGCAGCAGAAGGGCCACAAGTTAGAGCTCAGCCTGGGGAACTTCGGGGCTTGGCGACACATTGCGTCAAACAAACAAACAAACAAAAAAACAGAAAGGGTGGGGATGTAGCTCAGTATGAGGACCCTGGGCTCAGTTCTCAGTATCGTAGAAACAAAAACCAAACAAACAGTATATACCAGAGCCTACAGATGCTAACATCTCCTGCTCTGCCTTGAACAGGAAAGGACTGTGGTAAAGTCTAAAATGATCAGGAACCAACCAAGTCTCCATTTCCTTGTGCCAGGAGAGAAAACTCTTAGCGCTTAGGCCTCGCTTCCACAGCTCAGGCAGAGATGCAGGCCACCTCACTATTTCTCCTTTCCAGTGTCACCTGCTTTTGTCTGTAGCTTCTGGCTTGATACTTTTTTGTTTAGAAGATGTGAAGTGGGAAAGGCAATGAGAGCTAATCACTCAGCTGTCCCTGTGGGCCCTGGGAAGGCTTTGAGAACTTTTAGGCTATGCTGTCTCTGGAAGGATTTCTGAAATCCACTAGTAAAACTGATGGATGAAGCTTTGTTTCTTTGGGTATGTATTTAACTTGTTTGGAGGAAATACTTTGTCTACAATGTTAACTCATCTTGTAACTTTAGTTAACATACATAATGCCTCATATTAAATGATAAAAGTGGGGGTGAAAAGTCTAGCAGACTTATAGCACTTAGTGTTAAATAATGGGTGTCCAGAGGTAGGTTCCTGGGCCCGAGTTGGGGCTTCGTGCCATCTGCCTTAGTCAAGCCATTGTCTCTGGCCTTTAAACTCCCACAGGTCCTTTTTTGCTTCCCTCTGTGCAGTAGCCAGAATGTCCAGCTCTATGTGACTGATGACAGATCAGCGCAGGGTGGAGGCTGGGAGCCGGAGGCAGCTATCTGGGGGGAAAAGCCAGAGCTTTCTTGTGTCCATTCAACAGATACCTTCTTAAGTCGTGTTTATGTGGAGTGAGCATAGGTCCTGAGTTGTAGAGGTTAGGAAACGCCAAGTCCGTGCCCTCACGAAATCCACAATGCAGAAAGTACAGTAACAGATTTGTTTTGAAGAATTAAGTAACAAGGGAGTAAAAAAAGAGAAATGTAAGTGTACCAAGAACGTTTCTTAGTTAAGAGTCACATAAAACCCCACAAAGTAACTGGAAAAGAATGGACATGGTTTAACTTGGAAAACGCAAATTTTAAGGCAGATTTATTTAATATGAAGCAAGATAGAATCCATGACAAAACACAAGACAAAGAGGGTTATTTTATATTGATACAGGATACATTTTTCTGAGTCAACTAAGCTTCCATAAGTCTTTATGCTTCAAAAGATACAAAGATCTAAAGCAAACGTCTACAGAAACAAACAGAAGAAACGAAACTAGCAGAGGGGATTTTCCCACGACTCTCTTTCAATCACGTGTACCACAACTTCCAAGAATACGGAGATTTTATTTAATAGGAATGTGTAAAAATATTTTTACCTTTCAAACAGGAAGTGTGCCTTCTTTTTCTTAGTACCTATAAAATATTTCTAAAAGTAGGCTAGATATTTTGCCAAAAAGAAAATCCCAGTAAATATCCCAAAGCAAAAAATGTAGCAAGTACATCTTCGGTTACAGTGTGATAAGATTTGAAATTCACACCAAGCAGGTATCATGTATACTAATATTACAGAAAGGAATTTTTAAAAGCACTTTCTAAAAGAAAAAAATAATAGATTTAGAAACTAATGGCACTGATAACTGCAAATGGAAACATGTGATGTCACCAAAAGTGTATCAGAAGACAATTCATAGCAGAAGTGTTTTCTCACTAAATAACAAAAAGTAAATAAGCATTCAATATGTGAACAGAGAATGGAGAGGGATCAAAATAAACATAGAAAATAGAACAGATGTAGTAAAAAATTAATGTGTTAGAAAATCATCAAAATAATAAATGAATCCCAGAGTCAGTTTTTTAATCAGAACAATAGAATGAGCACAATTCTACAAAAACTAAGCAAAAGAGAATTCATAAAAGCATAACACAAGGCATGAAAAAATATGAATACAAGTACACAGATGTCAAAAAATGAAAAATCACATAGAACTATCAATCTGAAAATGTCAAAATTTATGTCACAGTACCAGGGCTAACTTCAGAGACAGACAGAGGAGGCACCCCTACCCACCTAGAAGGACTTACTGGTAAATTACACTAAATTCAAAAGAGCCAGCTAATTCTTAGGATGAAAAAATTGATGGATGCATGTGCAGTAGACGGATGGAAAAAGGGATGGAGGGAGGAGTGGGTAAGTGGGGAGATGTGCAGGTGCACTGGGGCCTGATTGACAGACCTGAAAATTGACAAAAGGGTTAAGAAAGAAAAGGGAGGTGGGTCAGAGTTTTAAGACTGGGAAGGATAGTGCCTAACTTCTAGAGAAAATGACCTTGACCCAGATCCACCTGGGCTGCCAGAAATCCCTTCTGAAATCCCCAGGTTTGGTTTCCCCTCGAAGCTGATAACCCTTGTGTACAGGACTAGGGGCCAGAATTCACAAGTTAATCCAGACAGATCAATTAAAGCAGCATAAACAGTGTCACAGCTTTCCTATCGACCCACCCGCCCTCCCCAGCTCTCGGTCCCCTCCCCAGGAGCCTGCAGGTGCAATCTCTCCAGAGGGCGGTGAGAGCCATGAATAATAAGGGTTTTAGCTCAAGCACATAGAGGCATTTAGCTGCCAAAACCTAATCCCTAATAATCGGCTTATGTAAATTACTACTTCAACTTCTTCCTTGCCTAACCTCGCCCCTAAATTCTCCACACGGGAAGACTGGGGCAGGGGAGCACACCCATCAATCTGAAGGGTCACTGCTGGTGGAATGGTGCGCCGAACTTGTGTCTAAATCTGTAAAGCCAACAATGACGTTTAAGAAGGTTTTGAGAAGAAAGTCAACCCCGGTTCCAGTGCTCCGCCCTCTGCAGCCTTCGTCCTTTCAGCCCATTCACTTACACAAACTTTACATTATAATTCATTGTTTCATTTGGCCTCGTACATTTTCAATCTTGCTACCCAGTTGCCCCAACTCTTCTTCACAACTGCAAAACGTGTCGTCGAGAAAACGTGTCACCTTCCATATTTTTTCTTTTAAGAAGGTTCTTGGTTTAAAATCTAACATGTGATCTATTAGAATTGCAGCAGAATAGAGAAAGGTAGAAAAACCATCAGTAGGATGAGGCAGTGATCCCTGTGCCACAGCACACAGGGAACAGAAGGGCAGAAAGAAGAGAAAATGTATAAACTGGCCAGTTAGTTCTCTCCTATCTGCTGTCCTGCCACCAAAACAAAAATACCTTGCAAGCTGCAACTACTGTCTTGTTCTCGTGTTCAAAGCATACAGTTCTCTTTCTGTCCTCCACTCCCATTGGGCACTATGGTTTTGAACCTGAACTTCAGATGGCCCTGCTCTGGCTTCCCCAGTGCCCTCTCCATACCCATGTCCCACCTTCTGGACCACACTTTGGGTGTGTGGAATCCCTTAGTTTCTGTTCGAATGACCCTGAGCCCATTTTCCAGACTTGCACAAGGCTCTTCTTTTGGTCCACATAGGTGCCATATATGTGGCCCTTCATGGGGCGGGATTGAGCTAAGGAGTAGAGAGGAAAGGACCAGGGTGGGTCACAAGTCTCCATTCGCTTCAGGACTTAAATTTAAGTACTTCCCACTAGTAACTTCTAACCCTCTGCCCACAATCTTTTCCTCTCTCTTCCTAACTCCAGTCTCACACCCTCTGGCTCCCAGGACCCTGTATCTTGTACTTTAGTCACCTTGTCATGTCCTCTTCTTTTTGAAGTCTGTGAGACTTCTGACTGTGGGTCAAGGTTTCTTCACTTTTCTGCCTTAACCCTAGAGCTTAGCTACTCAAGCTATACCTGTTTGATTTCTAATATAAAGTGATTTAAAATACAGATTTTTAGAGGGCAGAGAGAATTGGCCAATGTATACATATGATTTGTACTTTAATGTAATCTTTAAGTATTTAAACATTATTTAAAATTTTTTTAACAAGAAAGGACACATGACCATTGATCTCCCTCACAATCCTCCCCATGTTTCAAACACACTCAGGGTTTGGGCCCCTTGGGAGCAGTTTTGGAAGTCTTATTTTCATGAGCGTGTTTAGCTGTGATGTGGTAGGTGCCTCACCTGAATTGATTCAAAATGTTGACCTTTTGTGGCCATGCTGACTCTGAAGAAGAGCCAAAAGTCGCATAGGGCTAGATTCACTGAGTAAGGTGGATGAGGACAGATTCTAATGTTTTATTTGACAAAAATTTCTGTAACCCAGCATGTCCAACCTGTCGTCCTATGGTTTTTCGCTGCTGTTGTTGTTTTGAATTTTGCCTTTTTTTGAGTAATGAGAATCTATCTTGGGCCACATATAAAACATATATTATATTTAATGTATATAAAAAAGAGTTCATGTGTAGATACTATTTCAGGTACTACAGTCAGAAACTTCTTTTTGTTACCGGGGATCAAGCCCAGGGCCTTTACACTAAACTATGTCACCAGACTATCTTGAATTTGATTCTGACATAAGGTCTTGCCAAGTCTCTCAATTGCCCAGGCTGGCCTTGAAATTATGATATTCCTGCATCAGCCCCTCAGTGGGATTACAGGACTGTGCCACTACACCTGGAGAACCTCTTTCCTGAGAAGCTGACATTTGAGTAAAGACGGGGTGTCAGCTCCTGGAGACCTAGGGGTTGTGTTTGGATTTGTTTGAAGTGGAATGCCCAGCAGCTACAACAGGGCCTGGCCCTTTGCAGGCCCTCAGTAGTCATTTGTTGAATGAATAGAATAAAAGGAGGTAAGGAAAGAATCATGGGGAGAGGACGGATAGACAGGTCAGAGGGCTAAGGGGCACCTCAGGGGACAATTTAACAGCTTCTGCTTAACTCTGAGTGGAATGGAGACCCCGGAAGGGTTTTAAATAAATTAGCGACAGGAGTTTGAACTTGGGTTTTGATAGGATCAGTCAGGGCCACAAGGGCACAGGTGAAAGCATGGAAGGGCGGAATCAGGAAGCCCAGTTGCGAGGCCCCTCCTTCACCATTGACCAACTCCTTGCAGGGCCAGGAGAAATCTGAAGTTGACCAATCCCGAATCCCTCCAGAGCAGTGATCCTTGAAATTAACTGTGCATCTCAAGTTACAATACGGATCCTGGTTTAGGGTCTCGGTTGTGGGCATTGGGCACTGTCCTCACCCATGATTCGGAAGCAGGTGGTTCTTGGACTGCACTCACTGAGGCTTGAATAGATCTGGTAAATTAACAACATAGGAACTTGCCTACATTTGTCTCTCCGGCGAAGGAGGCTGGTAAGCAGCGCCCCCTCCCTGCCCCCAGACCTTAAACAAAGCCAAGTATTCCTTCTGCCCCCACCCCCTCCCTCGGGCACGTGGGAGGGCTGGCCTCGGGAAGCAGGGCGCCGGAAGTGGGGAGGACCCCGAGCGGCGTCCCCCGCGGGAAGGAGCGCCCCTGGGGCCCGCCAGACAAAGAGCGGCGTCCTATAAAGGCTGCGGCCGAGACAAGACGTCCAGGTGAGGGCGCACCCGCCGACGACCGCCACAGCCCGGCGACCACGGCGCGGGCTCCGGCTCTGGCGAGGAGGTGCGTGGACGGCCGGGGAAGCGGGAGCGCCGCCGCACAGCGGCTCGCTGGGTCTGCCGGGCCGGAGCCACGCTCGCCCCAGAGAGGAAGGAGGTGGCGGCGACCTGGTGGCAGCCACTGCTACGACCCCTGGGAAGACAGCTGGGGACTTTCCTGGGCAGGGGAGGTGGCAGGGCACCCGAGAGCCAGCCGGACTCCCGGAGGCGCGTGGGCACGGCAGCGCGGGCTCGGTACCGCTGCGACGGGTACTCGCGCAGCCGGGGCGGTGCGTCTCCCGGCTCCCGAGGTAGTGTGACCCCGATGCTCGTCAGGGGCGCGGGGAGTCGCCTTCCCGGGCGCCCCCTGGGGGAGCAAAGTTAGGAAAGGGAGCGCCGGGAGGGAGTCGGGCTCCGGACAGCGTGGGCGTGGCGAGCCGGGCAGGGCGCTGGTGGAGTCCGGGCGGCTAGGCGCGCAGGTGGCCTTCGATCAGGTGGCCCTCGCGCCGCGGCCTTCCGATTAATGATTTGTGTACTGATGGACGGTATCGTGTGGAGTTGCCTAGGTGAAAAAAGTGACTTGCATAGTCGTGTGCATAGCAATTTTTAAACGCGTGTGTGTATATGAGTGTGCACGGGATGTACTAACCAAACTAGCCCTGGCCGCAGAGCACGACGCGTCGGGCGCGCAGACGCGAAGGAGCCTGCTACCCGTGTCACGCTTCTGTTCGGCTTGATTACCTTTTCTGCCTTAAATGAACAGGTGTTGTTTCTGGCGGGACTGTACTTAGCTCTGAAGGTTGGGCACTTTCCCAGCGCGTCTGTGTAAATCACCCTTCTTCTCTTTCTTTCTGGTGTTTCCACTTACTTGCAAAGAAAGATAAACAAAGAAACAAATACACAGAACCAAAGATAGCAAGAGAAACAGAACGCTTGGTGAAAAAAGAGGCTGAGGGCCTGGGACAGGTTCCTCCCCGCCCCCTTTCTCTTCCCCAGAAATCTGAGCTATGGCCTGCGCCCCTTTCTAGAAGCATCCAGGAACTGCTGGTACCAAAGAGCATGGAGCATTGTGGGTAGCGCTGGTCGCCCTGTGGAGGTGTGGCCGCCATGCTTTTCTCTGACAATGTGAAGTACTGCGTTACCGTCAGTGGTGACAGTATGAACAGACATCTGTGCCCATCTTATTCCTGTGTGGATCAACTATGACATTTCTGCGGCCCAGGTAGTCTACCAACTCCCCACCTAGGGATACGAAGATAGAATTTAGGGATCTTGTGAATTTGGATGGGGAAGCAATTGTATCTTTAATTCCATTAGCCTTTAATCTAAATGTAGTATTCCCAAAAACTTAAAAGAGTACAGCAGTGTTAGCATGGTCTTTAAGTAAATTTTTTAATCGTCTTGGTTCCTTCTCAGAATAAATATGTTATTGTCCCTTTTTGTTTACTTTGCAGTGCTGGGGATCAAACCCCGGGGCCTCAAGCATTGCTTAGAGTAATGATTTTAAATGCATAAATTAAAATACATAGACATAGAAAATAAATTTACTAAGTAGTTCTTAAGGTAATATAATGTAAAATATAAAGCAAGAAAATATTACTGTATAGACATGGTACATCAGTGTTGAATTCTATCATCAATACAAATCAGAGATACTTATGTCATACCTTATAGATAATGCAGATCTTTTAAAACCATTTAACTATCACTTCTTGGAAATTATGATAAAAATTCTAGCTACTTAAGTTTTTTAAAAATGAGACACAAGTATTGCCATGTTTCTTTTTGTTATAGTATTTTAATAACTACTAATTATAGCTGACTATTTTCTATGTCTCTATACTTTAATTTATGTATTTAAAATCATTACTCTCAAAGGGGACCAAAGACATTTTACTTTATATATTTAAAATCATTGTTCTGATGAGCTTGCCCAGACTGCCAGAAGGCTCCATGGAACAAAAAAGGTTATGAACCTTGACCCAGTGGGAGTTCTCAGTGGTGACACCAGTGGGTAAGTACCCAGGCTTGGGCCTCAGGCCTTGCCACTGACTCCCATATGATGAAATGCTGCACCCTTATTTCGCCTCTATCAAATGTTCACTGATTCTGGAGCATCTAGTATGTGTGAGATTTTTTTTGCTCTTACATTACTCTAAATCATTATTAGCAGCAATCGGTCTTTACAACTGGGAAAAAAAACCCTAAATGTAATTTTCCTTTGATTTAAGGAGCACTTCAGTAATTTTCCCTTGACCTCCACGTTGAGCTTTTCCAGCTTGTTAAATCACTGATTTCTATTTTCCCAGTGGAGAAGGAGAGTAACACACTTGAGGATAAATCAACAAGTAATTATGATGGCAGGCTGCATTTCAGAAGCCAGTCTGCTTTCTGTGTCTTCGGTCGGCTTCTCCTACAATAGGATAGAGCCTCTTAGAAGACAACGCCGCGGTCAGTTTATCCTGCCTAATCTTTTTTCCTCCCAGCTTGAAGTAGATCCCCAAGGGGACCAGAGTTAGTGAATGAGCTAAACCCTCTAGTAACAAGAGAAGCGGAAAGTAACTTCACTCCCACAATCCTGGCCAGCTCCAGTGTGAGCAAAACATGATAGTTTTCCATCTTAAATTCCACTTGGTTCAAGTTTAAACTTTTCTGTTTCAGTTGAGCAAAATTCTGGAAATGTTCTTTTTTTATTGCACAATTAAATGCCAAAATATTCAGAAATAACGGAGGTTGGTAAAATGCAGGACATTGTGGTATATCAGAGGAGGTTTTAGGGATCACCTAACCCACTCCTTTCAGTTTTGGAAGGGGGTATGGTCTCATCAGAGCCCATCAGAGTGCTTTAGGTTATATTTTTCTGCTTCTACTGACTCTTATTTTTCCCTCTTCCATGGGGACTCAGGCAAGCAGCTCCTGAGAATCCATCAGCTAGCATAATATAACTGCTCCTTGACCAACAGACCCACCACAAGCTGAAAATACATACATTGAAATGCACATAATAGTCTTAATCTCTTGAACATCATAACTTAGCCTCACCTAATTTAAACATGCTCAAAACACTTATAGTTGGGCAACATCATCCAATGCAAAGCCTATTTTTATGACGAAGTGTCAAATGTCTCTTGTGATTTATTGAATGTCTATATCCCCCCAAATGCTGGCAACACAGTACTGTACACTGCAGGGTCTGGGTAGATAGTGAGGGTGAGAGTGACCCAGAGCTGTAGTTCAGGGTCACTGCCCAGCCTTGAAGACAGTACTGTCCTCTGCTGTGAAGAGTCCTATACAGTTAGGCCTGACGGAAAGGGAGGAATAGCACTGCTCTTTAAAGAGCATGTAGAGAGACGTAAGGAGAATGGGACAGGGAATTCAAGGGAGAGAAAATGGCACGTGCCGAGGGGTGGAGTTAGCAACATGTGTTACCCTTCAGAGGAACAAGGAGAAGCCCATCGCTCAGGGGAGCTGAGGCTAGAGCAGGCGGCAGGCTGACAGCAGGGAGCCAAGAACACCGAACTGCACAGGGCTGGCCTTTGGCTTGCTTGCCGATGCATCCCATTGGTTCCCAATGATGCATGTGAATCCAAGCCACCTGGAGAAGGCCCACACATCTAAGAACTAAAGATGGCAGGGTAAGATTTGGCAGTATGTATTGGTAAACAGCTCTCCTAGTGTTTGAAAGACCATACAGCACAACCTCCTAGAGGCCCTGATGTCTTGCACAGCATTCATGCCAAAAGATCACTCCCATGTGCCCCTGGTATTTTCATTTTTGTCAAGGTAAGTATTGCCGGTTCTGTTCTTCAGACAACCAGGTGTCAACACCTCTTCTAACCTTGTACACCCTCCTCCGGTGTGGCCCAGCCCAGCCATTACACAGTGCGGTCCGCTAGGTGAGATCTATTACTACTAAAGGAAAACTGAACTATCTCCTCAGTCCAAATCTCATTTTATTTATGAAACCTGAGATCACAACTTTTTAAAAAATCTTTTTAGGAATCTATAAGAAGCTAGTATAGTGGTGCATGCCTGTCATCCCAGCACTTGTGGAGGCAGAGGCAGGAGGATTGCAAATTTGAGTCTACCTGAGCAACTTGATAAGACCCTGTCTCGAAGCAAAAAATGTAACTCAGTGTGAAGGCCCTAGGCTCCATCCATAATATATTCTTCATTCATTCCAGCTCTCTGTAAGCTGAGTATATATTTCATTCACACATATATGCAGTCCATTACTGTACCTGACTATGATGGATTAGGAAGAGTTAATCATAAAGGAAGTACTGAGAACAAGCAGCCTTGGAGCTGAGGGCTTCAATAACATCCAAGTGGGTGTGGTGGTGCACGCCTGTAATCCCAGCACTCTGGAGGCTGAGACAGGATTGTTGTGAGTCCAAGGCCAGCCTGGCCTTCATAGTGAGTTCAGGACCAGCCTGGGCCCAGATTGAGGCCCTATCTTAAACAAACAAACAAACAAACAAACAAACAAACAGCCAGGGAAGAAAAGGCTTAAGCCTCATGTTCCTTCTGCTACATTGTTTTTGCATATTAAATGAGTGATTCTAAAAACCAGAAAACAAGGATGCAAATTCCCTATAATCTGAGTGGAGAAAATGTCAAATTGCAGGTTTGTGGCAGGACATGTGACAGTCTTCAGATCTCTGATGAGGTCTGTGCCCACAGGGCTTTTCTCTTTCCCATCTCAGGAATGCAGACATGACCAGGAAGATCTTCACCAATTCCAGGGAGCGATGGAGGCAGCAAAATGTCAACAGCGCCTTCGCCAAGCTGAGGAAGCTCATCCCCACTCACCCCCCTGACAGAAAGCTGAGCAAGAATGAAACCCTTCGCCTGGCGATGAGGTATATCAACTTCTTAGTCAAGGTCTTGGGGGAGCAAAGCCTGCAGCAAACAGGAGTGGTGGCTCAGGGGAACCTCCTGGGGCTCTTCCCCCAAGGACCGCACCTACCTGGGGTGGAGAACAGGACTCTACTCAATGACTACCAGGTTTCTTCTCCTGGCCCAAGTCATCACATTCCGTAGTGTGGCTCTGGCTGTCCTCCCCCAGGACAGCACTTGTTCAGATGTCACTGGCTGAAGGAAGACAGCTTCTCACATGTGCCAGGGTCGACTTGATGAATGGCTTGTGAGGCGTGTGCGTGATTTTGAGCTTCATAGGAGATGGCCCAGGGGCAAGTACAGGAAGCTGAGTTGAGGCCAAGGTGGAGTGTTGATCTGGAGGCCATCACCCTGGGACTTCAGGCAGAACAGCCTGCTTCTACCTACCCGGGTTTCTGCATAAGATATTTGCAAAAAAAAAAAAAAAAAAAAAAAAAATTATGGGCTTAAAAGTCACTCTTGTGCTTAATATCTTCAATGAGAAGTAAAGAGTTTTCTCATAACGTATCTCACATGAATAAGAAGAGTATGTTTATCTCAAAATGTATTTAAAAGTTTTTCTTGAAAAACGAGACCCATTTTAATCAAAGGCAAACAAAATAAACCTTAAGGTTGGTAAATGAGAAGATGGCCCCTGTCGAAACTAACGTGGGAGATGTGGGGGACAACCTTGTGGAAATATTATGAGGTGTTGTATAGAGAGCCATTTGTACCACATTCTCTCTGAAGCCAAATAGTGGATTACATCTGTGAACGGAAAAGATTTGACAATTTATGGGTTAGAGTTCATAGTTTTCTTAATAAAATTTATCTAAAATAAGTTATCAAAACTCTTAGTTTCACATATGAGGTATTAAAACTTTTAACTGATCCTGAGCTCTTGCTGACTTAAGATCTGTAAATTCAATCATAATTATGAAAACCCTAACATTAGTGTTTAATAGAGAGCTTGGTTTAAACAAAACCTTTACAGTAAACAATAAGAATGTAATCCGGACTAACGAGCTGGTGGATTTGTAACTTACCTTCCCTGCAGTGTAGCCTTAGCTTGGAGTCAAGCTGGGAGTGGGGCTGGTACCCAGCAAGTCACTGGGACAGTGTGGGTCTTATAGAACTCCCCACCACATGCCATTCTTATCCTAAAAACTCTTGGATTCAATAATACATCCTACCGTTGAGCCCAGAAGAGAAATAATATCATTTGATTATCTCTGTGACACTTTATTTTCCTCAAAGTTCTTGTCAGTACCTGGGTTGTAAAATCTTCTGAATCAGAGGTGGGAAGTCCATGGATGTGAAGTTAGAGATTTCCAGTGTCTGCTCAGTAGAGGAACTAAAATTACCTCCCATCCTAGAAAGGGTTTGTGAAATGTTGAAATAAATAAACCTTCTTGGTCTGGTGATGAGAAGAAAGCTGGATGCAGCTCTCGTCTTCTCATTCCACCTAAATAGCCAGCTCGCTATGGCATTAGGGTCTGTACAGCCTTTGTGCTTGTAGCACAATGGTTTAACTGAACCGGTATGGTGGTCTTCCAGGACCTTTATTTAATCTCCTTTCAGTAAACTTCTCCACGACCCAGCAGAGCTCAGGGAAACACATAATCACAGGGACCAGGAACTTTCCATGAATGTGCATCTTTTTTACTAGCTTAAGCTTATTCTCAAATTATCAGGTAACAGTTCATGTCCAAGTTTCAATGATGGTTGTCAATTGAGTAATAGAACTTGCTTTCATTTGGCATTGAAATAAAAATAAGAGTTTTGATAACCTTTTTATATCACTTTCACTTCAAATGCTACCAAGGAAAACACAGAGCACTTCTCTGAAGATAAGAGTTTTGCTGCTCTGCTCAAAGCAAGTCCCCTTTCCTGCTGGGGTCTGTGTGCACGAAAAGGGTCTTTCACTGACATGTGGTGGAAGGATCCCGGGAAAACATAAGGAGATTGAGCTATCATTAACTACTTCAGGGGGAAAATTAAAGAAACTGTTTGGAAAATCCTTTGATACATCATTAAAAACCTACACTATTGCTTTGTAACTTACCTCTTAAAATATGTATTTTCAATCACCTTGGATTTTTGTATGTTAAATTGCATTAAGTGACTATCAAAAAGAATTGTAATCACATGTGGACCAAAATCTTAAAAAGGTATCCATGAAACTAATTTTTAAAAAAATCACTCTAGCATTTTCTTTCGTGAATATATTTGAGACTGGTGGTAATAACAATTTATGATTCAGCCGTTCACCTGTAATCATAGCCAGTTGGGAAGCTGAGACAGAGAAACGTAAGTGTGCGATCAGCCTGGGTGATTTAGTAAGACTGTCTCACGATAAAAACACGTCAGATGTGGTGGTACAGACCTGAAATCCAAGTACTTTGTGACTTTGAGACTAGCCTGAACTGTATAGGGAGAGACTCTGTCTCCAGAATAAATCATAAAAATTAAGTTGAAACAACTGTGTATATAACTCATTGCTTGCCTGGCATGTGCTTGATCTCTTGGGTTTGATCCTTGGTACTGAGGAAAACATTTTTTTTGTTCAAATACATCATAGTTCCTGGATGGTATATCTGTTTGTAGGCAACTTGAGCCCAATAGAAAAAGTTCAGGCAAATTTTCTAGCCTATTCTTTTCTGTTATTTGAACAAAAGTCTTAGGTCTTGTATTCACACCACTAGAAACTTCTAGAAATCATGTATAAAACAGGTCTATTGAGTTGATCAGTCTGGTTAAGTTTATTTCCTCTGAGGAAACAGGTCCAGAGGATTTTGAAGTGACTTTCCAAAGGCCACATAAAAAGTTAGTAGAAACCCTGGACACAAAGCTATGTCTCCTGACCCTGTATCCAGCCTTTCCACAATCTTGCTCAGCCACTAGGAATTTTGGGACCCAAAATGAACAGGCGTCTTGTATGGTTATCTCCTTTCAAAATCACTCAGTAATCTTTACCGGTCTTTGTATTGAAATGAAATTATTGTGCTTTGTGGAGTGTGATTAGATTATCAACCAAAGATTTCATTTGTTGATGTATTTTGTGAGTTTTTAAGCATTAATTATAATTTGCTATTTGTTAATTTATTGCAAATAAATTATATAAGAAACAATTGTCCTTTCCTTATAATTTCATAAATTTGCTAAGCATTTTCACCACTCCTCTTCATTTGCAGTCACTGTTCTGGCTTAAGCACTCTCTGGTGTATCTAGTCTAGAAAAAAAATCCAGTATCACTCAACAAACATCTCCCTCGCTCCCTCACCTTACCTTAGCTTCCTTATTCTTTTCAAATAACAACTGTGGTCAGATCTTTTTCTTGCACCACCCTCTCAGACTGAGATAATGAGCATTCCCTAGCAGAGCAGGCCCTCTGCAGCCTGGCTCTGGGCCGCCTTCCCTCCCCTTTCACATCTCCTATATGTGATGGGCATGCATAACACTACCCACCACTCCACTTCATGATTCCTCAGGTGCCCTTTGCTTTTTAACTTCTGATTTGACTTTTATGCTTCCAAATGCTTGGATGAGGCTCTCATTTTCAACTCAACCCTCCAGCTGGACTGAATGTCACTTGCTAGAGTTCTTTGTGGCTTGCGTACCTTAAACATCATCTCTTACGTGAAGTGCTCCTAGATTTCTACTAACCCCATAACCCCTAGAATCCCCTTATCTGATTTAAGACTCTTGTTTCCTCTATCTTGCATTATAGACAAGGGTGTATCTTCTGATCCCCCTAAAAAACTAAACTCTATTTGAGGACAGTAACGGCTTCTAACATTTAATCCTCACCACAACCTTTTGAAAATGGTCACCATTTTCAGAATGTGAAAGCTGTACCACAATCAGCTCAAATGAGTTTCTTTTTTCTTCCATTTATTAGTATATATATATGATCATATAATATGCGTGCACACACACACATCAAGCCTGAGTATTTTGTGCACATATTTATCACATCAACATTACAATCCCTTCCCCTCCCCTTTTTGGATCTCCCTTAACCTCCCTCATCCTCTCTGACTCCCACTATCCACACATTTGGTTCTGTAAAATATCTGTGTTCTGGGTTTTCCATATTAGCAAAATCGTGAGATTTAATCTTTCGAGCTTGACTCACTTCACCAAGCATGATGGTCTCAACTTGTGTCCATTTACCTACAAAAGTTCTAAAAGCTCTAACACACTTCTTAAAAGTTTGTTTCACAGAATCTCCAGTCAAAGATACCCCTTGTAGCAACTGCCTTATGAAATTTTGTCACCTAAGACAAGCTTGTGATGGCCAAAATCAGTACAAGTTATGCAGGGCTGGCTTTGTTCTTTAAAAGCCAGAAGCTAAAAGGGTTTTTGGAGAATGCGACAGCTTAACTACTGACCCAGGGGCCAGGGGTTAGTCTAAAGTCGCATTCTCAGACAAAACAAGGGTCAAAGACCTAGAGGGAATCTGAAAGTCCCATGGCAATGCAAAGGAAGGGATTTACAGCAGATGTTAGGGAGGGCCAAGGGTCCTTGAAGGAGGGTACAGCAGGTAGGGCGAAGTCTCCTGAGCTAAAGGTCCATTTATTGGCCCACTGTAGGTACTAGAGACAGGGAGAGCCTCAGTTTTACTTTCTTTTTATCATTAATGGCCTAGCAAAAAGAATTTTTGAAGATCACTAGGTGTTTTTAAAACGTAAGTCTCTAGTTAATTTAGTAATCGACCAAGTAACATTCATTCTAACAGTTCATTTGCAAAAATCAAGAATGCCCTGGAAAACTAATGCAGGAAACTATTGAATTGTCTTTACTGGACAGGCATAAAAATATAGTAGGATATGATAAATGTGTTAACTTACTTGAACTTAATATCCTAAGAAAGTAACGTCAAGAGATATTTGGAAGTACAGTCAAAGAATTATGTACATAAACCAGGTATAGGAGCATGGTCTAGTAGTCCCAGCTACTTGAGAGGCTGAGGCAGGAAATCATTCTAGGAGTTCAAGACCAACCTGAGCCACTCAGTGAGATCCTGGTTCTGGGAGTCAAGGAAGCAAAATAAATACAAAATAGCTAGGTACATGAGTATCTATTTCAGAATTAATTATAATATATATAAAACTACAATATTAAAAGTAAGAGTGATTGAGAGCTTACTATCTGCCATGCACTGTGCCAAGAGCTTCCAATCTAATCTTCACAACAGTATTAATTATATTTCATTCATTACCTGTGTATGTCACCAGTGCTCTCATTTCATGAATGAGGACCCTGAAGGGTGGAAGGGTGACTAACACACCCATGTTTCCATTGTAGAGCCAAAATTTGACCCTCAGTCATTTTTACTCAAAATCACTCCATTACATGGACTCAAGCTAGAGGGTTTTTTTGCAGGTTTGTTTGCAATAGAGTTCCTAATTCTTCTAAACTCTGATCCCTTTAACGGAACCTAAAGGCCAGATATACTACTATTAACACTGCTGGGAAAACAAAAACCATAACCCACACATGTATTCAGATACACCAGGCTGGGACTGACACTACGATGAGTCTTTGTGAGTAGATTGCCATACTGAATGAGATGCGTATGGTGTAGCTGGGTGTTTTGGTGGTCTGTGCATACAGTGCCAGCACCAGATGGTGTTGTGGTTTCCTTTCTCCAGTCACTGTCATCATCTGTGCTTCACCTAATGTGTCTGTACGGGCATGCTAGCCGGGTAAGGCCAGCTCAAAAGCCCATCTCAGCTCTTTCCCATCACAACCTGTGCCCGGGCTCCTCCTGCTGTTCTTCTAGTGCTAGCTTCTCTAGAGTTGGGAGGAAGAAGTACTTGGGGAAATAAACCAAGTATATATCCTAGGTAGGTATAGGTTGCATTCATATTCTCTTTGTATTTTCAATTTGGAGATTTTGTGCCAATGGTACCAATTCTTGGAACTGGTTATAGGTAAGTTTCTGGTATAAAAAGACTGGGGAATGACTTAGAATTCAGCTTCTTGGACTCAGCAAGATGATCTTGCAAATAATCCTTGGCCACCGAGATTCTGTTTGGAGGGAGTGGAGTATGATGGTGAAATGGCATGCATCTGCTTGAGAAGCCAGGTGACTTCAGTGTGGTACATTTCTATCATTAAGGAAATCAGGATTTATTAAAATAAACACTAATTAAAAGTTTCCATTCTACTGTGTTGCTTTCTAAATTGATGTAATGTATTAAACTCTCTACTCTGAGCTGGGCCTTCTGGGACATGAAGACAGCCCCAGCTACTCAAAAGGCTGAGTCAAGAGGATAGCTTGAGGCCAAGAGTGAGGGCCAACAAAGTGAGTCCTTGTCTCAAAAAACAGAAGAAAATCCAAAACTCTTTGTGTTGCAGAAATAAAATTATCTAAAAAAAGAAATAATACTATCTAAAATATGATTGAGATAATAAATAAAAATAATATACCCAGAAAAAGGGAACCAAAAAGTTATTTGCCCAGACTATAGAAAAAAATGAGAGTGGGATCAGTAACTCATTTAAAAATACTTTTAACATATAATTCATTTATAAGGTGCAACTTTTAAAGTTGTACCAAGGCCAGGGCATAGTTTGTTTGTAAAGTACATGCTTCATGCACCAGGACTTGCATTTGAGAGGCCCCTGCAAAAACTTCTATTGATGTTGAGATATATGGAAAGGTCTTGTTTCTACCCTTTATGCAGCCATGATATCTCTTCTATCCCTTGTGTCAGTGGCTCTTTACATAACCATGTGCTCTCGTTTCTTCTTCCTCATGCCACCTTGTGTTTTCTCTTAACAGTATGTTCTACAGATCTTCCCAAGTCACAGAGGAATTTCTTATTTTTAACATCTGCATGTACTACATCTTGTGGCCATACCACAGGTAGCCGTTGACCCACTGAGAAACACTTGAGATGTTTCTAGTTTTGCTGATACGAACAATGCTGCACTGAATACACTTCAACACACTTGATTTCCCAAACCTGCAGGTATCTCATATTTATAGGATAATATATTCTTATCAGTAACACAGGCATTCTTATTTATGCATAAATTCACCTACATAGAGTATGTTGACAATTGCTGGCCTACTTGCCAATCTGATAGGTGAAAATGTTATCTCAGTGTGGTTTCTGTTTGCATTTTTTTATTATGAGTGAGGCTGACATCACCCATGGGTCATTTGAGTTTCTGTTTCTGCAGACTGGTAGGTGTCCTTTGCCTTTTTTTCCATTGGTGATTGCTCTTTTTCTTTCCAATTTCTAAAAGCTTTTTATATATGAATGCCAACTCTTTTCTGTAACATAATTATAAATATTTCCCCTTAATATTTCATTTGTGTTATGGCCTTGTTAATAGTGTTTATTTTTCATATGTAAGAATTTGATTTTAATGTATGAAAACATCAATTTTATGGTTCTGTATTTTGGGTCATAGTCAGAAATTCTCCCTCTTGCTGAGGTTTTTTTTTTTTTTTTTTTTTTTTTTTTTTTTTTTTTTTTTTTTTTTTGCTACAGGAAAATTGAGCCCAACCTTCACACTGAGCTACGTCCCCTGCCCATTTGTATTTTTTATTTTGAGACACGGTATTAACAAGGTACCAATTGCCCAGGCTGGATTCCAACTTGTGACCCTCCTGCCTCTGCTTTCCAGAGTTCTGAGCTTATAGGTCTGTATCACCTAACCTGGTGGCTTTTTTCTTTTTAACAACAAAGACTTAACAAATTGAAAGTTATACATTTTTTAAAACCATGCCCTTACTAAACTCTAAATTTGGCTCCAATAAAGAAGAGTTTTCAAAGTTGTGCTCCCTAAACTCTGACACAAGGAAGAAGGGAGATCTAGGGTCCACTGCCTCTGAGGTAGCTCAGTGTACTCTGCCCTCATCTGGTGGAGCTAAGAGGATACACACTTGCAAAGAAAAGGAATGTCTGCAGTAGAGAGGAAAGAACAGACACAAAAACAAAGGTGCAGATGAACAAGTGTTTGAAAGCAGGGCCCGGAATGGAATGGCCAGGTGGAGTGGCCGGGCAAGGGCATGTCAGAGTCTACTATCCCTAGTGTTACTGGAAGCCAGCGAAGGTGTAGCAAGGGAGGAGGGGCTGCATGGCTACGACGGTGTTTGCAGAGATGGGAGAATGTCCTGTTCACTTTTTGTCTTCTCACCTTTTATTCAACCACTGCCTTCCCTTGGCTCAGCCTAATCAGTAGTCAGAAGACAGGGAAGCCAGAGGAACAAAGGCTGAGGTTTGTGTGGATCTGCCTTCTGGCATATAAAGTGGGATAGAAATAAGGAGGTCGTACGTTTTTAAAGTTCTTTGATACCTATTGAGATTAATATGCAGTATATAACAATATACTTCCTTATATTTAGATTAATTTTACTTGGTCATGGTGTAATTGTATTTTCATGTAATTATGTCCCTTTTCTGTATCTTGACCATCATATAAAAGATCTCAGAGGACGTCAGTGTTAAAAGGACCATTTACTAAAATCTATGTGGGAAGGCACAAAATTAATTTATATACGTAGAGTAGCTTGACTAAGAATACCTTGCCCATCCAACCACTATATGTAAGAGGATATATTCAGGTGAAATGCAGTGCGCCCACAGCGGAGGCCTGAGGGAGATCCGTGCTGGGAACACTAATGAGCTTCACATGCTTCTTCTTGGTCTGCTTCTGACCTTTTCCTCTGGACGGCAGACCTCCAGATCCCCATCTCTCACTTGTAGTGTTCTACAAGCTCACCTTGGCTTTTAGCAGGTAGGAATTATTTTCCTCTCTGCCTCTCCTGATTAACTTCTTCCCCAGATTCCAGAGCTTCTGAAAACAATCTCATTGTTTCCTTGTTCCTCTCTGAGAGACTGAATGGCTCTAGGCTCCCAGATGAAAGATGCTTCATCACAGAAACGAGCAAGGATAGATGTACTGGTAAAACATCAGGGAAGACACAGTGGAGAAAAGATGGCTCTTGGGAAAAAACACTAGTGAGGTTATTAATACTCATTGCATGTCTTTTCAGGCCAGGTATTTCTACATGCCATCTTTCATCCATATAACAACGATTTAAGGGAAGTATTTGCTGAGGGTTACAATTTGAGGGAAATGATCAAGATATAAATAATATGTACACACACGTATGTATTCCCCATAATGAATGTAATTATTATGTATCACAAATTATATGAATATTTTTTTAAAAAATACAAATCTGTGCAAGAAATGTTCACTTTCAGCGGGCAATGATTGAAATAAACTGTAAAAAGCACAGCATAATTTGACTGAAGATATGTGGATTTTCTGTCACAAGAATTTTGGTTAAGAAAATGTTGTCCAAGGTTGTGATGGGATTTGTCTTAGTTACTTATTTACTGCTGGGACAGAATACCCAACATCTACAACTTAAGGAAGGAGAGATTTATTTAACTCACAGTCTCAGAAGCTCTCACAAGGCCCACTAATAGGTGGGTGGCAATGGTGGGAGGGCAAGGTGGAGGTCTAGTTGGAGAAAAGCTCAGCATGGTATGGCAGATAGAAAGCCGAGTGAGGTAAGGAGCCATTTGATGTTTGGAAAACAAGACAAAGCCAGAGATTTCCCAGGAAGAAGCTATAACATTGTTTCTTCTTCCTTCTTTAATCTAATTGAAGCTGCCAGTTAGGTAGGTCACACCCAAGAGGGTGGCCTTTCCTCACTTACTGGCCCACAAGCTAATCAACACACCTGAAAGCTCTGCCCTGGGCACCTCCTCAATCTCAACAAATTGAACCAATCCCTTCAGGTCAAGTCCCAAGCATCTCAATTTGGTAAATTATTGGTAAATTGGTAAATTTACCAATTGGTAAATTCCAGCCAGGCTTCCATCTCCCAACAGCACATGGTTCTGCAAGCATGCTACTACATTCAAATACATGAGGCTTTTGGGGGACACTCCGTATCTAAACCATAACAGGGTTATATTGTGCTTAGGATTGGAATTATGATGACTGTCTCTTAAAAGTTATCTCAACAGAAAGAGCTTTCTCTACCTGGTGGTGATTCTTTTTTTCCCCCCTTGACCTTAGATGCTAATCAGTTATATGTTTGGCTATGAGGCTTCCTGTTAGTCCTATCTATGGTCAGACACATTTAGATCCTACCTGAAAATCACATAAAATTGCTATATTCGGTGCTCCATCCTCAGCAAATATATCTTGGTTCTCTTTCTCATTTTGGGGAGGAGAAAAATGTCTCTTTCCTTAATAATAGTAAAAAAAAATCACTTGCTTGAAACTCAACACTTACTCTACACATTAGAGTCCCTTCCTTATTTTTTTTAAAATAAAACTGCAGTAGAGAAATGCGTCCTCCGTCAAAAATTACCACACCTTCACCTAACTATAATAGTTGTGTTTGTCTTTGTGGTTTTAAATTCAAGTTACTCAAAGGCCTAAAACAAGTCCCATACCTAGCTTAGTTTTTCTTTAGTAAAGATACATAAGCCCAATTCGGAAAGCACTGATACCGTACATCCAATAGACTCTGTCCCTGTGAGTAAACCCCTTATCAGTCTCTTGCAGAGATTCGAAGACTTTATCTCGATAGACCAGATTATGGGGCTGACCACTCTCAATGGCGAGTAGGAATCAAACGGACATTCTTATCTGTCAGCAGCTCTGCTTTGCCAATCCAGATAAATCAATTAATGGGATGCAGAACTGCTATCTGGCCTTTCTGTTCCTGTGCTTACTCACTTCCTGGGCTCCCTGACTCCTCAGTCCTATTTAATACCATCTGAGAGTCCTTATTTACAAGAGGGCTTGTGCAGGTGCCAGCATTCAGGCCCGCAGCACAGGAGCAATTGTCAGTACCCCTTTCCACCCTGGAGGCTCCCCCCTTTGTGAGACACTTTTCTTCTCCCTGCTTTTCAGACTAAAGACCCCCTCAGCAGCTAATCTAATCGGATTATGCTAATTTGTACTTCATGAACCTAAATAGCATAACTAGATCTGCAGAGGGCTAAGGCCAGAAAGAGACAATGACTCTGTCTGTAGACCTACCCTCCCCCCAAAGTGCAAAAAGAGTGTGGCTCCTGCGTGGGGCAGCACAAAGCTGCTCCTCTGGAGGCCTGCAGAACTCTTGACAGTTGAGAGTGCCCAGGAGCCACTGTGGTCAGGACAGAACAGGCAGCATGCAGAAGCACAGGTGGGTAAGGAGCTCAGTGACAGCGCTGGTTCTCCCTGTTTTCAAGTAACATTTCTTTCTTCCTCTTTCCCCGTTATTCACATTTACCCTCTTGGCTAACCAGTACACAGCTTTGGAAGCGGAAACCAAGTGACACGACTCAGTGGTAGGCCAACTCCTACCCACTAAGGATGCTTGGTGTGCTGGGATGTGTGAGACTTCCAGTAGTTTTCACCTTCCAGAATTTACTCTCTAGTAGCGATAGATATTCTAGAAAACACCTCAGTGAGTCGGTTGCAATTCCTCTGCTAGCTTCTCCATGTTGGCTGACTATATTAAGGGATTTTCTTCAGAGGATCTTTTGTTGTTTTATGATTTTTAGTCCTGGGGAATAAAACCAGGCCCTTTGCCCTGAGATACATCTCCAAATCTTTTTTTTAATTTTAATTTTTAAAAAATTTGAAACAGTGCCTCCCTAAGATACTACATCGTCCAAGCTAGGCTAGAACTTAGGATTTTCCTGCCTTAATCTCCCAGAGTCTCGGATTTACAGGCCTGTGCCAAAAGGAACAGCTCACAGAAGATTTTAAAAGATAATTTATGTTTGCATAAAGCTTTATGTTTAAATTCAGAAGTGTATAACTTGATTTTTACAACAGATGCGATAAGTAAAACTCCTATTTTTGAATATTGAAGTTAAGACTTAGAGATGTAACAGCCGTTCAGGAATCCTGTAGTTAATAACTGGCCTTCTGATTCCAAACGTGCTCTCTCTGCCCCACTCCTGCCAGGCTACTCACACAGTCTAGAGCGGACCTCAGAGGTCAGCAAGAAATAACCCAAAATGTTACAAATTTGCACTCATGGTTTTTAAAAGGCTTTCATAGGTTGTGAAGTTAGAAAAACTAATTTGAAGTTTCACATGGGAGAGTTAAATTCTTCCACAGAATGATGTAGACAAATGTTTCATAAACCACAGCTCCCTTTCAGCCCCAGCTTTGCATGCTTTCACCATTCAGGGGCTTCCTCAGTTCTGGCTGCCTTGAGTGATTGGCACTCAACACTTTGGTAATTAGTTTCTAAATCAGTTATCCCCTTGGGTGATGGAGCCTCAGCTGTTAGAGACCTCTTCCCTGGAGAATGCCTGCCACACACCTGTCCCTGTCACAGCTTGAGGAGGAATGCCTCTTTCTTCTTTGCCAGAACCCTCATTCCTTCTGGGATCATTCACTCAGTTCCCATTTCTGATCTGAGAGACTCTTGAAATTCGCAGTCCATTTAGGGAGCTGAAAAGATTAACTATCCCCAAATGAGAGTGATGGAGGCTTCCCAGTCAGACACTCATTCAGCTCCCCACATCGCCCTCCCAGCAAAGCCAAGCAGGTTCAGTGGGCACAAGAGCAATCAGTCCCTTCCAGAGAGGAAGGCAAGGCATGTTTCATGAACACGCTTCTAATCTCACATAGTCTGACATCCTGGTTGGGACAAGGAATGGAATGGCATAGGGTTGGAGGTGGAAATTTTCAGGTGAACCTTAATTTCTTAACATTAACGTATCCTTAGTCAAGTCAAAATGAATTTAGGACATTTCTGTCTGAAAACTTTCCACTTTCTACTAGAAGTTTTAAGTTAGCTTTCTTAGTTCACTATTCTGTGCCAATTTCAGTCTTTCTTTTACCTTTTGCTTCTAGTTTAACATACAGTGATATAAGCAACTGTAAACATTTGAACAATTGGGGTTAAGTTTGCTGTAGATGGTTTATATTTGTTGATGGAATGCTGCCCTGTCAGATGTTTAGCATTCTATCCACATTTTATCAAATTCTTTTTTTCTTTTTTTGTAGTATTGGGAATTGAATCCAGGACTTTAGCAGTGAGCTGCATGTCCAGCCCCACACCTGCCTTTTACATTTTATTTATTTTTATTTTGAGACAGGGTCTTGCTATGTTGCTAGGTTCAGGGTTGGTGGATGTGAGCTGCAGTCTCGGCAGTTTGCCAAGCTAACTGCCTTGACCAAATTCAAACCAATTACCAAAGACAGAGCTCTACGAAAACAGATCACTCTTTTATGGAAACCATAGTGATAGAGACTTTTATAAATTCGGGAAATTTTTACAAATCTGGCTAATATTTTTTAAAATCTTGTATTGCAGCAGACCAAATCATTTTCCCATAAGACCTGCTAGTAGACTTTAAGACTCTGCTAGAAAATTTATTACTGAATTCTTTCTCGCAGCTTATGCCCCTTTGTATTGTGTACAGTCTAGGATTCCCCAAAGCCAGAATCCTGCAATGCTTGAATGTAGGACACAATGCTCTTCCTTACTCTAGTTACACAGCAGAGTGTAGTCTCTAAGAACTGCTACTATTGAGACGAGTGTACTAAAGACAAAGAATAGGGAAGGAGTAATGTATCGGGTTAGCATGGGTAGAATGCCAAAAACCAAGTCCAAATAATTTTGGATGTTTTGACCAGGATCAAGTTCTAGGGTGGCACAGTGGGAATTGCCAAGCACAAATGCAAAAATAAAGTCAAAGTCCAGTGTCATCTCTGGAATCAGGGAAAGTCAATTAACAGAAGACCAGATGGTTGTCAGATCCAGTCATTTGGTGGTGACAAGGCTCAAAATATGGTATGCCAAAGTGTTTGAATAAAAGGAGATTGAAAGGCCTCTCGCAAGTGAGATCTCCCTAACCTTCTGACCTTAAGACTTTGCCCCTCTTTCTAAATAGAATAATAGAAACCAAAATTCCTTTTTCTCAAGGCTGGTCATATAAATTAAAACTCCTCTCCCATAAAACAAGACATAAAATCCAAAAAAGTCACTCTCTCTCTTCTCCATTGAAGGCTCCAGTTCCAGAGGATCCTGTCCACATCCTAGAGGGAGCAACGCTGCAGGAGAGGTGAGGATCTCAGCAGAGAGAACTTGATGGGCTTCTGTCCTCAGTTAATTACCACTACATCATATTCTTTTGTCTAATCACATTTCTACACGATTGACCATTTTTTAAGCATGAAAACAATCTTCCCTGAGTCTTTGGCTCTTTATTTCTGGAGGCTTTGGTGCAACATAAAACTTTGATTAAATTTGTTATACATTTATTAACCTATCTTTTGTTATAGGAGTGTTGGCCATGACCCTAGTGAAAGTGAGGAAAAATATTATACCTTTCTGCCCCTATTATATCAGGGGCTTCTTACAAAGAGGTATCCTTCCATATCTTTGACCATCCCTCATTATGTACAGACCTAATTCTCCAAACTGGTGTGCAACACTATCTTCCCACCATGCCACCTTTCCCCCATCTCAAATCTATGCCAGTTCTCCAGTCTAAGGAGTGGGAGGTCTTTGGGCTTTGTGGAAATGTGGTAGTAGATAGATAGGATATATCTAAGGTATTGTGGAAGTTAGCAAAAAGTTTCCAGTTTCTCTCTTTTAGTATGGCACTTATATTGTACAATCTTTGTTCTTACCTGTGTATCATAGAGCAAAATTTCCAAGACTCTGGAAGTGTCCATCTAAACACAACATTGATTAGAAGCACACATGAGCATTTTGGACTTTGCTCACAAATATCTCACAAGAGTTCAATGTAGGTAGTAATGTTATCTTTCTTCACGTAACCATTGAACTATTTGCCTTCCTGCTTTCCCTAAATGGTAGTTTCCAGAGGAATTGAAGCATTCTCATCTCTCCCTTTACTGACTTTCTTGATTGTCTTAGTTACTTTCATATTTCTGGGAAAGAATACCTTACATCCACAGTTTAATGGAAGAAAGATTTATTTAGGTCAGTTTCAGAAGATTTATTTAGCTCACAGTCTACTCATTGGCAGTGGGCAGTGGTGAGTCACATTGGAGAGGCTGGAGAGCTGCTCACTCCATGACAGATAGAAAGCCAAGTGCTCCAGGAGCCAAATGAGTCTGGAGACGCTGGCAAGGCTAGAGATTTCCCAGAAAGAAACTGTAACAATATTTTTTCTTCCTTCCCTTTCTTTCTTCAAGCTGCTAGTTGGGCTCCCACACCTAGGGTGGGTGACCTTCCCTCACTTCCTGGCCCACAAGTCAATAACAAACACCTGAAAGTTTTGCCCTGGGCATTCCCTAGTCTCAAGAAGTTGGTGCAATCTTTCCAGGTCGAAAGCTAAGCACCCACCCCTTCCATCCAGGCCCTATCTCCCAGTAACACAGTTCCATGGTTATCCCATTACATTCAAGCACATGAGGCTTTTGGGGAATATTCTAGATCCAGGCCATAGCAATGATCTAGCAGCCATTGGAGAAAAGAGCTTACTAAATACTGACCATGGTTTCAGGTTCTGTTTCTGTCCAGCCCTGAGTTCTGGTGGGGTGACACATATTTGTTCCTTAGATGCACTTCTAGTCTTTTCTGGAAGCCGAATTATAGGTTTGACTTGCAGACAACACGAGATAAGAATCTTACTTCTACTTGGCTGAGATGACTCCCCTTCCAGATGGAAGCAGAGGCTCTTGTCATATGCAGAGGCATATAATCACGGGGTCCTCAGTGGACAGATATGGAGTCTGCAATCACCATCTGTTTTTTTAAGAAGTTCTGGTTTAAAAAGACAGTCTCTGATTCCCTGGCTCACCATGCTGCTCCCAATCCTCTTCTTGGAGAGACCAAAAACATAAGCAGGGCAGGACTGCCTACCAAGCCCTAAGCTGCTTAGTTAGTTTGTTAGATCACATTTCTCCATTATTGAAATGTTTTTAATATAAAAATTAAAAATCAAGTATTTATGTTTTGAAGAATAAATATATATTTCAAAGCACATGTCAAAAACTGAAGTTCTATCAATTATCATAAAATGAACACAACAGTGTCAAGAAGTAGAACTCAAAGCACCTGAACCAAGCCCCTCCCCCCACCTCCAGGAGCATTACTATGACTTTCAGCTCCAGAGCTCAGTTTTGCTTGTTTTTGAACATTATATAAAAGGGACCATGCAAAAATGTACACATATACATAGATTTAAATCTTGGGCTTTCAGCTGTTCGTGAGATTCACTGGTGTTGATACAGGAAGCATTATTTCATTTAGTTTCAATATTTTATGTATACATTGCAAGTCCACACCTCAATTTATTCATTCATATTACTTTTGATGAACATTTTGTTTGGTTTCAATTTGGAGCTATTATGAACACTGCTGCTCTGAACTTTATATGCATATTTATTGTGCATATAGACACTTAGGAATAGCATATTTAGATATGAAGATAAGTATGCATGCATTTTTAGCAGATATACGAAAGTGATTGTACCAATTTATATACTCTTATCAACAGTGAAAAATAACTCAACTTTCTTTATATTTCATTAGTCATTGATTTTCAAAAATTTTAGCCACTCGATGAACATATTGTATTGTATTGTATTTTAAATATGCATTTCTATAATAATTATTAACATTGAGTGCCTTTCATATATTTATTTGAATTTTTGTAGTAGTAGTATTGGGGATTGAATCTAGGGCCTTATGCATGCTAATTCCTAGTCTGGTTATCTTATTTAAGTTATTTATTTATTTTTGGTACTGAAGATTCAATACAGGGCCTTTATACTAAGCTACATTTCCAGCCCATTTTTGTATTGAATTTATTTTTAAAATTTTGATTGTCTCTTATTTCTTGGTTTATATGATTTCTTTATATTTTCTGGGTGGAAGTCCTTGTATATTGAATATATTATATATAATATATATATATTATATATGCTACACTACTTATATACTTCCACTTTGTACTTGTCTTCTTTTTTGCATTTGTCTTATTACTCCTTTAATAGTAATTAATTGGTAATCAAAAGTTTTAAATTTTAATCTTTTTATCAACTTTTTCTTCTATAGTTAAGGTTTTTGTGAGAAAGCATCTTGGATATCAAGTGTGTGTGGGGGGAGTGTGGGTGTGGGTGTGCGTGTGAGTATAGTTTTGCACACACGTGCAACCTTTCATGTGTCTGGGAGAAATCCTTGTTTGGCTTTTGCCAGGTGTTAGCATCAGTAGTTTTACATGACGAGTCATTCAACTTGTCTTGCTTTATTGGTTTGACCTTTTCTCACCTGATCTTCTACTTGGTAATGCTTGACTGCTCCTTAAGCCAGCAGACTATACCTCATCTGTCCTCTGTTTGGTATTTTCAATCTTAGCTGTGATCTCGTTGACCAAACTTGCCAGCCACCCACTCTACTGAGCCAGTGTCCACATCCTGATATCTAATTTTATCCTCAGCCTGTCTTCTGTTTATAACTTTGCAACAACTGTTGACCTGGTTGTCCCAACCTCAGTCTAGTAGAGAACATTCCCTTATTTAGAATAGGTACTGGATAACTGGCTACTCTTTTTTTTTTTTTTTTTTTTTTTTTTGCATCAAAACCAGCTGAAATTAGAGGATGAGAGACACTGTCAAAATTCTTCCTGCACTGGGTTACATATATTCAGTATTGCGGACATCTAGCTGAGAGAGCATGAGAAGGCCTAGAAAAGCCCAGGATATGGTTTCAAAGCAATACTATCATATTTATGTATCAGGAGAAGCTTAGTGTTATTTCTATGTGGGCATATTTTATGTTGTATAATATTAAAAAGAAAATGGAAATCAAAAAAAAAAAAAAACAAAGCACGGAACTTACAGGGACAAAAATGAGGGAAAGATTCCCATATCTTTTCTTGTGGTACTATAGACAATTTTACTGAATTTATTATGTTTGTTGGTACTTAAGCTCACTGATCATTTTGGTCATTATTTTAATTAAGTCAAATAAGGCAATACACCAAAAGACAAATTTAAGTTCTTTTGTGTTTAGGTATTCTTATGAAAATAAGTCCATATCAAATTCTCTTCATGACAAGAGAAAATTATTCAGAAAGTCTTTATGATGTTGGTTACATAAATTTTAATTAATCATAACTGATATTTAAGGAGGGCTTACTTCCTTCATATGTACTAACATACTTAATCTTCACAAAAATCTATGAGGTCCTGGTTTGGGATATTATTTTGGTCATTTTAGAGCTGGGAAAACAATGACTAAGAAACTTGCTGAAGCCACCAAGTACAAGAGGCAGGATTTGAGCCAGGTCACGAGACTTTAGCACCTGCACTCTTAACTGCCAAGCCTCTAAAGTGCATATAATCTATATAATCTTAGTAACTAAAAAGTAGAAGGAACGAAACCTTGAAATTCTTTCTGTGTGATCTGTGTATTATGGAAGAATAGTAATAACCAAGACTTATCAAACACTTGCCACGTGGCAGGCATTAAGCCAGCATATTTATACACACGATCTCTTAACTTTGAAAACAACACTATGAAACAATATCATAACGTCTCTGGTAAGCTTGAAGTCATGGGCTTATAGAAATTTAGCAAATACCTTCTATAGGGTTATACAAGTAGACCGTCTGACTCTAGAATATAAGGACTAGAACTCTAAATTCAATGTTATCAATATGCACTGGCTGGTGTAATCAGGAATGCAAACTGATATGCTGCTCATGGCTGGGCAAGTTATTGGAGGGTAGCTGAAACTGTGGAGGAAAACTTTTGCTGTCATGATCTGATGGGCTCCATCTGAAAGATGAGATACATATTTGTTGAGTGAGTAAACATTATAAATAACCTCGTAGTCCAGCTGAAATAGGAGAAATTTTACACAGGGTTTCCCAACTTGGGAAAGATTTATAAGGTTAAACAACTCTGGGAAATTGGTCCCTTCTTAGATGCACATAACACCTAAGAATTTCTACTATTATTAAAATATTTTCTTTAGTTTGTTTTAGGCATAAACTTTATTACTTATTATTTTAGGCAAAACTTCCAGCTTCAATATCCAGCTTCATGGGTAATAAATAAAATACAACAGATAATAGAGTCGTTTTATAGATATTTACATCTTCTACAGCTTACACAAATTAGCAGATTTTAAAAATATCATACAGTGGCCAATGTGGCCCTTGAAATATTCATTCTATGCAGACATTGGTATTTTATTCCATTTGTGAAACACTGACTTTAACATAGACCAGGGAGTTACACAACACTATATGAAAACGAAGTAATTTTGTGTTCAAGCAGTGGAGTATGTATGTATTGTCAATTGTCCTGTATAAATAGCTGGCATTGGAAAAATGGTTTCTCTCTGCAGCTGTTACAGGCCAGAGCTCACTTACAATTGTGTTAGCCATTTCTATCTTTATGTATTCTTCTGATCCTGATGTTTTAGACACATGTACGATATCTTAAATAGGATTCTCTTTGTTTCCCCAGACATCAAGTACACATTGTGTTCTTCTGGCTAGTGCATTGGTTTAGTCAGCTCAGCTACCCAATCAGTGACATTTTATGATTTTCAACCACTAATATGTTCATTTTCTTTCAAACTTCATCTATCCATCTCATTTTCTACTATTTGTCCTTTGTCCTCTGGTGTAACAAGATGTTAATAAGACTTTATTATCACAGAATTCCAGCTAGAATCCCTAAGGCAAATAAATTGCTTTTCCATTCTTTAAAAAAAAGAAGCTTGAATCTATGTGAGGCTTAATAAAAAATAATAGATTGGGTACATTGTGCATGTCTGTAATCCCAGCACTCTAAGAGGCTGAGGCAGGAGTGCAAATTCAAGCCTAGCCTGGAAAGTTTACTGAGATCCTATCTCAAAATAAAACATTAAAAAAAAATGAGCTTAGGATGTATCTTAGGGTTCGGTCTCCAGTACTGAAAAATAAAAATAAAAGAGAACAACTCTTGCAGAGAACTCCATTTCACCATTTAAATGGGCAAAAATTTAAAGGAAAATTACTGGAAAGGAATTCTGAGGAATTCTTTCTCTGTGAGTAAAGATATGCTTCCCCCCCTCAAGCCAATTTAAACTTCTATTTACATGGGAAAAGGATCATTTTCTCTTATACAACAGAAAGTCTGAGATATACAGCTAATAAATCTGGTTATCTGCCATTTTCTCCCATGGTCATAAGATAACCGCCCTAGCTCAAGATTGGAGATGGGCTGAGATGTTGCCATGGCATAGGTCTCTTATAAGGAAAAGCACATTTTTGTCATTCAACTACTCCTCCATTTTTTCCTTCAAAACTATTATATCCTTATTACCACAGCTTTATAGAAATCCCCAAATCGCATAGTACCATTTTTTCCACTCTGCTATTCTTCACTTTGTGTTAGAAAATTTCAGCAAACTTCCCTTTTAGTTTTATTCCCCAATGTGTGAACATGTGCTCATCTCTGCTGTGGGTCTGGCTATATATTTAATGTTCCAACCTAACATGCAAAATTGTGGGGGCCCGAGAGGCTCAGCATCACTGACCTTGGCCAAGTTTCTTCAACAAAGAAGAAGTGTTTGAGTTATGCTTGGCTCAGAAGAATTTGTGACTGCTTGTACTTTAACTCAGATGGAGTTTTGCTTAAACAATGACAACTGTTCCTTGTCCTCAGTGGCTCTGATAAGGGAGTCACGAAGCTGGTAAACAACTGGGGTATATAAGGAAGACTGTAAAAAATAAAGTCTCTTTTGCAGTGCCTTTTGCCTCTGCAAGAGTCCATGTATTCTTCAATCCGCACTCTCCCACTCGAGTACCTGTTGACTGACTGAGCGGGCTCGGTCACAAAATTGGATAGTCGTGTTGGATTAGTCTTCTGGTGTTGCCTGCCATTACTGTGGATATCAAGAAGGATATCAAGAAAACTCACTTATTTGGGGGTCTGTGGCAATGTTGGGAAAACCTCAAATATACCCCATAAATGAGCAAGCAGCATCTGCCATAAAGAAGAGTATCAAAACAAAACAATCCCAAACTAACAAGTGTAACGAAGAGTGGCCAACTTGGAAGTGTCTTGCTCCCTTCCTCGAGCCTCCACTCTCTATGCACTTCCTGCCCAGACTGCAGAAGACACAGAAGTGGAGCGGGCAGAAGATGCGGGAAGGCTGGAAGACTCCACCTCATCTCTTTTCCCCACTGAAAGTCTTGGCAACACGTAGATGTGAGTTGATGGAGTGAAAAAAAACCTCCAAGTTGGATTGAAGGCAGACCTTTTAACTGTGCTGGACTGCTTGTTTTCACTTTTGAAAAAAAAATCTTGATAGAGCAATGGAATCTGGAGAGATAATATTAAAGAATAGAATAGTAATACTAATGATTACTAGAAAGTCTTCCCAGTTCTCATCTTCAGGCTCTGAGGATGCTAGATTTGTCAGCAAAGGAAAACTGTTGAACATTTGAGTTCTGTTGAATATGAGAAAACCTAAGACAGTTATAATAACATAATAACTAATTCTAGTGTGTCACTGTATTTTTTACCTCTTCCTAGCCATTAGTTTCCTTTTGTTAAATAGATGGGTTAAAGAAAATAATTCTAACAGACACCTGTTGGGATGGCTGCCTGGCTCTTTTCTTTCTGAATAAATTACTTCTAATACTTCAGGATGCTTCAGAACTGAACCATGTGACCCAACCTCTCATAATCAAGAGAGGATATCTCTCCAGTGTCAAGGGGCCCAGAGATTCATTGGAGGGCCAGAGACTGAGGGATGTCAGTATTGGGTATCATCAGTGACTGAGAGAAGACCATACCCAGAGATGCTCTGCCTCATAATCTTCTCAACTTCTCTTGACTTTCCCCAAGTTTCCCTGGCAGACTTTCAGTAGATTCCTCACGTTGCTCACATTGCCCAGAATAGTTTTCTATTATTGGTACTCCAAGGGATTTTTAAAAATACAACTTAAAAATAGCTTAACTTCCAAAATTCTAATTTTCTGTGGCTTTATGATACCTGTATGGCAATGGTGAATGGTTGCAGTTTTGGCAGTCTTTGATCTGATGAAAAGTAAAGATACTTTGATAACATCAGAGTTTTGATTAGGTACATTTGTACTTGTTGTATATGGAGAATATATTCTGTTTAATAGTTTATATTAGAGGTACAAATGATATTTATAGAGAAATTGGGTTTTCAGTGTGACAAGTAAGTGAACAAAGTCACATTTTCCAAGACACAAACATGTCAATGGCACTATTATTAGATACACACTGAGCTAAAGGAGTTCAGTGTATGCTTGAATTGGTTTGTCATTTAAACCTTCTGAACTGGCATCTTATTGTACTGAATGGTTGTGTTGAAAGCAACTGGTATTTTCTAGTTAATTTTCCTTGGTAATCCTGAACATTAAGAAAGGTCAATTCAAAGTAGACATATTTTGTCTCATATATCATGTAATATTAGTATGATATATACATATGTATATGTATATATAGTACAGTATAGTTGTTAAGTGCCTATCAAAATAACTTCACGATGAAAATACCTCCCCAGAATACTAAAGTGAAAAAGTGCATTCAGACTTTTAATATAAAACTTCCTGGTCACGACTCTTCCTGGTCCTTTAAACAGTCATTGCTATGGATTTCCCAAAGTGAAAGGCATGCCACTTAGTGGATAGAAAGAAGTATTGCAGGAAAGAAATGCTAGAATTGGTCTTCAGGATCTCAAAACCTTGCCACTTGAGCCAGGGAGTTGGATGAACAAGCTGAGACTAAGAAGGGTTAGGAGAGTCGCTCTAAAATTGAACTGATGATTAATGTTAGTGGTACAACTAGGGTGTTTGACTCTATGAATTGAGACGCATGCTGCTAACAAAAGCATTTATACATTTACAACCATAGATTTGCACAAGAAGTGATTTTGTGCTTCCTGTCCTATTCTGGGGACATATGCAGATGTCTAGAGACACTTTTGGTCGTCCAAATTGGTGTGGTGCATTCATGTGTGTTTTGATTGCGGGTGTGTTTGTACTGTGGCATCCAGTGGCAAGGATGCTGCTTAAACGTGGGACAAACCCCTACTCCCCTTAGAAATCATTGTTCGGACTAAAATGCCAACAGGGCTGCTGCTGAGATATCAGTTTGTTTTGAGAATTAAATTAGTAGCATAGCTTGGTGACACATGTTGTAATCCCAACACCCTGGGAGGCTGACGCAGGCGAATCACAAATTCCAAATTTCTCATGCTTTGCAGAATTATCTGCACGGTTTTAAAAATAATCTCTCTTGGGAAAATGCATCTCATAAGGGTAAGATATTACCGCATTATTAGTTTTTTATATCTCCAGTATGTCACAATGTGGCCTGCCCTGTGGCTAATAAAAGGTGAATGATATCAGTGCACAGAAAGAAATCAGGCTCTAAGCGTCGCCCCCTGCGGTCCGTCTTTTCCCTTCTCCGCGTCCCGATATCCCCGGACAGCGCCCAGCGCCGGGCGGACCGGGAGCCTTATTAGGAGTCCAGAGGCCAGACCCCGGGCCCCGGGGGCCGCTGGGAACCCGCCCCGCCCCCGCCAACCGCCCGGCGCCCGCAGCTCCCAGAGCGCGGCCCCGCCCCTTGGCGCTCGGTCCGGGCTCCAGGGCGCAAGCGCGGCGCGGGAGTGGGCGGGGCCAGCCCTGGGTCCCGGCGGTGCCTTCCCGCCCCCGTCGCGCCGGAAGGGAGCTCGTCGCTGCGGCCGGGTGCCGAGGAGCGTCGTCGCCATGGATTCGCCGTGGGATGAGCTGACGCTGGCCTTCTCCCACATGTCCATGTTTCCGTTTTTTGACGTCGCCCACTACCTCGTGTCGGTGATGGCGATGAAGCGCCGGGCGGGTGAGTGCGCGGCGCTGCGTGCCGGCGCCTCTTCGTCCCTCTGGGTTCAGCCCGGGTCCAGCCGGTTCCCACGGCCGCGGGGGAGGGGCGCCGGCGGCCCGGCAGACCCCCGGAGGGTCCAGGTCGGGAAACCGAGGCTGGGAGGGGCGGGCCCGAGGACGTGCCCGCTGGCGGCGTTACCTCGGGTCCTGGACCCCGCGCGGGGCCGGCCCGCGGCTCGCTGCGGAGATCCCGGGACGGCGGGAGAAGAGGCCGTCCCTCCCGTGGGCTCTCCCTCCCAAGGCCGCCCACGGCCCGGAGAATCTCCCGGTGGCCCCGCACCGCTCCGCACTGGAAGTCACCCGAGAACCGAGCGCCCGGAGACGGCAGCACTCTGACCTAGGCCCCTGGAGCAACAGGTGCTACTGACTTTCCAACTGAGGAAGTTGTGCCAGCACTGAAACAGGACGTCTCGCGTGGGCCCACCACCATCCCCTGTGTCTTCCTGCCCTGCTTAGCAGCATGGTAGATAAAGTGATGGTTGAGAAGAGAGTGGAGACCCGTTTTCATGGTCACGAGTGACACTGTACAAGGTTGTCATTTGGCATAGTTTCACCTCCGTAGAATGGAAATATGGGCACAGTAAAGCCTTTTGGGTTCTGTTAACCAACCATGTGATCAAGGAACAGTATTTGTATTTTCTAGTACCTTACCTTCCGGGTGTTTGCTCTTAACGTTGTTTTCCTTTTGTAGTTATTTTACCTTCCTTTTTGTGTTATGACTCTACTTTCTTTGAGATGAGGCATCTCTCTGTCTCCTATATGTTCATACTGCCTATCCTGCAGTTGTTTCAGTTTAGATTTGAAGACAATGCCATAATAATTTTATGGACTATTATTTTTATTTTAATTTATTTAATCTTTGTGTTTCAGTGTAGTCTTATGTCCGTGTAAATCAGTCTTTGGTAGGGTTTTTCACCAGGATAAGGGGACTATTCCTGTATTACACCTGGGACAGATAATCTGCATAAGATACTACTTCCTTGATTTAAAGAGTATATTTTGTTACTGTTTCATATTCAAAATTTGATACTTGATTGTATTGGCTAATTAGGAGATTCTGAAAGTGTAGTCCAGCAACTCACTGGGTTCCCTGATACTTCAGGAAACCCCCTTTTTTGGAGATAGGGTCTTATTCTGTAGCCTAGGCTGGTCCTGAACTCACTGTAGAGCCCAGGCTGGCCTTAGACTCAGCGATCCTCCTGTTTCAGCCTTCCAAGTGCTGGGATTACAGGCGTGCACCACCAAACTCAGTGTATGTGGTGCTGGGGAATGAACTTGGGTGCTTAGTTCTTGTCTTTGCACTTGCTAGACAAGCCATTCCTCCAGTCCTCTTCCTTTTTTTTAATGGTATCTTGAAAATTGCACTGTTCTTATATAACTCTAGTCACAGATTGTAGATACATGTATAATATTTCAGTATGATAATTCTAATTCTTAAACATTTTCTGTAAATTGTTAATAGAATTGACAGATGAGGAATAGTTTTAAGGGCTCTTCCTAAATCACATACTTCAGTAAATTGTGCAGCTAGTCCTGACTCTAATGTGTAGCTCCAAAGTTTCTTGACCAGTCTGGGTTCTGTCTTGATAGATCTGTTTAAAATTCTTGGTTTTTCAATATTTGTGGTTTTTCAATAGATGATCACTTGTCAGATTTATCTTCTCCAATGATTTCTGTCACTTCCACACCACAAACGAATGCCACAAACCAACTTCTTTTAGGAAGTTCTGCCTTAGGCATTTCCCAATCTCAACAAGTTGACCCTCTCTCTCCAGGTCAAGCACCTACTTCCAGCCGGCCCTCACCTCCCAATAACAACCTATCTCACAGGTGTCCCACTGCATCCAAATGTATGAGGCTTTTGGGGGACACTGCAGATCGAAACCACAACAGGTGCTAATTCCTGTGGTGTTTTTGTAAATGATGGATGTAGGGATTGTGCCAATTGCAAGCTTATTTAATCTTGTTACTATTAAGGAGGTGGCGAAATAACCACGGAGTGAGTCCATGTGTCTATTAATACTTGGCCATTATGATCTAAAACTCCTTGAATAGTGACATAGATAGCCTGTACACCCGCTTGAGACATACGAAATTATTATGTTTGTCTATTTCTTCTATTTTTAAGAATATAATTCTATAAAACAGAAAGAAAAAATAATAGTGTACTAATGCAGTTTAAGTGCCAACTGGATTTGAGGGTTTTTTTTTTTTTTTTATAAAAAGGCTAAAACATTCTTATGTTTCCCCCTGGAAGTCATGTTAACTTGCAAGCTGAATGTTAGCTCTTTTGAAAATAGCTAAGGTAAACCAGTTCTTAAAAACAAGTACATGCTGTTAAAGTAAAGTAAGTTGAGTATAATAAAAGTAAAAAGTCATGTTTGCTGTACATTAAGATATCTTTCCAAGCTTTGTTATCACTAAGTAAATAAACTATTTGAAACATAACCTAATGATTCTTTTTGGCCAGTCGGTAGAATTGTGAATTTATGGGAGTAGATTGTGACTTTATCTTTAATTTCATAATGAAAATAAATAACATTTTGTAGGAACGTGGCCTTGTTTATTAGTTTACATGTTGCCTATGGCTGCTTTCACCTTGCAGTGCTAGATTTGAATGATTGAACAGAGACTGGCCTAAAATATTTACTGTCTGGCCCATTATAGAAAAAGTTTGCTAGCTTTTGGTTTAGTGGGTTAGAGTAAAACAAACCTGGGTTCTCACTATGATTCATCTAGGAACTCCTCAGAACCATGAATTCCATGCCTGCCTTGAAGTCTGTAACCTCTTCTGCTGGCTCCTGTCAGCTATTCCTGCTTCCTTTCTGTTCTAGCTCCAGGAGACTCTGGGACAGCAGGATGTCTGCATTTGCTGTACTTTCTGCCTGTCATGCTCTTTCTACAGCTCTCCATGCAACTCATTCCTCCACTTGAAATTAAAGTTTTTTTTAATATGTGATTGTTTATATTTTAAACATCCTGTATTTGGAATTAGATTCAGGTTGTAATGTCACTTTTGCTAAGAATTTTAGGGAAAATAATTTTATTGATAACATTTCAAACATCCTAACTCAAAATAAGACAGCATTTTTTCCCTTCTACTTATGTTAGTCTGTTAAAAAATACTATGACTTACAAAAATTTTTCTTGCTGACATTTTTTTGAAAATTAGGCAAGTAGGATTGATGTGAGGGAGATTTGTTCTTTTCCTAGTTAAAATCTCAGCTTCATTGTTTTAAGATTGTTGTGTTTTATGAGTACTGTTTCAATGCCATGAGACGTTATTCCCATAGCCTTTATGTAATAACACAGAAGATTAAGCTAGGTGTAAACAATTGAGTCTGAAGGATTCTATTTACCTACTTTTCTTTGTGGTTAGTTATCAGTCTAATCAACAAGTAAATCAGTTTGCAGAGTGTCTGCCCATGTGCTAGGTATAAAAATGTGTTTTATTTATGTTCTTTCATTTTAAATCAGTCTTGTCCAACCCATAGCCTGCAGGCCATATTCAGGCTGGAATAGTATTTAATGTGACCCAGTGCAATTTTTTTGTGATTTTTTTTAACTAATGTGGTTTTGCAGCTCAAGCTCAAACTTTGTAGATAATAATGGGATAAAATGGGATGATCAGAGTATGTTAGGTCCACAAATATCAGATTATTAGTATAATTTTCATGTTTGCAAACAGTTTGGCCAGAAGAAACAAAGCCCATTAAAATTAATTAATAAAGAGTGAAAAGTAACACCACAGTGTACTGTAAGTTCTACTTGTAAGAATGTGTGACTTTGATGGTTTTATATAGTTTGTATGGCATCCAGCGTGTTACCTTCAAAGCACAGACAGTCAAATTGGCATGATCAGATGCCAATGTACTTGTGACTTGACATGTAAACCGCAGTGATTATTGATAATATATCAACTTATCTTCATTAAAGATAGGCATGTAATATTATTTAGATGACATGTAAGTATTCTTACTTGATTATTAAATTTTGCTTTCTTTTTTCCTATATTAATTTCATAGTGTATATATAGTTGCTTATCTATTATTTTTTTAATTCCAGCATGGCTTCCACAATATCTCAAAAGAAAACAGAACCTAAAAAAGAAAAATTATGGATGAAGGAAGAGTGTTCAACAAAAAGTGGACAGATGACTACTTTTCTGTCAAGGCAAATAGTAAGGCACTCAATTTGTAGAGAATTCGTGCCAGTTTTCAAAGACTATAATTTGAACAGGCTTGTATGTAAAAACATGCTGCCGGATATGGCATGTATCAGGAAATGTGTCATAAGACAAAATAAGAACTGATTAAAAACTTTAAATTTTTTTAAAGTTATAGCTCAAATGGACTCTACTGTAAAAATGTTATACAAGAACAAATTATTAGCAGAAAAGTCGAAACTATTACTAATGTTGAGTCTCTTAAATGATGTATAGAAAGTGTGACAGATGTAATTTGCCCTTAGGAAAAAGAAGATTTTTCTAAAATTAGTTTGTCTCATCAGACTATAGAAAGATGAAGAAACTGGAAAATCTATTGAAAGAAGTTTGGAGAATAAAGCTGCTAATTTTAGATTTTATAATTTAGTGGTAGATGAAAGTGCTGATGCCACAGATGTGACACAGCTTGCCGTTTTTATTAGAGGTATTGATGATGAAGAATGTAATGTCACTGAAGAAATGGCTTCTTTAGTGCCATTAAGGATACAAATAAATGAAGAGATTTATGTGGAACAGTAAAAATACATTAAGATGATTTTCTTCGTCTATTGTGAACTTGTCTGGTACAGTTAAGGATAATACCCTGATGATGGTAGGTGAAAGAACTGCATAGTATGTCAAGAAAATTTATGCACGAAAACTTCAAAAATGGGTAATCTCATGCAAAATTTCACCAAGGCTGTGAACTTTGTTAGAGCCATGGGATTAAATCATTGCCGATTCCAGGAATCCCTTGAAAGTATGAATGCTGTGGCAACATCATTTATTTTTCGGAAGTAAAATGACTTAAGTTGAGGGAAAAATGTTGAAAAAATGTGATTTGCTATGCCAAATCACATAATTTATGTTATCAAAAAGAAAATTTGTGCCAGAACTTGATGATAAAGATTTAGCATTCTTAGTGGATTTGAGGAATCATTTTAAATGAGTTAGATAGGCGTCTCCACGGTGAAGACCAATTTATCAATACAACATTCCAAACTATAGCAGCATTCCAAGTGAAGCTGAAATTGCGGCAGGCTCAAATTAAAGCAAACAATTTTGTGTATTTGAGTGCCTTGGCTGAACATGGTGCTTTGAACAGAGCAAAATAAGATGACTTGCTTTTTGATTTGATTCAGGAATTTGGGAAAAGATTTTAAGATTTCTGGAAAAATAATATTCTGGTATATTTTCAATTCCATATTTAATTGATATACATATGTTACCTGCCAATTTTCAGATGGAGTGCCTAGAGCTGTGGTCTGACCTTAAATTTAATGAAAAATTTGATCATGTCTCTCTGTTGGACTTTTATAAAACCTGTCTTCCCAGAGACATCCCTCGCTTCACATCATACTTTATTCACATCATCACTTTTTGGCAGCACCTATGTTTGTAATGCTTTCAAGGATGGAGCTCATGAAGAAGAAAATTAGAACCCAAATATCCATTGAACACCTTGAAAATACACTGAGGTTTGCAACTACTTTCATCTAACCAGACATTGATGAATGAATTCTTCAGAAGCAAAGTCAAACATCCCACTTGTTTAATGTTAATGTTATCGTCTCCTTTTTAAAAAAATTATAATAAAACTATATAAAAAGAAGTTTGGTTACTTACGGATTTTAACTATATTAGATATTTTATGTGCAGCCAGTTCCTGTTCACACAGTGTGGTATAATCTTCATAAATTATAAAAGATAAAGTTTAATTCAAGGGTGATTAAAAATTTGTACCCTAATAAGCAATCACAGCCTTCTCTTTTGATTTGTGAAAGTCTTCGTTAGGGGGAATTAATGGTAATGAAATATTTTGCTTAAACTTTGAAGTATTTCATATGTATCTTTTAAATGGTTAACATTTATAGAATACCTTTTCCTTATTGAAATTTATGGTATGATCTCAAGGATTAACCATTTTATAATGAAGATAGGACTTGTGAACAAAATGTACTGTGTGATAGGTCTTAGAAAGAATGGGTAAGTGAAAGTTGGAGGAAACACAAAGTTATTTTGATAACAATCAGAAATGAGTATCACTAGGTATGGTTAAATGTGGTGAAAGTTTAAATTAAAATATTTATACTAAAAGACATATTGTCATTAATCCCTCTCATTCCTTCACTTTGAGCATACTTATGCTATCACTCTTGCCATTTTCTGAAGGAATTCTGAAAGTCCTCTTTTGTGGATCTCTCTATAAAATATGATCAAAACCAGTGAGGGTTGCTACTGAATACCATTCAACGGAAATTGTAAGATTTCCTTGTGAAAACATTTCAGTGTAATCTCATCTACCTTGTTCACCAAATCAGGTACCATGAAACTTCTGGCTCTTCCCCAAAGTCAAAATGATCACGAAAGGTAAACATCAAGGCAGCCACAACAGTGCAAATAAAGATACAAGGAATGACTTATGGAAGAAACTGCTTCAGAAAATGGCAAGAATGCTAGGATAATTGTGTTGAAAGTGAAGGAGAATAGTTTGAGAGAGATTAAATGTTCACTGTATTTTTTGATAATATATATATTGTGTGAATATACTTGGTAAATTTGTATTGTTTTAATGGTTGAAGGAAGAGTGGGTATATTTGGATTTGTCTAAGCCAGTGAGTGTTGGTTGTCAAATAAAGGTAATGGTAAATTTTCAGTAACAAACACTGAAGAGTGCAGAAGGTATAAGTATTAATACCAGAAAATATTCTCTCGCTGTGTACTTATCAGACATAATTAGTTACCTTTAGAACTCCTGTTTAAAAAATACATCTCTGGTACTGACTGGTTGGCAGAGAGAAAGAGAGGAAGGAGGATGGGGGAGGAGAGGAGAGAAGACGAGAGAGAGGAGAGTTTGGGGAAGGGTGGGAAGGAGCAGTGGGAAGGGAGGGATGTGGTGTCCGGAGATTGGAGAAGAGAAAAGAGAGTAGAGAAGGAAATGGAGGGGAGAAAGACTGAGTAAGTATGGAAGTCTGCAAGTAGTCACCCCTCAAGGCAATTGAGATTGAAGGGGTAATTTTGATCTTCCTCCCCATTCTGTGATAATAGCCATTATCTATTACTTACTAAATTTACCACTTACATTCCAGGCCTCATTCTAAGTACTCTGAATTTATTCATTTGTGGTTAGTGCTGTTAGTTGGGCTACTTTTTTCCTTCTTTATCTTTTAGTGGAGCTTTGTTGTAGGGTGGAAACACTATTTTAAAAAATGTGGAGAGCAGTGGGTTCCACTTAAGTTACCTGTAATGCCAGCAGCTTGGGAAGCTAAGGCTGGAATGTTGTATGAACCCACCTTAGACAATTTAGTGAGACTCTATCTCTAAATGAGTGAGTAAATGCATACATACATGCATGCATACATATATGCCTCGGTTGTACGTCAGTGCAAAGGCCCTGAGTTCAATTCCCAACTCCCAGTACCGTGATATTATATTAATGGTTGAAGGAAGAATGAGTATATTTGGATTTGTCTTAGCTGGTGAGTATTGGGTATCAAATAAAGGTAAAATAAAATAAACAAAGGAAGCAAGTAGACAAGTAACTTGCTAACACAGAGAGTAAGCCCTGAGCCACACGCACCTTCACAGCCTTTTGTTATTTTTGAGATAGGGTCTTACTAAGTTGTCCAGGCTAAACTTGAACTTGGGATCCTCCTGCAGGAAGTTTATTTCCTTAATGCTGTAGGTACTGTGTTTAGTTAATATAGAACCATTTCAGACCGTAATTTTCCTTTACCATTGCAGGAGCAGGTGCCGTGGCACGGAAGAATCCCGTCTCAAGCTGGTTAACTGCTATGCTTCACTGCTTTGGGGGAGGAATTTTATCCTGCGTACTGCTTGCAGAGCCTCCACTCAAGTTTCTTACAAACCACACTAATGTTTTGCTGGCATCTTCAATCTGGTAAGTTGCTATTAAGGTGAACTAAGAGCTTAAAAAAATTGTGAATTGTTAGTAAAATGGATTTTTCTTTAAAAAACGTTTTTGTTTCTTGAGCAAGTAGGCAGGAACCCAAATAATGCCAAAGATTATAAGTGTAAGGTATATCTCTTTCTTGCCTTTCCTTAATTCTCTTAGAGCCAATTATTATCATTATTTTGTGTATCTTTAGCAGAAATATTTCAAATGTGAAAAATTATTTGGTCCCCATAAGTTCATCTTGTGAACCCAACTCATACAAAATTAGAACATAATAAAAATTATGAGTGTGAATTTAGTGGTATCAAAAATCCCAAATGATATAGCCCACAGATAATTGTTCTTGTCATAGTCTTTGTTGGATTCTTTAGTTTTATGAATTATTAACTCAGTCCCATATTCATAATTATATACTAACTCATAATTAAATATTAAATCTATTAAAATTAATTTTTATAGCTTTGAAGTGAAGAAAAACTTATGAGCATTTGTTTTGGATTCTTGCAAATCCACATGTAGATGTCTTTAAGAAGAATGATATATTAATTTGAAAAAATGCGTAATATAAATCCATGTACTTAATTCTACTAAAAGTGAAAACTGCAATTAAAGACCATATCAGTTAAATACATGTTAACATTTATTGCTCATCTTTATTGTGATAGTTTTGATTATATAATCATTTATCAATAATAGTTGCAATGGAAAAAGTTAATAGTGCAAACCTGTGGCATTGGAAACTAGGACGAGAATAATATATTTGATGGCTAATATTTGAGCTGTTACTATATGTTAGCTAAGTATTTTATATTAGTTTTTATATGTAATCATGAATTCTTTGAGCTATTTGATTATTTTTCCCATTTGATACCTGAAGAAATTCATGGAGAAATACTGATTTTCATATACATAGCTGAGCTAGAATCAAACAAGAAATTTGACTTCAAAGGTTTTATAGTTGACAGGAACCAACTCTAATGGATTTATTTAACTGTATCTTATTGTCTGTAAATTGCTATGTATTTAAAATACTTTTTAAGGACTTTTATTTCTATAACAGTATTTTGAAAAGATAGTACCATTTTAGAAATTTTGTTTATGTGTAGATGTATGTGTAGATGTTGAAGCTATGTAAGAAGTAAAACATCTAGCATCTGAAACTTTTTATCACTTCCACCTCTATTTCTTGGTATTAACCACCATCATTTCTTGCATGGGTAATTTCAGTGGCTTCCTTAGTGACCTTTCTGCCCCTTTTAGAAATACCCGAGTTTGTTCTGCACGCAGTACATGAAGTGATTGTTTTAAAATAAGTTAGAACATGTCTCACTATCCTCAATAGTTGTCCTTTTTCAGAGCAAAATCCTGGCCTGTTTCCTTGGCTTATACAAAATCCTGTTGTTGATTTGACACCTTACCACTGTGCTTTTGTTTACTCCATCTAGCCATGTGAACTTTGCTATTGAATGTGTAAGATATTCTTTAACCTCAGTGCCTTTTGACTTGGTTACTTCATCCTCTAATACGGTTTCCTTGGAAGGCTCATTTTTATCAGTGAAGCTGTCATGGCTAGCATGTCATGCATTTCTCTTCTTCCCCTCAGACTCACTGCTATCTGATATGTTATGTGCTGATTTTTTTTTTAAGTGGTGCTGTCGAGTAGCAGTGTATTAGAGCACGGACTGTGTTCAAGTCCTGTTACGGATTCTGTGAATACAACACTGAATAGATGGGTTGTTATATATTGTTATAAAGATTTTATGAATTTGGGCAGTAAAGAATTACAAACCTTGATTAGTTGATTCTTTTACATGAAATAAAATTGTATATCTATAATTGTATGCTTTCTTGGTTTAAACTATATGTTAGAAATGGAAAATAAAAAATGCATTTTAATACATGAATTAATAGTATAGTATTTAATTCTTTATTCACCTCAGAACTTTTATTATTACCATTTTACATAAGAGGAGGTTGAAGCTTAAAGAATTGGTTAGTGACAACATTAGCATTTCAACTCAAGCATTTAGATTATGATCTTACAAAGAGTTTTCAATCTGGCTTTATTAAAATTTCAACTAATAATGAATAGGTACATTATATATATATGATGTAATAATTATGATATAATGAAAACTTGTATATCCATTATTTAGATTACAAAAAATTTGCCACCTAAAGATCTGTTTTATTATAAAGTAAGCATTGAGAGAACCACAAAATCCAAAAACATGGCCTAAAGAATATTATAGAAGATATCTTTGTAACCACTATCAAAGAACAATGTTGTCACTCATCACAAAAGCCCTTTCTATTTTTTTCCTATCACAGCTTCTTTATAACCTTAATTAACCATTATAAGAACACAGTATTATCATAACGTTTATGGCAGTCATTTTTTGCATATTTTAATAATTTTATCACCTTTTGTTTATCCTTTGATATAATAATTTAGTCATTTCTAAGTCCAGGTTGTCTGAAATGCTGTCTTTTAAGACATGTACATTTTTTTACGCTTAATACCTATAATTGTTAATTAGTTGGGAATTGCAAGATAATGATAAGCTAATTCTGTAAATTCTTTTTCTTTCTCAGAATACTGTTATAGATAATTCTCACCTATCTCTTCTTTGGTAAGCCACATAAGAGAGGCAGGATAAATGCTAGATTGTTTTTCTTTATCAGTTTTCGTGATAATGAACTGATCTTCTGTCATCCTCCCAAGATGACTAGTTATTAAAAGATAATCCTGGTCAGGCCTAATGGTATAGACCTGTAATCCCAGCACTTCGGGACGCTGAAGAGGAGGATTGAAAAAGTTTAAGTCCTGCTGGATATCCTAGTTACTTTAGCATTGCTGAGACAATTAAAAATAAAGTAATTGTCTCAGCAATGCTAAAGTAACTAGGAAAATTATAATTAAGAATTATTTTAGCTCAGTTTCAGGAGGTATCGTACAGTCCATTTATAGGTACCTGGCATTGATGGAAGCACGTGATGGAGGTCTAGTTGGAGAAAATCACTTCACAACGTGGCAGATAGAAACTAAGTGAGGAATGAGCAGGCTGAGGTCTGGAGGCTAAGGTGAAGGCCAGAGCATTCTGAGAAAAGCTGTACCAGTGTTTCTTTTTTTATCTAGTTCAGGCTGCCAGTTATGCCACCCACACCCAGGGTGGGTGTTCTTATCCCATTTCCTGGCCTACAGGTCAGTGACACACACCTGAAAGTTCTGCCCTTGGCATTTTCTAATCTCAACGAGTTGACATAATCTCTCCAGGTCAAGCCCCAAACATCTGCTCCTTCCAGGCAGGCCTCCCTTCATACTGCATACGGGTCCACAGGTATCCCACTGCATCCACATACATGAGGCTTTTGGGGTCATTCGAGATCCAAACCATAACACTAAGCAGCTTAGCGACTTAGTGAGACCCTCTTTCAAATAAACAATAAAACGGTTTGGAGATGTAGTTCAGGGCCAAGGCCTTGCGTTCAATCCCCAGTACCACAAATAAATGAATAAATAAATAAATAGAAACAAAAACCGAACAACAACACACACAGATAATAATTATGAGCACGTGGATTTAAGCATATTTTATTGGTCTCAGTAAGATTATTGGAGTGCAAATTATCTCACCTTTGCTAGTGAGAATCTCTTAGAACGAACTACTGAGGCTTTGAATTTACATCATTGCCACTTGTTAGAAGATTCATCCTATACTTTTCTTCTGGAATCAATCATTTCTCTAAGATAGTCTGTCTCTCTCTTTCTCTGTCTTACACAGAGAGAGAGAGAGAGAGAGAGAGAGAGAAAGAGAGAGAAGTGACATTTCAAAACCACAATATGAATATTAGAGATATTCATTGTTATTGAATTCATCATTATTTCTAGTCTGTTTCAGTGAACAGAGTAAAATTAAAGATAAATAACTCATAAATTCATATTGGTATTTCTTATTCAGATCAAGACCAAAAAGCTTTTGTTTAACTTGTCTTTATATTATCTTAGTTACTTCCTCATTGCTGGGACACATTACCCAACATCCACAACTTAAGGGAGGAAAGATTTTTTTTAACTCCCAGTTTCCGAGTTCTCAGTTCATTCCCGGGCAGCTGGCAATGGCAGGAAGGTTCTGGTAAAGAACAACTGTTCATAGCACCAAAAGAGGGAGAAACAGGGGCCTTAGAAGTAGCTGGGGTGGCGTTTATATCCTTCCAGGACTCAGCCTGTAATCTTATCTACTGCATAGCTGTCATGCACCATACACCTATAATCCACTCCTGACCAGGTCCCACTTCCTTACAGCATGTGAAATCTATAACATCCACATACATGAGGCTTTCGGAGGGACATTACAGATACAAACCATAACATATTTATATTTCCTTTCTTCCACACTAAGAATTTTGGTTTGGGTACAAGTTGTGATAAAAGTAGAGTACTATGACATTACAAGTTTATTTTATTCTGTATTATGTACAGAGTACTAAGAAAGACAGTCTTAGAGAATGTTAAGTACTAAGATTGCCTCCTATAATTACTGAAAACATCAGTGTTTCTGGATATACACATTCCAGTCTCACCATTTTAAAAATAAATGCACTATTTTGCGCCATCATGGGTTTATGGTTGTTGTATACTGCCCTATTTTTAATCTACATTCAGTCTTATGTTTTTCATCTAACTTTATACTTATTGCTTATTACCATTCTTGTATCTGTGTCTCTATTGGTTTTTGTTGTCTGAAGCTCTTTGACTAGTAACTTTATCAGCAACAGTAGTTCCTGAGTTCTCATGTAATTGTATGTATTTTTTAACTTAAAAAATAAATTTTTCTCAATATAAAATCATTGACTCACATTTTTTCCTGATGCCAAGTATTCTTTTGTTTGTTAGAGGCTACTAATTTAAGTAAAGTATATCATGATTTGTCATTAGTATTTAGTATCCTCAGTTGCATAGTATGTTCTTTTTATAACACTAGGTAAAAATCCTTTTTAGCTGGGAAAGTGATTTTCCTATCGCACTGTCTTCCTAGGTGTGATTTCTTTAGGAATTCCTGTTGTTGGCATGTTGACTTTCCTCTGCTTTTCTTATCTGAATTTTTTAATTCTTTTTTAAAAATTAAAATATTTTTTCTTTACATTTTCTGTTTCTTTGAAGGCACTATTATGTTTATATTTTATTTTGATGTCTGATTTGGTCTGCATTTTTGTTATAATTTTTCCTTTTATTTCTTGTTATTTCTTGAGTGTTAATATTAGCTAGGGTTTTAAAAAATTAATAGAAACTTTATATATGTTTACATGTAAAAGGGATTTATCAGAACAGCTTACAGATTCCAAAGACAGAGTTTAATATAGTGCCTGCATGTGTGAGAGTGTCCAGGGCTACTTGGACGTGAAGATGGAAGAACACTCATCAGTTACGGGAGGTCTAGATGTTTGCTGTAGGACAGCCAGTGTGAGTCTGTGCTGTGGATCGATGTCTAAAGGAGATGGTGAAGTTCTAAAACTAGAGTGAATCTGTGCTGGAGATGTGGGATGTGAAGTCACGAGAGAGTCTGCTGTGGGAATCAGTGTCTAAAGACACTGGTGAAGGCCAGAGCTGTCCCAGAAGAAGAAGCTATAATAATCTCTCCTTCCCTCCCTCCTCCCCTTCCTCCTTTCCTCCCTCCCTCCCTCCCTCCCTCCCTCCCTCCCTCCCTCTCTTCCTTCCTATTTATTTTTGAGACAGAATCATATTCAGTAGTCTAGGCTGGTCCTGGACTCATTCTGGAGCCCAGGCTGACTTTCTTTAACCACTGAGCTATTCCTGCATCCCCTTCCTTTTCATTTAATCTGAACTGCCAGTCTGTTGGTGGGGCTGCACACATCCAGATTAATCATCTCTCATTTCCTGACCTGTAAGTCAGTCACATACCCAAAGTTCTGCTCTGTGGATTAGCTGGGCACCTCCTGATTCTTCCATTTACTATACTGTATTGTCAGTTTTTTCTAATTCTGATGTGTGTTGTGCTTTTATATTTTAATATTACTTTTTCATGTTGTTAACATGCTGGGAAACATGGGCAGTTTTTGTCTGTTTGGTGGGTATATTTTCCTAGGCACATTGCAGTAAATTAGTCTGAAATTTTACTGGTAATTTTTTACTTATTTACTCATTTCATATTAAATGATCTTTATATGAAGATGAAATTCAAGGACGATTTTCTGTCTTCACGGAGCTCGTGTTTATTGCTTCTACAGAGTGGTCAAAGGATGATGACACGCTACTTGAGACTTCTTGGTTCTCCTCTCCTAGTTTGGACTGAAACCTTCTTTTCTTCTACTGTTCTGTCTTGCTGAGTTTTGATTCTACTCCAGCACTTTGTTCCTAGTATACCTCATGTATTTGGATGTTAGGGATTATAGGTGTGTAATGGAAGGTAGGCATGTAGTAAATTATAGATTACAGGCTGCATGTGGATTAGGGGCATGCTGTAGATTATGACTGTCGCCCATTATTGGGCATGTGACTTGGAAGAACTGTAGCACTGAGGCTGGACTTAGCAGGAGCAGACCATTGGGACATAACGTGGCAGGGTGTGTGCTAGTTCAGCGCTTCTTCCCTCACTTGGCTTCTGTCTGCCATGCCATGAACAGCAGAGCCTCCACCATGTGCTTCCGTCATTACCAGCTGTAATTTACTACATGCCTATCTTCCATTACACACCTGTAATCCATAACATCCAAATACATGAGGGTTTTTGAGGACACGCTAGATCCAAACTATAATAAACCTCTTGTTTTATTTGATATTAAATATGCCAGCAACCCTCAATTTCAGCTTTTTTTTTTTTTTGGCTATCTCAAATTAGGCCTCTCTGCTTTCCAGAAAATACCTATTAGCTAATTTAGTTTGTGGGGGTTGTGTGTGTATGTGTTACTAGGACTTGAACCCAGGGCCTTGTACAACATTATCAAGATTTTCTCTTGGCATGTGCTTGAAGAGTTGATTTATTGAGTTATGAGGAAAATATTCTTAAACTCTGTAGATAATGCCAAATCATTTCCTGAAGTGGTTTTACTAATTTGCGTTCACACTGTATTACCCTAAGCCTGAATCCTGGACTATACTAATAGTATACATATACTTACACTTTCTCTTCCTCTAACCTCTCTCCTAGTTTCCCACCAATAGCTTTTATCCTAAAGTTTGTGTTCATCTCTTTTATTAGGAGAATTTATATTATGAGTAAACAAAATATTTTTAGTTTTATTTATATTGGGCTCTATTTAAATTAAAAATTTATCCTAGTAAGATGTTGTAATACATTTGCCATTAATCCCTCACAAAATATTCCTTCTTTCTGTGTACATACTTATCCCATTCCTCTTGTCCCTTTCTGAAGCAAGTTTGGAATTCCTCTTTCATGAATGTCTTTAGTTGTGCTGTTGTGGCTGCTGCTTTCATGATTTTATTCAGATATTTGTCTTTCATGGTCATTTGGACTTTAGAAAAGACCTGGAAGTCACATGGTACCAGATCTGATGAATAAAGTAGATAAAGATGTGCTGTAATATTTTTGAGCTTGCCTTGCCATTGAATGGTACTTAGCCATAGTACGCACTGTGTTTTGATTGCACCTTTAAAAAAGTTCCATTAAAGAGGACTTGCAGAACTGCTTCAGAAAGTAATGCTGTGTTTGAAGTGAGATGAAATATTTTGAGGATTAACGACAATATGTTTTTTATTTTAATAGTTTTTAAGTACTGTATATTTTAATAACCTCTTATAGTACAGACCCACACCTCCAACTCCAAGGGCCCTGTTTTAAAATGGGGAAAGTAAATTGTCTGGAGTTTTCTGTGACTTACTTTCACTCGATACTACTTTACTGAGACTGACCTGGATGTATTTTATTTATAGCTGTAGTATGTACCTTCTTATTACTTCATGTCTGCTTGTCTTCTGATAACCATTTTTATTTATAGTAACAAACACTTATGTAGCATTTTCTGTCTTCGACATTTTTAAAAGTTATTTATGTTTATTTTCTTAATGTGAATCTCACATGAGTTTTGTGAGATGCTATTTTATCCTTAGCAGATTATGGAATTAAGGTGTGAGTGTGTTAATAATTTGGCCAGCTCATCTCAGATACAAGTAATGGGTGCTGGGATTCAGGCTTAGTGTGTGCTTATTCAGTATATTGTTTTCTACTCTAGAAACAAAAGCATAATCCTCACAGTTCCTCATATGTGAAAAAATGATGCTGGTTACTTTTAAGGTTTTAATATTTAGAACCAATTCATAGTATCTGCTTCATTTGATTTTAAATTGAGAGTTAAAATGATGTTTGTAATGTACTTTGGATGCTGACAAACAAGGTCATCTTTATGTAGCAGAATAGCTTTGTAGTATGCACACCTGGGGGTTAGCACCATCTACTGGCAAACAGAAGCAACTTGGTTATGTCAGTGTGTTTATTGCTTGGAAGACAATATACGCTTTGATAGGATTTCTCTTTTATGAAACCTGTTTCTGGGGGACATGAATATTTATGATTTTCCTACATATTTATTTTTATATCACAGTATGTTTTCCTTAAACTTCCAAATATAATTTACTATATATTGTACATTTGCATAGCAGAGATTACAAGTAGATGAGGGAAAAACTAAGTGGCATGGTGTTGTAGGTGTCATTCTAACAATCATTTTCAAACCACATGCATACAGTTATTGCTATGTTAGAGTTACTAAGAGCAAAAACAGAGCTGTCGCATTGGACCGTCAGGAACTGCATTAGGTTTATTCTGTGTTGGTTTAAGTGATAAAGTCTTTGATAGAGGAGTGGCATGCATTTTTCTCTTTGGCTCTGTGGAATGTCCTGGGGTGCTATTTTTGGAGCAAGGTCTTTTGCCCCTCCACTTGTTGTCTTTTTTATCTTTTTTTTTTTTTTTTTTTTGAGACAGGGTCGGTCTCTGTGGTCCAGGCTGGTCCTGAATTCACGTCAGAGCCCAGGCTGGCCTTGGATTCATGGCAATCCTCCTGTCTCAGCCTACCGAGTGCTGGGATTACAGGCGTGCGCCACCATGCCCAGCTTATGTGGTGCTGGGGAATCGAACTTGGATACTTAGTGCTTGACTTAGCGCTTGCTTAAGTGCTTTAACCACTGAGCCATTCCTCCAGAACCTCCACTTGTTTTCTTTTTTGAGACAGGATCTCACTGCATAGCCCCAAATGGTCCTGAACTCACCATGTAGTCCAGACTGGCCTTGGACTCCTGGCAGTCCTCCTGCCTCTACCTCTTGAATGCTGGAATCACAGGGAGGCATGTGCTACCACACCTGGCTTATGTGACATTAAGGAATAAACTCTGGGTCTTGCATTCGCTAGGCAAGTCCGTTAACCACTGTGCCATTCCTCTAGCTTTCCACTTTTTAAATGGTAAAGGTTGGGGTCTTCTTGGTTCCTGACAACCCCTCAAGTCATCTTTTTGTGGTCCTGTTTCCAAGAACTTGGCTTCTTTTTAATGTTAATCTCTTCAGTTTCTCTGTGCTCTTTTGCTCTACCGCTGTAGACCCTTTTAGTTTGGCAAAACAGTTAACTTTTTATATTACTTTTCTCTTATTTTACTCCCTTTCACCATAAAAGCCACTGAGAGTAGCCACGTAATAGTCTGAACTGCCTTGAGATTTCCTCAGCCAGATTAAGTAGTCTGTTTACACTGCCCTTAATTGCAGTTTCAGGCAAAGTCTCTGGATAAGGGTAAAATGAAAACAAACTTTCTGCTAATGGGTAGCATGCATGATTTTTAGACCATTTACTGACATAGTTCTCTTTCCCATCTGAAACTTCTTGAGCCTGGTTGTTTTTTCTTCCATTTTTAGATTTAGGTTTTTCTGTTACTCCAGGACCTTAATAGGGATCACTAAATTATTTATTTGGGATGGCTCTAACTTTTGGAGCCTGAATATTTTATCATCATTCTGGTCTTCTGAGTTCCAATCAGAATATCCCATCAAGCTTGGCTCAGAGCACTACAAAACTTCTCTAGCTGGAATCGTCAAACCTTTCTAAAGTAAACTTCTCCCACAGACCATTTTCAAAGGTTTCCCAACCACATGGTCAGGTAGAGTCATAGCTATAACCCCCACACCTGCGGTACCAGTTTCTGTCTTAGGTACTGTCGCATTGTTGGGAAGAATACCTGACACTTGAAATTTTAAGGAGGAAAGATTTATTTTAGCTCACAGTTTCAGAATGTCACAGTCTGTTCGTGAGTGAGCAGCTGGAAAATGGTAAATTCACATGTTGGGGCTGGAGCCTGTGCTGGAGACAGATCCTCAGGGCATGACAGAACAGAACCAAGTTTGGGTGGAAGGGTGGAATGAACACATATCCCTCAAGATCAAGCAACAGGCAACTGCCCCTTCCAACCTGGCTCTACCTCCCAATAGTGCACAGTATCTGTAGGTACATCAGGCTTTTGGGGGACATTTCATATACAAACCACAACATGTTGCTTTGTAATGTAACTTGGTGTCCACCAACATGATGCCACCTGCTTTTATTTTATTCAGGATTGCTTTGGCTATTTTGGGTCTCTTTTAGGATTTTTTTTTCAAATTCTGTGAAAAATGTTGCTATTTTATAGGAATTCCATTGAATCTCCGTATCAGTTTTGGCTATGAAAAGAGGTTGTCTTTCCATTTTATAAAATAATCTTCAAATTTTTCAGTACAATACAGCTTTCATTGAAGAGGCCCTTCTCTTCTGTGGTTAGGTTTATTCACAGGTATTTATTTTTTGAGGAGCTATTGAGAATGGGATTGTTCCTCTCAACTCTTTCTCAGTGAGTTTGTTAATATGGAAGAATGCTATTGATTTTATGTATTAATTTTGTATCCTGTAACTTGGTTGAATTTGTTAGTTAGTTCTCCGAGTCTTTTAGTGGAGTTTTTGGGGTCTTCTATGTAACGAATCATGTCATCTGCAGGACAGTTAAGGACAGTTAAGGACAGTTAATTTCTTCCTTTCTGATATATATTACCTTTACTTAATGCTTTTGTCTGATTGCTCTGGCTAGGATTTTGAATACTATGTTGAATAGGAGTGGTGAGAGTAGACAGCTTCTTCTTACTCCTGATTTAAGAGGAAATGCTTTCAATTTTTCCCCTCTTAGTGTAATGTTGCAGTAGTTTTGGTGTAACTGACTTCTGTCAGTTTTAGGTAAGGCATTCTGTACTTATCTTCCTCATAGTTTATCATGAAAGTATGTTACATTTTGTCAGTGACTTTCTGCATCTGTTGAGTTGATCATGATATGTTTTTCTGTGCTTTTGTTTATGTGGTATTTACATTTTGTCCATCCTTGTATCCCTGAGATTGATCCATCTTGATCATGGCTATGTGTATGGTCTTTTTAGTAACTTGTTGAATTTTGTTCATCAGTATCTTATTGAGGAAATTTTCATCTATGTTCATTAAGGAAGTTGGCTTCCTTTTTTTTTAATGTTCTTTCTCTTAAAATTTCATGGAACAGTTTGAGAGTAATTAATGATGGCTTTTCTCAGAAATACTGATAAAGTTCTACAGTGATTCATTGACACAAACTATTACTGCCTCAGTTTCCATACTTGATATTGGTCTATTTAGGAATTTTATGTCACCTTAGTTCAATTTTGTTATTTTTATATGCCTAGGCATTTACCCATTTCTTTCCAGTTCTTCAGTACTTTGAAGTATGTTTTCAAAATAGTTTTCTATAATCCTCTGAATTTCAACATTGTCTATTGTGATTTTACCTTTTCATTTTCTAACTGGATTGATTTGGGTTATTTTCTTTTGGTTAGTTTAGCTAGAAGTCTATTAGTCTTTTATATTTTGAAGAGCCAACTCATCAATTCATTGGTCTTTTGTATTGATTTGTCTTAGTTTCAATTTTAGTAATCTCTGCTCTAATCTTTATAATTTCTTTTTAAAATTAATTTTAGATTTAGATTTTTCTGGTTACTCTAGGACCTTAAGGGGGATCACTAAATTGTTTATTTGGGATGACTCTTACTTTTTAAATGTGTGTTTATAGCTATAAATTTCCATCTTAGTATGCTTTCATTGTGTCCTCTAGGTTCTGATATGATATGCTTCCATTGTCATTTGACTCTAGGAAGTTTTAAGTTTCTTCCCTTGTCTCTTCTGTGATCTATTATTAGTTCAATAATATATTTAGTGTCCATGTATTTGTATAGTTTCTATAGTTTCCTTTGCTGTTGATTTCTAGTTTTATTCCGCTATCATCTTAATGTATATGAGGATTTATTTCAATTTCTTTTTCTTTAAATATGTCTTTGACCTATGAGATAGTCTGTTTTGGAAAAATTCCTATATGGTGCTAAGAAAAAAGTGCTTTCCTTTGATGTTGGATAGGACACTGTAAATACCAGTTAAATCCCATGGCTTCATAGCATGATTTAACTGTAATGTTTCTTTATTAATTTTTTGTCTAGTTGACCTGTCTGTTAAAGTGGGATATTGAAGTCTCCTACTATAATTTTATTAGGGCCTATTTGTTCTTTCATGTCCATTAGATTTTGTTTTTACAAAATTAGGTTCCCCGATGTGGCATGTATATATATTGATAACTGTGACTTTTCCTGCTGGTTTGTCCCCTTAACCAGTATATGATGTCTATCTTTGTCTCTTCTAGTCTGTTTTGGCTTGAAATCAGCTGTGTCTTATTGCTTTGTTTTCCCATGGTTCTATAGCTATGGGTTTTAGATCAGGTAGTGTTGATGAATTCTATCTTGACTGTGGAGAGTTCTTCCTTTAGATTATGTCTTTCCTTGGAATTTCTTTGATTTCATTTAGATTTTGATTTTCATGCCCATTTTTCAGTTGCTTGGCTATTAATTTCAAGAATGTTCTCAATGACCAACCTTTTGCTAGTTAAAGGGGAAATGGGTTATGCTACTGTATGTAATAATTGTAATAATTATTGGTATATATTCCACAATCAATAACATACATGAATATCTATAATATTGTAATCTAAGACTAACAACTTACTAGCAGAACCTAAAATCAGTTCAATACTACAATTATTCTTCTCCTAACAGTAAAAAGCACAGTCAATACAATCAGTGTATCTATTTAAATAAACCTAATATTGACTTTTTGAAAAGTTTCACTAATGTCAGTGCTGTATCACAGTTAATAAGAAATAGGCCTCTATATTACTTTACCACACCAACAGCATTTATCAAACTTTAATAGGCTTCTACCACTATACCCTCTTGTACAGTGGGATAGGTATCAGTAACAATGATAAAACTTAATATATATCATTAACAGGTTATCAGATCAAACAGTCCTTCTACTCTTAACATTAGGAATGTGATCTATGCTTGTAATGGCGGTGTCTATAAAATGTCAAGTATCTTATTAGAGGAGTTTGTGAAAGTGACATTCTGTTATATAGAAAAACAGTTATCTTAGTGACCTGTATGTAAGTAGTATAAAATTATTGATCAATTACCCATCAAATCAATCCATATCACTATGAATGTTCAATACTTAATATTACTATGAAGAGTTGTGGGGTAGGAGGAGAGTGAACTGGAACTGAGGGTTGGCTTTGGAAGTGTAGAAAATAGAAAGGGGTGTGTGTGTGTGTGTGTGTGTGTGTGTGTGTGTGTGTGTGTGTATCATTTTTCTCTATAATATATATTAACCCCAGATCAAAAGAAAGTAGATTTATTTTAAGCAGTAGAGAAAAGTAAGAAGAAACAAGGAGAGCTATGAGTGAAACAGAGTATGCCTTCAAAATCTATAGAAAGGCTTTTTGAAAAAAGGCATAAGAACTACTTGAGAGAGAAAGAAATGGAAAAACTCACAACTAACGGAAACAGAAAGAAAAAAAAAAAAGAAAGAAACCAAACCACAAGTCAGTACTAGAAAAAATACAAGTTATGGATGAATGTAGTGAATTCCTGTTATCCTAGCACTTGGTAGGCTGAGGAGGAGGATTGCTGTGGGTTCCAGGCCAGCTTGGGCTACATAGTGAGTTCAGGACCAGCCTGGACTATTGAGTGAGATACTGTCTCTACCAAAAAAAAAACAAAACAAAACAAAAACAAAACCAAAAACAAAACAAAACAAAAAACCCCCAAAATAAAAAAAACCAAACCAAAGTCTAAAAAGTTTCTTTTTAAAAATTTGTATGTTATTTGGGTGGGAAGTCTGTATATTTAGGACCTTACAGTCTTGATAACCCTGGGTGGGGGATGGGGGAGGTTAGGGGAAGATAGGACCAGTTCTCTCTCTTCCTGTGTCTTAGTCTGTAAAGATGATATACCTAAGTGTCTCTTATATAAGGTTGGAGTGAGCAAAACCCTGTTGGATTCTACCCTGGCAACAGACATAATGGCGCTGTGTCCAAACGCACTTCCATCCCCTTGGATTTCCAGGTGCTCTGGCATTTCTTCCACCAATGCTATGGGGATGGGGGATAAGACCTTTGGTTTCTAAGACCTGTTCTTGTTGGTCTCAGATCTTTCAGGAGGACCAAAGTCTTTTTTTCTTTCTCTGCTGCGGGTATTCTTTTCCTTGCACCAGTGAGGAGAATCCCCAAGTTACCTGGTATGTGACTTGCTGGTAGACTGTTTCCTGGGATGGGTCCAACTGAACTTCCAAATCATCTCCTTGTGCCCACCTAGAAGGCCTTTCTGCTTGTAACTCCTACATCATGCTTTCAGCCTTAAGCTTAAGTTTAGGCTTTCAGTCCTTAAGCTCTGAGGCCTTGCAACCACAGAGCCCTTCAGATTTCTGAACCAAATGACAGGCTTTAGGATTCTGAGGCTGAAGGCCTTTTTTGTCTGTCGGGCACAGTTACAAGTTTGCCTAGAACCATCTCATCTGTGTCCTGGCTGTAATTCTTCCATGGCACTCACTGCTTGCTATCCAAGGGCTGGCTAGGCATGCCTGGCCCATGTAGCCCCAGACCGTACTTGCCTGATGTGACCCAAGGCCCTTCCCTTGTCTGGCAAGTGACATTCACCTGGCTGGTGGTCTTTACAGCATTCCTGCTCGCTTGTGTTTGGTCACTGTTCAGATCCAGTTGTTCTCTTGTTTTCCTAAGCTAAGCTGTAAATGATGAGTAGAATTTGTAGTAGAGTAAAAATAGTTCTCTGTTACTGTCCCTGAAAAGATTCTGTGTGCTTAACTCGTGATATTAATCCAAATTCTACTTTCATGTTTCCAACTTAGATTGGTTTAACTTTAATTGTTGATGGCTGAGGATCTTACTTTGTTCTATTTGTAGATTAATTCTATGTCATTTTTTTTCTATAAACCTGTATGACCTAAAAATGTGTGAGAAATCCACCATTATCTTCTCATTCTGTTTCTTCTCTCTTTTGCTGGTATATTTTCTTTAAGTACTTTACATGTTAAAGTTATCTTAGATGTTGCAAATTTAGTTAAGGGTAAAATTACAATCCTTTACAGAAGGAAAGATATGGTGATTACCTAATGAGTGTTAGTTAAGTAATTGACTCATGGAATTTTTAGAAACAGGGCTGTGTTCCCCTCCCCCCCCCCTTTATTGATATGGATAAGTACAAAATTTAAGGTTTACAATGTAGTTGAGCATTTTGTGCACATACATATCCCGTCAAGGTGTCAAGGGCTTTCCCACTCTCTTTTTGTTCCTCCCATTACCCCCCCTCCCTCCCTCTTACTTCATCCTGCCCTCCTCTTTCACTTTGTTTTTCATCTTAAGTTCCATAGGAGTTGTGATCTGGGACTTTCATATCAGAGAGACCAAAAGAGACCAAAACAACACACAACAGAGATATATGTATACCCATGTTTATAGCAGCGCAACTAACAATAGCAAAAATATGGAAGTCACCAAAATACCAATCAACAGACCGGTGGATACACAAACTGTGGTATTTATACACAATGGAATACTATGCATCTATAAAGTCTAGCAGCGTGGAGGCTTTTACAGGCAAATGGAAGAAACTTCAGAACGGCATGCTTAGTGAAGTGAATCCGAAGCAGAAGGTGAAACATCGAATGGTCTCTCTGATATGGGCTATGTTAAAATGCAGGAATGGTGATTAGAGAACCGTTGGTCTAAAATATTTACTTGTAAGTATGTAAGCACAATAAATTTGTTCTTTGGTTCTGTGGCTATTTAGCATTCAAATGAAAATAGATTTTGTTTTATATGCTTGCTTATTGTAGCTATACTTTAGAAATGTCTAAGTATTTTAATATATGAGTAGAATCAGAAGAAAAGAAATTAAAATTTAACTTATAAGTACTAACATATAGCATAAAGACCTCAATTGAGAAATAATGATAATTATAAATTTTAGGCCATTTGCTATAAAAATACATAGTAGAATGTAAAAAGTGTAAGATTGCTTCTGTAGTAGTATAAATTTTTGGCTCATGTTAAAGATAGGTTTAGTGTAGGGAATGAAAATAGGTTCATTTGTAATGTTGTGTTTTTGTTGCTCATGTGAGTATTTTACTTTTGAGCAATAATTATTGCTAAAGTGCAACCAGATCTTCCTTTCTTCATCTAAACTATAAAAAATAGTGAAATACTTTCATCTGGTTAAAAATGCATGTAAATTTATTATTTATGTATTATTCAATACTTGTGCTTTCCTAATTACCTAACCAATACTTAATCCATCTAGCTGGAAATTAGTTCTATATTTAAAGAGAGTAAGTGGTGTATAAAGACTCAGAAAATACTACATGAGCATGTAAAATTCTTAGATAACACCAGTTATTTTCAGAAATTATTATATAGTTCCAAGATAATTCATTCTTTTTATCTCTTTATCAGCTGATTATTTGATATATTTTGCCTCTGAATTGTCTTCTAATAACTGGTATAGTTTAGAGCTTTTTGGTTTTTTATTTCCCCTAGTATATATATACACACAAACATATATATATACTGCGTACAGTGGTTACATTGAACTTGAGAATTTTGTGCACATATACATCATGTCAACTTTGTAATCCTTTCTCATCACCTTTCAACCTCTTACCCACTCCTTCATCCTCCTGTCTCCAAATATCTCACCCAGTTGACTGTTACTTATTTGGATTCTTTCATCACAGTGAGTTTTAGTTTGGGAGTAATAGCATGAATGATTTTTGTCATGTAAAGTATGTTATAAATTATTATAAACATTAAATACACATAAGCTTTCATATTATATAAAAATGTATAAAAACTGTTTTTGAGACATAGGAACCAATTGTTTTAGTTTTACAGCGCTACCATTGGTCTGAGCTGAGATGCTTAAATAACGTACTACCTCAGGAGTCATGGACATAGTAGTATTTGAGAAAAACTTTGATCAACAGGAACACATTAGTAAGTGGAGATGAAGAAAGAGTGGCTGAGGTTTCTCTTAACAAGTCTCTTGGGTAGTTTCTGGCAAATACCTCATATTCTGTGAATACATTTGAGATTTCTGACTATGGAACAGTAATTGGATTAAAATTAATGGCTGCTTTTAAAAGATGATACTTCCTTCCTGTTACATATTCCAAATCAACTCATTAGAAAGAAGATATTTTCAACTTTAAGCATAAAATTGTCTATCACAGTATTTTAGGAATGGATATAGAAGAAAAGTGTGTTTCCTGGTACATCCTAATGGTAGCACTTAGCAGATATTTAGAACAAATAAAGTTTACAAAAAATAATCCACCAAAGAAGAGGTGAATGATTCTTAAACTAATAACATAATTTAAATGACTAAAACTAAGCTTACTCAACTAAATTAAAGGACTAGCTTTATGTTCTTTTAGCTATATCAAAATACACTTTTCCTTAACAAAGAGATGCTTCCTTGTGAGCTGTCAACTATCTTTGTGTTGATTGTAGCTTACATTCTACACAGAGGTGTTCAGGTAAAGATGATAGTGGGGATCAAAATGCAACTCTTTATTCAGTTGCCCAAGGACATTTTCTCTAATTAATTTTCTCAAAAGACAAAAGATTTGGGTACCTAGAGTTGTCACTATTGTAGGAAGTGATTATGCATTTGCTTTATTTTGTTAGTGTAGACTTAGCTTCTAGAAAAGTAGAGATAGAATTTAGGAAATCATTAATACCTTATACGTCAGATATGCACAGTTTACACTACCCTCTGGTCATGACATTTTGATACTATGTATGTATGTTTGTGGGATTAAAAAAAATCTTACTACCTACTCTGTCTTTCTTGAATTCACATTCCAAGTTTGTACTTCCATTGTGCTATATTCTTAGTACTTGTAAGTTAAATTCTCATTTCTTTTGATTCTACTCATATATTAAAATACTTAAATTTTAATTTCAGGTATATTGTATTTTTTTGCCCATGTGACCTAGTTTCCCAGGCCTATGCATTCCTGCCTGTTCAACTCCTGGCTTCTGGAATGAAGGAAGTGACAAGAACTTGGAAAATAATAGGTGGAGTCACACATGCTAATAGCTATTATAAAAATGGCTGGATAGTCATGATAGCTATTGGTTGGGCCCGAGGTAATATAACCACACGTATTTATAAGTATTCTGTTACTTATGTACCATAACTAGTGAGTAATAACAACTGCATGCATCTTCTTGAAAGACAGAAACTATTTTTGTTGGGTAGAAAGGTTAATTCAGAGTGAGTATTTTTCATTATTACTAGTCATCAACTATTATTTTGATCCCTGGCTGTTTTATAAAATTTTGTATATTTACTTCATCAGGAGCCCCTGAATCAGAGGGATGGATCCATACTTAATTATTTTACCATAAATAAAACAAATTTTCTTGAGAAATTATGTGATTTATGTAAATAATAAGTATTCCTGTATCCTTTCAGTAGTTTTTCTCCTTCAAATAATTGGGAATAGTAAATATAATTGATTATGAATTCTGTTCCCATATGTATTTTACTATTACTATTACTATTACTATTGTCTATATGTAGGAATTGAATGTACTTCTCTGATTTCGTCTTATAATATGTACCTAAAACTAATCATACCAGGAAAGGAAGTGAAAAAGCAGAGGATTTTATTTTTCAGATCTGAAACAAACCTCAGGGCACATTCTCAGTACTGGAGGTCCCAAAATGAACCTTAATGATAGAAGACAGTTGTCAAACTGCTGAAGGCAGAGAATTGCGTTTGTCTTAGTGCCCTAAATATACAAGGCAACTTTTTTTCCTCCTTTCAGTTTTATTCTGTGAATCCTCTTGGGTTTTAAGTTAGGTGGTTGAATTATGGCTTATTTGAAATATTTTCTAAAGAAAATTGGCTAAATATTCTTGTTTTATTTTCTTATTTTTAGGTGCAGGTGGTGCCATTATTACAAATTTTGAGCTGTTGTTAAAAGGAGATTGGAAACCACAAAGCAATGAATGGCTGAAGATGTCCTAGTAAGCCGGTATTTATTATGCAGAGATCTGGGTGATTATGTCTAGATTTTACTAAATTTCTTTTAAACAACATTTTGTAGGACTTTTTAATGTGAATGAAATATAGCTGAAAAAAATAATGGTAATGATAATGGGAGAACTAGCAAAAATGTTTACCCAAGACTTTTTCTCTCTCAGATGAAATTTTAAAATAAATATTAATTTTCTTCTTTGTGGGCTTTTCCTCTTAGAAAATGAAACAAAACTGTGTGGGTTATTGAAGAGTTGTAGGAAGAGCATGTATGTATGAAGTGAAAACCACTTTTCTGTATGGAAATGAATCAGTAACAGGCTGTTGGCATTTTCAGTGACTGTTGATATCGCCTGAATTGTAGATTATATGTCGTTCTTGTAGTGAAATATCAAATTTATGGGAAAAATTTAAAGATACGGACTCAATTTTAAATAGATATTTGCTATAACTGAAAGAGATAGTTTACTATTTCTGCAGTTGAAGAAGAAAAAGACTTAGGGAGAGTGGCTACAATAAGCAGGATGAAGAAAGACTTCATGTAAATAGAAGCTCGTTTTCCTATAAAGAGTCAATTAAAAATGAAGCTTGAGAAGCATGATCACTGACAAAACATGTTTAAGTGAGCCAACACATTCCAGGCTACTTATTTTGGAAAATGATCCTTTTGAAGTTTGGAGAAGATAAGTTTAGCAATAAAGAAAGCTTGGGTTAATAACAAGTTACAAAAAAGGCATCAGTAATGTTGGAAAATTTTCCTCATTTGAGTAAACATCTTCCATGAAATGTTTTTTGGGATTTTTAGAATCAAAACATAGTCATGTTTCTTCTCTGTTAATAACCTTGCAATAGCTCCCCAGCATGCCCTGTGTGGCTGTCAAAACCTTCCTATCCCTACACCAGATTTGATTTCCTCTCTTGTTACCTCTCTCCCTCATTCCAGTACCTCTGCTTGAATAAGCCAAGTGTGGTCTGGTTTAGCCCTAGCTTTCCTTTCCACTTGGAATCTTTACCCCTAAGTGGCTGACTCCTGAGTATCTACTTTGCTCAGAGTTTTTTGGCATTTGCTTTCTCTGTGAAGACTGCCTAGCTTAAAATTGATGTTTCTCCCTTTTCTTTTTCTCACAGCATTTATCACTTTCTAATTATTTTTTATTTATTGTTTATATTTTTAAACATATTTAGATGAACTTTTTTCCTCTTTGTTTCTATAATTTATTGGCTACTCACATTTTGTTGATCTGTTCATCTGTTGATATTTGGGTTAATTTAGTTTCTAGCAGTTGAGAGTAAAGTTACTGTGAACATTTGTGTATAGCTCATTATGTAGATGCATTTTCTTTTTATTTGTGTAAATATGTAGTAAGAGTTTCAGTTACTCCATATTATTGCCAAACCTTAGGATTTTCTGTCTTTAATTTTAGAAATTCTGCTGGGTGTATTTTTCATTATGACTATGTAGCATTTTCCTGTGGACTAAGACTGTTGAAGTTCTTTTTATATGCTTTTTGGTCATTTTCAGATGGGCTTTAAAAAGTGTATTAAAGTGTAGTAAATGTAACCCTTATTATTTCTATTATTTGGTTGTTTGCCTTATGAAGTGTTAAGAATTCTTTATATATTCTAGATATCCTTTCTTCATTGTGGTTGTGTCCTTGTGTGTTTACCTTTGATAAAGTACAATTTAATAGTTTTTAAATGATACCTTATTGTAAGAAATCTTTCCTGGCCTCAGATGCAAAGCTGTTGCCCTTATGCTTTCAAGAATTTTCTAACTTAGCTTTTACAATTATGTTCATGATTTATTTCAAATAATCAAGTTAATTTTTGTGGAAATAATAAAATACAGTTTGTTGTTTGTCTTTTCTTTATATACCCAGTTGTTACAACACCACTTTTTGGAAAGTCCTTCTTTGGTCATTGGATTGTGTTGTTACTTTTTTGTTAATTTGGGTGGCCACATATTTGTGTCTCTTTTTACCTCTTTATTCTGCTTTGTTGATCTGAAAATTCATTTCAGTGCTGGTACTACACTATTTTGATTGCTAAAATTTTATAGTAAGTTCTAAAAGCAGATATTTTGGACCCTCCAGTTTTGTTCATTTTTTTCTGTAATCTTTGTTTCTTTGGTTATTTTAAGTTCTTTGCATTTTCATACATATTTGCAATTAACTAACAAATTTCTGTAAAAGTCCTGTGGGAATTTTATTGGTATTGCATTTTATCTAAAAAATAATTTGGAGAGAATGAGATTTTACCAATATGTCTTCTGATAAATAAGTATTGTATAAGTCTATTTATTTAAATCTTTTAAGATTTCATTGAGGAATATTTTGTAGTTTTCAGTATGTAGGCCTTATATGTCTTTTATTAAATTTATTCCTTACCATTATATATTTTGGGTACATATAAATAACGATTTTAACAAATCTTATGTTTTGATTTTTACTAGTATTTAAAAACAAAATTGATTTACACATATGTAAGTCTTGTATTATATATTCTAGTAGTCTTAGAGATACCAAGCTTTTTATTTATATCATTTGCAAAACCGTTAGTGTTTTCCTGTTTTGTCCTCTTCCCGCACCCTTTATCTTTCCATCTTTCAAAGGCCAGCACTGATTACACATTACTAAGTTGAAACTTTTCTTCTTTTTTTTTTCTAGTGGTGTTATGGTTGCAATTCTTACACTTAGTTCTTTAATCTATTTTGAGTTGACTTTTTGAGTCTTAAATAGAGTAAGGATTCATGCAGGTTTGTTCTTTTGCTTGGGGAGATCCAGTTTTCACATCACCACTTACTAAAGATACTCTTCTCAGTATGTTTTATTGGTGCCTTTGTTGAAAATTAAGTTGACTGTAGATGTTTGGGTTTATTTTTTTTCTATTTATTTTTAGCTCTGTTGTTTTGGTCTTTGTATGTTTTTGTACCAGTACTATACTATATTTATTATTGTAGCTAATAATTAATATTTTTCACTTCCTTGAATAAATGTATTCCTAAGTATTTTATTTATTTAGATGCTATTTTAAATTGAATTGTTTTACTTTCCTTTCAGATTGTTCATTACTGGCTGGTCCATTTTTAAAAATACATGATTTTATCAAAGGCAAAGTCAAGCCTTCCACTTTACAGTATCTTTTTTGTAGTGTTTCCCTTTCGTTCCTTCTCCATCTTCTAATTCTTAAAAATGTGTATATTATGGAAAATTTTGAAGAATGCAATATAAAAGAAAAATTTTTATCAGTAAATTTACTGGTAGTTGCTTTAATGTGTCTGTATATTTCTTTCCAGTTCATTTTTCTTTGAAAATATATCTATATCTACCTATAGATAGATATATGTGTTTTTTGTAGTAAATAAATATAGTAGACTGAATAATAATCCCTAAAGATATCAGATCTTCATCCTTAGACCCTCTCAGTGTTGCCTTATATAATGAAACAGTGGTTGCAGATATGCAATGGTTTGGAGATGAGATTGTCCTGCATTGTTTAGGCAGGGCTTAATGTATTCAAGTATATCCTTATATGAGGCAGACAGAGGGAGGGGTGACCATGAGAAGAGAAGAAGGCAGTGTGATGATGAGGCACTGATTAAAATGATACAGCTATAAGCCACGAGTGTTTGCAGACACTGGAAGTTGGAAAAGACAGGAAAAGATCTCCTTTAGAGGGAGTGTCACCCTGTTGACACTGATTCAACTGAGTGATTTTGGACTTCCAATTCAGCAGCCACTGGAAACTCATGTGGATCTTGGTAGCAGGGTATGAAGTGTTGCTGATAAAAATAGCTCCAAAATGTGGATGTGATTTTTTGATTAACATTAGTAAAGGATAGAAGAATTAATGAAGTGCATAATTTAAAGAAAAGAGGCCCCAGTAGCTTTAAACTGTTAGAAGTGTCAGTATTAAAGGTACTTCGGCTAAAGGATCAGGAGGCAGTGAGGACCATGTTAGAGAAAGCTGTGTGGTCAACATGTGTTGTCATAAATAGAATGTTGATAAAAATGCACATTAAGGGTGTTGAGGTTCTCAGAAACATGGTGTTGGAAACTGCAAGAAAACTGTTCTAAACTAAAATATTAAATTAGTAGCGTAGACTGATAGGGCAGGCAGGATAAAATGAAAGAAGTTGGTCAGCCTCCTCAAATTCTGTGGGCCAGAGACAGGCTGATAAATGCGCACTTGAAAATATGTGCTGCCTTTCAAGGAAGAGGAATACTGATTGATGGTGGGAGCTACACTCCAAGAAGCTTGAGGCCAGGCCCACAGGCTGGAGTCAGAGGTAGTGGAGCTAAAACCCTGAGTGTGCAGACCGTAGCTCCAGGCTCAGGATGGAGTGTTAAGCCATGGAGGATTATTTATGGGCCTTAAAACCTCAAAAAATTTTGCCTCCTGGATTTAAAGATTGCTTGGTACTGCTGATATTTTTCTTCCTTCTTCCCCTCACCCTCGTTTGGAATAGGAATTTCTGTAACTCTTGTCTAGTGTCTGCTCTATCATTGTATTTTGTAAGCAGATAACTTGTTTTCTGGTTTCTAAGGAACCTAATGCAGTAACCGGTAGGATTTTCTTTTCTTTTTTCTTTCTTTCTTTCTTTTTTTTTTTTTGAGACAGGGTCTCACTCTGTAACTCACGCTGATCCTGAACTCACTATATAGGTCAGGCTGGCCTTGGATTTCGGGCAATTCTCCTGCCTCAGCCTCGTAAATGCTAGGGTTACAGGCATGAACCACCACACCTGGCTTATGTGGTACTGGGGAAATCAAGCCCCGGGCCTTGCCCTTTAACCACTGTGCGATTCCTCCAGCCCACAACAGGATTCTCTAAAACATCCTGTTATTTCTAAGAAATCTTGTACATTTATCTAAAATTCTTCCATAAATTCACTCCTTCTCCAGTTCTCTCTCCTAATCTGTTTACTAATAAATAAATAAATAAATAAATAAATAAATAAAAAGCCTTATTCTTGACCATTAGTCTTTAAGAAAATGGAGTTCAACATGGATGAGATATATATGCCTATAATAAACCACTTTGGTACAGAAACCAAATTGTTAGAAACAAAGAGTAGGAAAATAGTATCAGTACAGATCTAATTCCATTTAATTTTATGTTCATTTTGTAATATACCTATATATGTGTACATTTATTAGTTAAATGATAAACATATGTTAAGGAATGTTTTAACAATTTTCAAAACCAAAAGGGTTGTATGATAAAGATTTAGAGATCACTCTTTTAAAAAATAAATATTATTTATTTATGTTGTTAAGTGAAGTTCAATCCCCTTTTGCTTAAGCCTAACCCTATTTTGAACTTATTTCTTATCATAATTAATTAAATAAGTTAGAAGTGTTTTATAGGGACTTTTAAATTTGTCATGTTCTGCAGTGTGCCATTCTGAAAATTTGTCATTCAATTTTCTCTACTTGTTAGACTAGAGGAGCTACACAATTATCTCTTACCAAGATATAGTTTAAATGTATGGCAAATATATGACATGAAAATAATGTTTATCTAGCAGATTAGCATCTTATTGTATACTTTATAATTTCAGCATCAGTATATTAAGATATTAGTAAATAAGAATTTGCTGTGCTATAGTCAGTTAATGATGTGCTGGAACTTGTGAATACCATTTTATTTGATGCAGTTGGATGAATTACTTTTCCATTCTATGCAGCAGCCTGAAATTGGTGATTCTGGAAGTATTTATGTCATGGAAATAGACAGATGCTACATATCGGGACTGTTTTCTCCCTCCTGTCTATCTTGAAGATTTTTTAAAAGGCTCATTTCTTAATTATCATTAAAGGCTTTTTTAAAGTCTAATTTCAAGTCATACTATGGAATCTGAAGCTTTGAATTTCTTTTTGAAAAAGTATTTTATAGCCAAATATGTTTCAGAAATGCTACATTATAAAAGCATGCTCACTGTGTCAGACAGTCATGATATATATCAATATTCTAAAATCTATAATACTTTATACAGTTAAAAGGTAGTTAAGCTTGTATAACCCAGGATTTCCAAAGCTTTGTCTATTCACAAAACTTATTTTTGTGTTAATGCCTATTAGGTTAGTGTTTCACAGAGTACTCTTTGAAATTGGATAGATCATGTATATTACTTACTCAAATTTTGCTTTATTTGCAGCCCTTCCAAGATAACGCTGCTGGGGTCAGTTATCTTCACATTCCAACACACCAACCATCTGGCAATATCAAAGCATAATCTCATGTTCCTTTATACCCTCTTTATTGTGACTGCCAAGGTGAGAGTTCAAAGTATCTTTAAGTTAGTATTACACATTCTGCGTAACCACTTCTCTATGATAGAATTCTGCATACTGAATTAGTAGTAACAATATTTATTTTGCATTATTACTAAAATCTGAAAAAAAATGAATTCATCCTATCACATGACTTTCTGAAACAACTTTTCTGCAGTTCCTCATTTGCTTCATGCTGAAAATAGTCTGGGCTACAGAGCGAGACCCTGTCTCAAAAACAAACAAACAAAACAAAACAAAGAAAACCCCTAAATTCTGTTTCTTTTCCCTAGATACATATAAATAGTGTCTTATGGAATATATAGTCTTTTGTGTCTGGCTTCTTTTGCTTAATGTATCTTTGAAATTTACCCATATATTTTTTTACCTATTCCTTTCTATTGCTAAATAACATTTTCTATTACTTTGTTTAAATAATTTATTGGTATTTTATTAGGATTACAGTAAATTTGTAAATTAGTTTGTAGAGGCAATTATATTACATAGGAGAAAAGCAGGGATGAGAGAACTAATAGATGGGTTAGGTGGGAAATTGGAAAGGAATAGCTGATGAAGAAGAAAACCAGGAGATGGTTTTAAGAAGAGTGGTCTAGGTAGTGTGCTCAGTGCCCCTGAGAGGCATGTTCAGACAATGAACACTTGAGGGAGGGGTTCTGTTCTTAGGCTCCTTTGGGGATACAGATGGTCCAGTAAACACTGGTAGGATCCAAACCCTGTCTTTAAAATGTTGTTATTTTTTAGAAAAATGTAAGGTGTATATACTGGATTTTTAAACTTTATGATAATAGGGCCTAAGTTTGTTTCATTCATTATTGCATTTCCAAAAGTATCCAACACAGTCAATTGTAATATATATTTGTTGACGGACTTACTGATGAATAACCACAATTCATAGGTGTTTCTTTATGTGATTCTTCCACTTTGCTTATCTAAGCAGCTGAGCCAGAAATGAACAGTTTTTTCCATTTTTCTAAAAAGGACATTTGTAAAAATGTAAATTCTGAGATTTTTATTTGTGTAAGCCATTCAGGTTAATGGCTGTTAAGACTGAGTGGATGACATTAACTATGGTGAAAGCATGGAGTGAACAGAAGACCTCGTGAATATGCTGCATGCCATATCGGATTCGCTGTGGGGCCCTGGTTTTCATTGGTAGACATTGATGACGGTTTAATGGACTAGACTCTTGAGTTAACACTACAAAGAATTATTTGGCTTTGGGCACATGTTGATGGGATGAAGAATGCTTTGGTTGGAGAAAGAGGTTAATTATACAAATTTTGCTTATGTAGACATGTTGTACCATATGTATTTGATTGTCCTTGTGAGGTAGATAACTACATTTATTTATTATTTGTCTTTTTATTGTATTCTCAATGTTAGGCACCAGAGGATATAAAAGTATATAATCATCGTTCATACTCTTGTGGAAGTTACAGTGAATGTCACACATTTCTGAACATTTTGAAATGCTAGAAGCTGAAATGTTATACAAAGAGTGAGGCAGAGCTTTAAACAATTTCTTTACCTGATTTATTTATATTTTAGGATATGTTGAAAATATCAAAATACCTTGGGATTTCTACTTTTTGTTTTTTTTTTTTAAAGTAAGAGATCATGAAGCCAAATGTTATTTAATTTAGATAGGATGTGCTTTCTTCTAATAGTTTACTAAATAGGTAGGTAGTTTTTTAATTTATTTGTGAAAGAATAAAGATTTGTTCTGTTTGTCATAACTTTGTTACCTTGCTAAATCGAGACGTGATAAAGAACTGAATTCACAGAAGTCTGTCCTTGCACCTCATAAATTAATCTCAGCAGTAATTTCTGATGCTAGCAGTACTCCCAGCTGAATGGTGAGTCTATAGGTCACAGAGGTTCTATTAAGCGCTTGACTTGAAAAATACTTATTAGTTCCTGTTTTTATGAAATATTTTAGCTTGCTTATCTTTTGGGCTTTGTAAAACACAGGTTAAAAAAAAGATTGCTGTTTTCATAACATTAGACCATTGCTCTTCATGTGAATTCTTTCATCTTTTATTATCAGATCATTAAGTTCAGCTATGAGCAAGAATACACCTCTTTGTAGCTGTTTGCTCATTTGTTTGTTTAGTGGTACCACAGATTGAACCCAGGGCCTTAAACCTGAGCTGTGTCCTCAGCCTGTTTATATTTTATCTTTAGATATGTTCTCATGAGTGTCTGAATTGCCCAGGTGGGGCTCAAACTTGAGATCTTACTATGTTAGCTTTCCAGGTTGCCCTAGCTGGGCTTGAACTTGTATTCTCCTGTCTCAGTCTCCTAAAATGCTGGGACTGCAGGCATGGGCCACCTTGCCTGACTCTGTTTAATCCAAAGTGTAAGGTACAATAAATGAATAGAATGATGCGGAATAGAAAGTTGATTTTGCTTACTAATGGTATAAATTTGGATGTTAGTCTCCTCTTATATATTCTCTCCAAGTGACCACATTCATGCTTGTGCTTTTACTTTTTACTTTTTATTGTATGGTAATGACTTTATGTTCAATCCGGGCATGTTCAACCCATGATCTGCTGGCTGGATATGTCTATGCTATAATAAAAATATTTTTTGAAGTTTTAAAATATACATTAGCTATATTACATGTTTCATGTGCTGCCTATGCAAGTCAGGCATGTGCAGACTTGGGTAAACCTATATTACCATACTTTTAAGTGTTTTCTGATTATTTCTATAGTTGCTATTATTTCTGATTATTTATTATTTATTATTATAGTTTCTGATTATTTCTATAGTTTCTATTATTTCTGTAGGGCTCTTAAAAACAGGAACAAAGTTCAGAAATCTTCTGGCAGTGAACTGCAACATATAGAGAGTGCCTTAGTATTTTTGATATTTGGTTTTGGACCTTGTTAGTGTTATGTGTTTCATATTTGGCCTTCTAGAATTAACACTCAGGATATCAGTGTAAGCCTGAGGTGTTTCTGTAGGCAGTTGCACCTTGCCTTAACTTTCAGCACTGACCTAGTCACTTTCTTGTCAGTAGGACACTCACGACTTACCCAAGGAGAGGTTAATTTTAGGTCACAGTTTCCGCTCAGGAATGGTCAGCAGGCTTGAAGGCAGAACTGGCAGTGGCAGAAGGACTTGCCCTGGTGGGAAGCTGCTCGAGGCATCCAGGAAGCAGGGGTAGAAGGAGGGAATCAGGGACAAAAATGTCCCCTTCCAGGCCACCCCTGCAGTGGCCCATTCCTCCAGCCAGGCCCGCATCTTAACAGCACATGAAATCATTAATAGATTAGTATGTTAATAACTATAGCACCCCCAAGATCCAGTCACCTTCCACATACATGAAACTTTTGAGGACATTCTTTATATATAAACCGTAACATACTCCAGCAGTTGGATGTGGAAGTGTCTGCTCTGATCTTGGCCCCACACCTGTTGCTCTCTGCTAGGTTTTTGAACTATCTTTCTTATATATTTATAGTGTAGGAGATGACAGACTCCTGCAGGGCACATGGCACATGAATTTTAGGGCTCATTGTTGTCACGAATCCCTTCTTGTTGGCCTTTATTGCCCTCAACTCCTAGATGCTTTGGCTTTTGTCTCCTTGCCTATTGAGACTTTTACTTTCTATTCTGTACTGTGCATTAATAAATATTCTCAAAAGAAAAAGCCACAGTAATGCCGAGCTGACTTTATTCAGCTTGCTTTCTCTTAGGTTTTGCGTGTACTGAATTTTCTCCAGTGCCTTTTAGCAGTTTTATGTATTTCTTTATTGATTTTGGTAAGAAACTAGGTCTAATAGAAGTTGAGAAGTCATGGCTAGCCTAAAGCCCTGTGCACACATTTAAAAAATGTTTTATAGGGATCAAATTCACGTAAAAATTGTTTCATATTAGGGTCAAATTTAACAAAATAATCAGTGACATTTAGTAAATTCACAGTTCTATCCTAATGTATTTTAATTTATGTAAATGATAGTACACTGTTCCTCTTATTTTATCTCATTTTCACGTAATAACATATTCTAAGAATTTTTCCCTATTGTTTTTTGTTTATTACTTTGTAACTCTTGAAGAGTGTGCGTCTCATTTATTCTTCTTGTGATGTACTTCTACTTTTATAAGTTCGTACTCCCTAGATTATGTTGTGGCTAGTAAGAATATATTCCTAATAATACTTTTTTCCAAACAAGTGATTTATGTATGGCTTTTTGGGGAACCAATTCCAAAATATTTTTGTTTGATGCATTTCTGTGATCTGGAGGAATTGACTCTTGGAAATTTCTAGACTTTCTGGTAGTTGGTTCACTCCCACCTCTCCATTTTGGTGCCAGTATAATTTCTTAGGCAAACTAAATTTCTGTGATCACTGCATTTTACCAGATAGGAAACACTCTTCACTCTACCTTTTGATGTTTGCGTTGATATATGGAAAAAACAGGGTGGTAAGAGCTTTCTGTGGTTCATCTTAGGGGGAGTAGGGAGTATTTGCAGTTCACTGCAAGTCTGTAGCTTTTTATAGTGTATATAGTAATTGAACTCAAAATCTGGGTATTGCAAACTTCTTAGTCACTTACTGGCTTTGTGATTTTTGGCCAGTTGCTTAATTTTTCAGAGACTTGGTCCAAAATTTCTAAGATGAGAATAATAGTAGGGTAATTGGAGTAAGTGGAGAGAGATGAGTAGTGTGAAGCGTTTGTTATGAAGGTCAATCACACGTTAATTACAGTGGTGCTGGTTCTGGTCTCTAAATGATGTTTATTTCCTTTTGGTACTATTTTTGTGGAAATGGTTACTTCTTACTTGACATCCCAAAATTTGAAACTTTGTATTATTATTTTTTTCCCACATTTTATTGATATGTATACATGCAAAATTCAAGGTTTACAATGAGGTTGGGCATTTTGTGCACATTCGTGTCTTGTCAAGGTGACAAGGGCTTTCCCACTTTCCTTTTGTCCCTCCCCTTACCTACCCTTCCCTCCCTCTTCCCCCACCCTATCCCCCTCTTTCACTTTGTCTTTCATCTTAAGTTCCAAAGGAGTTATTATTATTTTAAAAGAATTTTATTTTCCATAGAGGACAGAAACTTCCCCAGAACTTATGCAGATTAATAATGCATTTGAATCATGTTTCCTTTTTGTTTACTTTTCTCTGTTTGAGAAGAAAAGTATTCACACTAAAATTCAAAATTGAATTTTATTTCTCCAGATAACCATGATGATGACTGAGGCTTCTTCCGTGACGCTTGCTCCTTTTGAGGATATGCTGAGTCAGATGCTGTTTGGCTGGCAGAAACAGTTTGCATGGTGTGAAAAGGAGAGTCAAACCAAACCATCTTCCAATGGCGCCGGGTCCGTGGCCTCGAAACCTACTGCTGATTCTTCTGAGAACGTTAAAAAAAAGCACAGTAAGAAGACTGAGTAAATTTACTTGACGAGCTCAGGAGGCAAAAAACTTTTTTTCATATTTTCTACCAGATTGTGGTAATATTTCTATGTAAATGATGTGAAATAAAGATTATATATAAGGAATGGAAATGACAAAAAAGAAAGAAATTCTGTTTCAGGGAGACTACAGTGTTCTTGATTGTAATTGTGAGTGTTAATGAGTGTATCATATGAATTTTTTTGATATTAAAAATTCTCATTATTGTTACTATTTTTACTGTACTAGGGGTTAGGCCCAGGGTTACTCTGCCACTGACCTGTATTTCCAGCCATTTTGACACTTTTTTTTGGATGCAGAAATAGGGTCTTGTCAAGTTGCCCAGGCTGTCCTCCCACTTGGAACTGTCATGATTCAGCTTCCCAGGTAGTTGCAGTTACTGGCGTGTGTGTGTGTGTGTGTGTGTGTGTGGGGGGGGGGGTGGATCTTGTGATTATTTTAACTACTTTATAATAATAAAAGAAAGTCAGTTTTTTAGATATAAAGCAAGTAAAGCTATTATTGCAAAATTATAAAAATTTAAAAATATTTTATAGATTAAAGAAATTAAAATCTATTTGAAGTTTATTCAGAAGAATTAAACTTTTACTTGGTATTACCATTATAATTCAGTATGATTACCATTATAATTTAGTATGGTAAACAATTCTCATTTAATTTTGAGTGTTGAGAATGGTAACTGTTTCCTAAAACACTTTATATTGTAAATGAAAATTAATTGCCAGTTTTATATTTGATATATAAATGCAATTTTGTCCATGTTAGATAGGAACTACTCGAAATTTAATTTTACCTCTGTTACTGCTTTTCAGTGAGAACAGGGTATGAATCTCAATCAGCAGTGTGTCTTGTGCCCTTGTGTAAATAACATTTTGTGTACACGTGCACTTTATAATAAGTTATTTATCTCTTATTTTATCTCTTTCACTCTGGAACTTGGGCCTTTTTCTCTCCCTGAAGTACACTGGTTTAAATTTACGTTTTCACCTGTCTAATCTTAGTTGGTCTGTATATGCTTGTGGTTACCTTTTTTCTTTCTTTTCTTTTTTTTTTTATTTTTGCAACTTGGCATAAGCCCAGCGTACTCATACTTTTTGCATTTTTAATTTTGTGTCAGGAGTCACTATTTACTAAGCTGCCCTAGTCTGGCCTCAGCCCCCCATGGTCATGGATTGCAGATGTGTATCACTGTACTGTGCCTGGCTTGGGGGTAGTTACTTTTTATTTCAATTCTTTCATTTTTTTGGAGGCACTAGGGTTCAAGGATCTTCATACCGAGCCATAGTCTTTTTTTTTTTTTTTTTGCCCTTTTCATTTTTTTATTTTGAGACAGTACCTTGCTATGTTGCACAGATTCAGCTCCAACTTATGATCCTCCTGTCTCAGCTTCCCAAAGTGCTGGGATTACAGGCCTGTGCCCTTGAGCTTGCGTGGTGGTAGTTACCTTAATGATTCAACCAACAGTATTATCTCTGTTTAATTTTATTTTCTCCTCTGGGTGTCTTTTCTAGTGCCTCCTTTTTCAGTTTTCTGATTGACTATTTCCTGCTAGTTTTCATGTGGTTATGTCTTTTTATGAATCCACACATACACATATCATTAATTTTAACTGGGAACTCCTTTTATGTGAACATAGTTGACTTGAATATTGTTCCAGCACATTTGATAGAAATCAGCTGAGGAAGAAGAGAAAGAAGTGAAACCTCATATGGTTGAATGGAGAATTAGGACATTAGATCTAATTTTTTGCTTGCAAAATAAAAAAAACCACTAAAAGGTACTAAGTGATGTTAGATTTTCTTGCTTTAGTTTATGGTTTAGAAGCCCAGTTATAATATTAAAACTCTGTGATGTGATTTCTTATACCAACACCATGAACCTTTTACCTGTATATCTGGATGACAGAATTATTCAGATCAGATCCAAGTTGAAAGATCTTTGTTTTAAAATTTTTACTGAATGTAAAAACCAGTAGGTACTATAATTTTACTTGCTTATGGAAAAGAAAAGATTTTGGGGGAAAGCACTTTTAATAAACTTGAAATGTTAAGTTTATTTTTAATATTGTGACGTTGAGTTCTGTATTGTATTTGATTCTCATAGTTAAAAACTTTTCAAAATTAATGTTATTAATTGCTGACTATTTTTAAGGTTTGAATTAAACAGCAGTTGAATGATAGGTATCTTATTTTGCACTTACATTAAAGACAACTTCATTAAAATAAGTTATCAGCAATGGGAGTATTCCATTATTTTTTAAAAATTTTTCTTAAGGCAAGAGCTCAATCATTAGACTTCTTACCCAACAAGAAGCATGAATGAGGTCGGTAAACCTGTTTTACACAGCTGTTTGGCCTGGCCAATCAGGGGTGACATTGAGGACATCAAGACCTCAAGGTCTCCCTGAAAGAATCAGAGACAGGAAACAGAGAGTGAGAAGAAGCTGGGGCAGTGGGAGTGGGGAGAAGGAATATACACCTTCTGTGTTGGCCTCCTGCAGGTGATCTGTGTCTTCACCCTTTAATTGTACATGAAGTCATCACCCATGGATTAATCCGCTTGATCCAATTAACTTCTGTTATTTCATCATCTTCCAAAAAACATGAGGTTTTTGGCAGCCATTTCAGATACAAAACCATAACAGTATGGGTGTGAGTGTTTGTGTGCACAAGTACCTGCGTGCTTGTTTGTAGCATTGAGGTTTGAACTCAGGATTCTGCAGTGAGCTTTATTCCTAGCACCTTTATGTTTTTATTTCTAGACAGGTTTCACAAAATTGTCCAGGCTGGGCTTGAACTAGTGACTCCTGCTGCAGCCTCTCTGAGTGACACTTTTTATTTATTTTGGGCAAATACCTGGGAGGAGATGTACTGAGTCCATATGTGGTTTTATAGAAAACTCTGGACCTTTTTTCCAAAATAATTGAAGCATTTTATACTCCACAGTAATGAATGTATGAGTTATTCATGAGTTTTTTTATTCAAGAATTAGTGTTGTCAGACATAATTTTACCCATTTCCAATAGATGCTTTGTGGTTTTTAATTGTATTAATTTTTATTTTCCTGGAGGTTAATGATGTAATGCACGTTTTGTATGATTATTGGCCAAACATATCTACCTATTTGAAGTATTTGTCCAGGTATTTTGCTCATGTTTTATTAGACTTGCCTTATAATTATTGTAAACATTCTTTGTGTATCTTGAGTATCAATCAGTTCTTTGCCCAGTGCTTATTTTAGATGCATTGTCTTTCTGGTCATGGCTTAATCTGTTCACCTTTATAATGATGTCTTTTTGAAGAAGTGCAGTTTCCCAGCATTCTTTTATACTTAATGCTGTTGAACCAGTCATGTTGATGCAGGCCTGTAATCCCAACAGTCTGGGAGAACGAGGCAGGAGAATTGCAAGTTTGAGCCCAGCCTGAGCAATTTAGTGACTTAATAAAATGTCTTCAAAATCAGAAGGAAGTATTGGGGTTGTAGCTGTGTGGAATCCCTGTATTTAACCTCTAGAACAGAAAGAAAAAGGAAGAAAGAAAAAGCAAAAAGCAAAAAGCAAAAAACAACAACAACAACAACAACAACAACAAAACCAAAAAAAACCCCCAAAAAACCAAAACTTGTGTTGTTTTGCATGAAGTGAAGGTATATGCCAATTCAAGGAACCCAAAATAAAGGAATGCCTAGGAAAAATTTTTTTTTATTTTAACACTTGGTGCTAATTAATGTAAAGCAGTAATTCTGTTCAGTCTTACTTAGTGGTCCTGATTCCTGGAAATCATTGCATATTTACATAAGGGGTCTCTTTTCGTGGGCCTGACTACAGGCTACGTCAGAGAATTTAGGACTTTTCTTTTTATGTAGAAGCATTTTGTAGGTAGGCTTGACCCTGATTTATTACAACTGTGGTGTTCAGAGGAAATGCTAAGGATATGACAACAAATATTTTAATCCTAGCTCAAGCCTACCGTTGTCTTAGCAAGGCTGTGTCTCAAATAAAAAAGGAAAAAAATGGGGTGGGGAGCTGGAGATACAGTTCATTGTGAACACCCCTGAGCTCAATCCCTAGGACTACTAAATAAGTAAATAAAATTATATACGCCCACTGTAAGGAAGAAGTTAAAACATACTTGAAATACGTGACCCAAATGCATATATATGGTCACCAAATGTGGACTCATTATCCAGTATGCAAATCAGCAGACCCCACATTAATATGCACAGAAGACTGCCAGATGACTCATGGCGATACAGCTACGTGGCACATATAACTGAGAATGGGAAGTCCTACTTAATGTCTGCATTAAAGAGAGAGAATTAAAATTTAAGTAGGATCAAGAAAGAAATACATATGGTGGAATGATTACCAGCAAGTATGGCTTGGTCGAGGAAAGAGACGAATGTAGTAGCTTATTCCTCTAACCCTTGTAGAGTTGTGGCATTAGTAAAGGAATAAATATGATAATATTGTTTAATAAATACTTTGTGCAGTCATGTAAAGCTTGGCTTAGAATTCAATCTAATCTCAATAAAATAAAACTGAACTCTTCCTTGAAAATAATATGAAATGAAAGGAATCTCAGGTAGTGCTGATAAGCAGCATTGTTTAATTTGATGTCTTAGCTGTGAGAAGAAGTGTACAGCATCCTGATTGAATTTGCAGTAGATATTACATGTTATGAATGCCTGTGATAACAGGAAAAATTCCAAGGATGAACAAAATGCCTGGAAAAAATTATATGTGAAAAAATCTAAAACTTGTACAGAAAAAGATCTAGTTAATTTATGGCTGAAACTAAAGCTCTTTGTAGTTTGGAGCACAAATAGTGTCATTCTTTGTATATAATACGTGAATCCCACAAGCCAGTGGGGCAGGAACTGCAAAAGCCCGTATTCCTCCTTCACTATTATATTGTTTTAATCATGATTGCTGTGATGCTGTAGTGATGGTGATGGTATAATAATGAAGGAGCCACATCACTCTATGTGACATGACTCGTGTATTTAATTCTATCATTTCACTCACCATGTTGCTGTCACACTTACATTCCATTCTAATGTTTTAGGTTAGATACAAATCTCAGAAGTTCATTTTATCCTTATCTGTGGTTGTTCAACATAAGACCTGTTTCTGATAACTAAACTCACTTGAACACAACTTTTAAAAAGTTCTTCCCTATTTCTCCCACTAACTATTTACCTTATGTGGCTATCTTTTCATGGGGCTTCATGGGTGGTGCTGTCATTTTATCTCGGGCAGTGTTGTCAGCGCTGTTCATCATGAAGGAGACTTGAAGCCAGATTCCAGAGATGAAAATGTTTTCAACCCTCCTCCCTACCAAGTTCATGAGATGGTAGGCCACCCCTAACAGTAGAAATGGCACAGACAGATTGAGTTGGCAGTGGCTTGAACACCTGGAGATTCTGGTGAGGTGAAGCAGTTGGGAAGCAAGCAAGGTTGAAATTTTTCTTGGACAAGAAAGTTGGCAAGACCCTCAGGAGGTTGAAATGTTTTCTCTGCTGGAAGTTATCCTCAAATACTGGGTCTGAAGTAGGTGGCCAAGGCTGACTCCTGTGTACTGGCTGCCATCAAGACTTTCAGGTGAAGTTCTTTGACAGCATTTTGTGAAGGACAGTCATTCCAGGTCATAGGCCATACACGTGTCTCACTTTTCTAGCAGACCTCTTCACAATCATGGACTTAGCACTACCTTTGAGGACACAAGCCTAGAACCCTCATGCCTTCTGCTTCTTCCTTGGTGACGGTCTCCACCTGCAAAAATTGATAATTTAAAGCCATTGAAAATGTTGTTAATTTTAGTTTTGCTAATATTTTACTTAGTTTTGCCAAGCACTTCTCTGGGGAGAGGAGCTCACTTGAGAGATTCTTTGCAGAACAGGGGAAATCTACTTTGAAGTGACTTTCATTACTTGACTGTATCAAAATTCAGCTGACAACTCACCGGAGAAGAGAAATTATTTGAACTCTGACAGGGTGCTCCCCTCAAAGGACAGCCACTACCGGAGCCTAAAAGAGATCAGGTCAGGTAAGAATGAGAGGAAATTGCAGATGCAAGTAATTTTTTTAAAGAGACAGTAACATTTCTTCAAAAGAACATTTATCAGGTTTAATTTTAAAATTTTAATTGATACATAACTTTGAAGAAAGTGTAGAAATCATTTGTTTGTCTTGTTAAATGATCACAGACAGAACATAGTCATGAAACCACAACTAGCTCATTTTCCCCCTAAACATTCTTTTTTCTTTTTATAGGTAACCAGTACCCTGACTTTTGTACCAGATGTTTGGTTTGTTTTTGAATTTTACATACAGAATTAGTCTCTATTATCCTTTGTGTCTGGCTTCTTTTGTGGATTGTACTATGTTTGTGATCTTTGTTACCTTGTGATGACATATTTCATTTGTTTAATTAGTCTTGCATTTTGCGGTGTGTTTTATGCTTCCATTTCACTGTCGTGATGGACACTAGGGTTGCTTTCACTTTGGGGCTTTTGCAACTATGGCTGCTACAAACATTCTCGTGTATTTTTTCCCCAGTATATTGCCAGGAGTGCTGGGTCATGGAAACTTATCCAACTTTCCTGGTCCACATTTTTTTCTATAATATTGATAATTTGCTTAGGCTTGATTTGTACTCCCAGCAACAGTGCATGAGAGTTCCCATCCCCTCACATCCTTACCAGTATACATCTTAAATTTAGTAATTTGAGTGAAAGTAAAGTAACTGCTTGCTTGTTTTCAGATTTCCTTGATGACTCATGAAATTGAATACTTAAAGTTTATTGGCTGTTTTAGATATCTTTCTGTGAAAAATGGCAATTACAGTTTCTTTTCTACTGACTAATCTCACTTTTGATTCATGTTGGAGGGGAAATGGAAGGAGGGTGGGAGAGAGAGAGAGACAGAGAGAGACAGAGAGAGAGAGAGAGAGAGAGAGAGACAGAGAGAGAGAGAGACAGAGAGACAGAGAGAGAGAGACTGTAGAAACCCAAGATAGAAGTTCTTCAGCAGTCTTATATATGAGAAATCTATTCTTCTGCTCTGCCGACTTGCATATTCACTCTTAGTAGTTACAGTCTTAATGTTTAATTTAGCAGTATTTTTAGTGATTAAAACTTTTTTGTCTTATTTAAGGAATCTTTGTCTAGCTCAAGTTCTTGATGATATTCTATATGATCTTCTAGAAGCTATATCTTTAGTTCTAAGATTCACATTCCAGTTGAAATTTATTTATATTTGATGGAATGAGCAAATGGTCACCTTTTGTTCCCCTCCCTATATAAGAATCCAATTGGTAAGAGTCATTTTTTGAAAATTGTCACTTTGGCATAAATTGAGGATCTATGTATTTGTAGAACTTCTCAGAGCTTCGGAGTTCTGTTACGTAGTCCTGTTGTCTGTGTGTGTGTGTGTGTGTGTGTGTGTGTGTGTGTGTGTGTGTGTGTGTTTTACCATACTTCATTACCCTTACTACTATAGCTTACTTCTTGGAGAATAAATCCTCTCACTCTGGTATTTTTCTTCTGTTGTATTTTTTATTTTTTGGCTCTGCTTTGCCCTTTTGCTTCCATTTAGATTTTGGAATTATCAGCTTTCATAAAAATTACTAGAATTCTTTTAGGATTGCATTATATTAAGGATAAAGTTGGGGAGAACTGACATTTTTGTTTATCTTTAAATCCAGAACTGTGTATCCTTCTACATCTCTTCGCGATGCTTTGTAATTCTTACTGTAGAAAGATGCAATATATGTTTTACTCCTTGGAATTTGATGTTTTTTGAGTCTACTATGAATGGCATCAATTTTAAAGTTACATGCTTTGTACTAGAATACATAATGACAATGATTTATTTTGGCCAGCAACCTTACTAAACTTACTTTTAGTTTTGACATGTCAGTGTAGTCTTTTAACATTTTTTCAGATAATCATACAGCAAAATTCTTCATTTAAACATGTTTGCTTCAGTGGTTTTAGCATATGTACTACATTCACCACTATTTAATTCTAGAATATTTTTATCATCCCCCCCCCAAAAAAAAAAAAAACTTGTACCTCTGGCAGAATGTTCCAATTGCCTGCCCCCTTCACTCACCTGTGACCACTAGTCTACTTTTTATATTTATAGATTTGCCCATTCTAGACATTTTATAGAAATCAACTTACACATTATGTGCTTTTTTATGTATGGCTTTAAATTAACGTATTTTCAAGATTTGTGTGTGTTGTGACATGTTAACGTGTATTGGAAGTTTTTTTCAGTGTTGAGGATTAAATCTAGGGAATGCTAGGAAAGCACTCTACCACTGATTTATATACCCTTAACCCAACTTTCCTCCTTATAGCTGAGTAATATACATTATATCAAGCTAGTGTGGTAGTCCACACCTGTAATCCAAGCAGTCTAGGAGGCTGAGGCAGGAAGATTGCAAGCGTGAGCCAAGCCTAGAAAATTTAGCAATTTAGTGAGACCCTGTCTCAAAATCAAAAATAAAATGGACTGGAGAGATGTAGCTCAGCGTGAAGCTCCAGGGCTCAATTCCCAGTACCCCCCCTCCCCAGTTTCCATCTGTGGATATTGTTTTACATTGTGAATGGATGTTGAATTTCATCAGATTATTTTTACATGTCTTTATAAATGTGGTAGATTACTTGATAATTGAATATTAAACCTTTGCATCCTTACAACACACCTGAGGTGCAGTTTTAGTGGTGATCCAGTAAATCTTTTCATTTTAATCCCTTATTCACCAAGTAAAATTTGGTGATTATGATTTACTTCTTATATGTATCTGCCTAAGCAGAGTAAACTCCCAATTTCAGTATTCCAGATATTAAGTTCAATTTTCAGTCTGTTCTGTTAGCAAACTGAGCTGGTGTGACACTACCTCAGAATGGCTTCAGTCATCAGATTTACAGGCCTCTGAGGAGCTGGTGGCTCCTTGTAAGTGGATCGAGGTCATGCCTATTGGCCCTAGGAAACCATAGTTCCTAGAAATACATCTCCATGGTGTGAGCAGGCCTTCTGCAAAACTTCAGTCATTATGATGGCGTCTCAATTACTATGCTTTATATTCCTAACCATTTTATGGTATTCTCAAATACTAGGATTTAGGAGATCAGAGTATCCATATAAGAAGCTAAAAGATGAGCACTTTTATAAACTTCCTGGATGATAATTTCCATTGAGCAAACTTGGGAATCACTCTTCTTTCTGAATTTCCTCTTCAGTTTCACTTATCTTCCTTACCTAAACACTATATTTTTACTATTGTAATTTCATAATATTTGTGATATGTGTATGAACAATCTTTCTCCATTGCTTTTATTTTTTATTACTAGTATCTAAAAACCAAGTTTTTTATACTTGGAGGTTCCTAAATAGCTTCAAAAGTTAAAAAATTACACAAATCTAACATTGTAATAGCTAGAAAGTAATTTGGAAAAACTTGGCATTTAGTCAATATTAAATGTTACTGTTTACGCTCAGTAGATGCCTCTCCCCTTATATATGTCATTTTAATATAAACTTTTATAATGTTCTTTATGTGATCTAAATTTCTTTGTTAAGCTTGTTTTTAGATATGTCATTTTTATTGCTATCGTGATTACGCTATTTAATGTACAAAGAATCAGCTTTTAAAAATTAGGTCATGTTTTACTCAAATTTCCTTAGTTTTTAATCTTAGTAATTTACAGGAGTAAAGATTTATTTTAGCTCATAGTTTAAGGAAGTCTCATTTCATTCACGAGCATCTGGTAATGATGGGAAGAGTCTAGTGAGGAATAGCTGCTGGGACATCACAGAAGAGGGAATCAGGGCAGGAGAGAAGCCAGCCCAAGAACGTGCCCTCCCAAGCCACATACAGTAACCCACCATGCACTCTCAGGCCCCACCTCCCAATAGCACTTGAAATCCATACATAATCCACAACATCCAATCCACAACAATAGCATGAGGCTTTTGGGGGACATTCTAGATCCAAGCCATAATACCATCCCATCTAGGACATGTGTAACACTAGTAGACATGTCTACTTAAGCACCTCTTAGCTGCAGCATATTTTCAGGCTTATTTAAAAAAATTATTTTGATTGATCTGAGGTGTACTGATCAAACAATTTGTACATTGCTCTTTAATTGAGATTTATCTGAGATGTTTCTAAATGTAAACGAGGGCTGTTTTGCTTTTTTTTTTTTTGAAGAAAACTGTGGATACCAAGTGCCATTTTCATCATATTAAAGATACATACTCTTAATGTGATTTTTAACTATTGGTTTTAATATTTTTATCCTTAAATTGTGTTTGTCAGGCTCCTCACTTTTCCTACTCCCATACTGCACTGGGAAGAAGTCACTATGTCCACCAACACTTAAGTGGGAAGATGTGTTCCACCTTCTTGAGGGTGAATTATCTACCTGAATATTTGGGAATTCTTTTACATAGGAGATACGCTTTTTCTTATTTTTTTGTGGTTGTTCATTAAGTCAGTATGTGCTCTTTAATATGTTATATTTTGAGTTACAAGGGCTTTTTTTTTCAAAACTTGAAAAACATTTTTTTCGGTATTAAGAGATGCTCCAGGCTCACCTTCATACATTAGCTCTCATACATTAATATTAACTTATCTTCAATTTTCATGCATTAAGATTTACTCTGTACTGTAAAATTGTATGGATTTAAAAAATACATAATGCCATATATTCCTCCATTACAGTATCATATGGAACAGTATCACTGTGATCACAGCCCCCAAAAACCTCTCTGCTTACTCAACTCCCCTTGCCCCAAACTCTTAACATCCACAGATTTATCATCTCTGTAGTTTTGACTTTTCCAGAATGTACATAGTTGGAATCATTCTGTATGTAGCATTTCCACACTGACTTATTTCACTTAGCAATATGCATTTTATAATGTCTTTTGTGGTTTCATGGCTCATTTTGTCTCATCTAGAAATGATGTCTTGAAGACTAATATACTATTACACATAATAATGTGGGAAAATTTCACAGATTTTGTAAAACAGCTGGTACTCTTTTAGACGTATACCAATCAAATGATTCAAATGTCTATTTTTTGTTACACTTTCTCTTAGATTTTTTTTTCCTCCGTGTTTTTTTTTGGGGGTGGGGTGCTGCTTGTCTCTCAAGGATTCCTTCAAGTAATTTTCTGCAGTGCTGGGCTAGTAGTTGCGGATTTCTTTAAGAATTGTTGGTCATGAAAAATTTTTACTTCTTTAATTTTCAGGGATAATTTTGCTGGATACAACAACCTGGGTTGACACTTGCTGTCCTTTAAAGCTTGAAATATTTTTGCTTCAGCTCTCCTGGCCTTTAAAGTTTGCCTTGAGAAATTTGCAGTAATTTGAATGGGTTTGCCTTGGTAGAATAAGGTCTGTTTTTCTCTGGCTGCTTTTAGTATTTTTGCTTTATGTTGTATTTCTGAGGTTTTATGATGTGTTATGGTGAGTGTCATTGCTGTTTGAGAATATTTTATGTTCTATAAGCTTTTTTAACCTAAAAATTAATTTCTTTTTATAGATTTGGGGAATTTTTTGCATGATTTCAGTGAATAAATTATACCTTTAGTGCTATTTTCTGCTCTTTCTCCCACACCCATAATTCTGAGATTGGTTCTTGAATCATCCATCAGCTGTTGTATCCAGCTACTCTGCTCATTTCTAATTTTGGAGTCATGCCTAATTATAGCATTTGTTTCTTCAACCTGGTATTTAGTATCTGAAATTCGATCCTCACAATGTTCAAGTTGACTTTCCCTGCTTTCAAATGGGTTTTTCATATTCTGAATTTCAGCTAGATTTCTTTTCAAAATTTCTACTTCTCTATTAAAATGTTGCTTCATATTTTGCATTTCCTTGTTTACTTCAGCTAACATTTTATTGGTGGCTTCTGTGTGCTCAGTAAGCTTTGTCTCCATTTTGACCACTATTTGTTTAGTAAGCTCCTCTTTAAGCCCAAATGCTTGCATTTGAGAATATCTTGTTTGAACTGGTTGTTCAACTCATTTATTTGCTTTTTAATTTCCTCCCCTTTGAGTTCCACATTTCAGGACCCCTCACATTAGTTTTTGGGATCTCAAGCATGTCTGTGGGTGTCCTGTTGCCTTGTATTCTCATGTTTTTGTTGTTGAGGGACTTCACGTGAAAGCCTAGCTGAGAGATTTCTTTGAGTAGGAGGGTTTATGGGGGGAGCCTAAATTTTTCCAAGTTCTGTGTTGGGAGTAGGCAGTGAGGGAGGACCTAGCAGCAAGATGCCCTCTGCGGCGTCTTGATCATCCCCATACGCCCAGCAAAGCTCTCCCGCCTGTCCTGGCTTTCTTCTCCCCAGGGCAGGGTTCTCCACCCTCTGAGGTGTTCCCGCTACACCCAGCCATTCAGGAGGCCAGTGGCCTTTCCTCTTTACAACTGTTTCTTGTACCAGTCTCCCCCCCCCCCCCCCCCCCCCCGGCACTGTTTAAGAGTGACGCCTAAAACCCTGATGCACAGTCTTCTGAGCTTTCTTTTACTCTAATCAGTTCAGTCTTGGGATTTTTTTTTTTTTTTTAAATGGCTCCTGCTTACACCTTTGCCTGTTTTGGCTGCCCAACCCATCTCTAGGCTCCCAGAGGCCTTTTCTAGGGGAAGCTTGCAGTGCATTTGTAGTATGTACTACCCACAGGCTTGTTACTGGAGGTGGGGCCCCAGCTGCTGTCAATTCCCATCTCTCCTAAATCAATGCCGGTCTCCACACTTCCCTACGTGTCTGGATGCCGGCAGCTTAGGGCCGCACTCAGTCGCAGCTGTTTTCCCCCACTTCCAATATGTCTCCAGGATTTCTGACCTTCCCGAGGTCTTCTTTAAGTTGGTGGGGCGCTCCTTCCTCTCATAGCTCTGTCAGAGGTTCCAGACTCCAAGCCGGCTTTTCTCTGTCTCAGTGTTTATCTTGTAAGCACAAGGCCCTGAGTTCAATTTCCCAGCTCTGCATAAACTGAGCATAGTGGCACTCGCCTGTAATCCTAGCACTTGGGAGGCTGAGGTAGGAGGATTGTTGTTGTTGATGCCAGCCCGGCCTACGTGGTGATTTCAGGACCAGCCCGGACTGCAGAGCGAGACCCTGTCTCCAAAACAATTTTTTTTTTTTTTTTCAAAACCAGGCCAAATCTCGCGCTATGTACCGAGGTCTCGGGAGGCTTGGTCGCAAAGCAGCGCGCTGGCCGGCAGGTGGTGCTCGGTGGGTCCTAATGGGTTAGCTCGTGTTGCCGCCTCCCTCAGGATGGCCTGGGTCTGGACTGCGCAAGCTTTCCGGAGACCAGGGACTGCTGAGGCGCTTTTGTGCTGGAATTCGCCCGCGGGCCGCGTGGACGCAGCAGGAAAACAGGTAACCAGAGCGAGGGCCTGGTCGCTCCTTGGCGCCAAGCCCTCTTTCCATCTCCAGGGGCGCGTCCCCCGCCCTTCGGAAGAAGCCCGGGTGAGGGCCCTGCCTGCTTCCCCTCTCGTCCCTTACCCCTCAGAACGTCCTGGACATCTCCTGGTCCGCGAGCGGAGGTGCTCCTGAAGGCGCTGCACTCTAACAGTGTGCTTCCGAATACTCGAGATGGGCGTTTTAAGCCGATTGGGTAAATGATTCCTAAAAATGCAGTATCGTGTAGTAAGACTGTGTTCAGCTTTGTAAGAAACTGCCCAAGTGTCGTCCAAAGTGGTTCCAATGTTCATTTAATCAGCAACACGTGCAGGTTCCCGCTGCTGGCCTCCTACTTTTCATTTACAGCAGCAACTGATACTGTCAAGTGCTGGATTCAATCCATTCCCACAGGTGTGTTGTTGGTACCTCACTTTTAATTTGCGGTCCCTTCATGACATATGATAGTCACTATATTTTTGTGAGTTTTTCTCCCATATTTCAGATTAACAATTGAATTGTTTCTTTTCTTGTTATTGAGTTTAAGAGCTTTGGCTTTGAGATTCTTATCAGATGTGAGTTTTGCAGTTGTATTCCTCCAGTTGTGGCTTATCCATTCAGGCCCCTTAACAAAGTCTTGTACAGAATAGATAAATTTGAATCTTAATAGATTTCAATTTGATTTTTTTCTTCATGGGTCATACTTTTGGTGTTGTACATAAAAATTGCCAAGCCCAACGTCACGTAGATAATCTAGTCTGCTTTTTTCTAGAGGTTTTATAGTTTTGTATTTTACATTAAGCTTTTGGGCCACCTTATGGTAACTTTGTGAAAAGGGTAAGACCTGTAACTAGGTTTTTTTGTTTTTTTTTTTTCCCACACACAGATGTCCTTTTTTTTTAGCAGCACTTTTTGAAAAAAATCTTTTCTTAAAAATTGATTACTCCTTTGTTAAAGACCACTTGGCTATAGTTGTATGGGCTGATTTCTGTACTTTCTATTCTATTCCAGTGATAGTATTTGGCTTCTTTATTAGTGTGTGTGTGTGTGTGTGTGTGTGTGTGTCTGTACTGGGAATTGCTCACATGGCAGGCAAATGCTATACACTGAGTGTCATCCCCAATTCTGATATACTTTTTTGACAGTCAATTTTGAACTTTTAAAATTATTTTTCAATTGATTTTATTGTTTTAGTTTTATCATTTATATTTAAAAAGACCGTAACTCCCAGAGCAATATTAAATAATAATGACTGTTTGGTCAGTGACTTTAATTTTAGTATTCACATAATTCAGTTATTGTGATGGCTAGTTTTATGTGTCAAGTTGGCTAGACTATAGTTTCCACTTATCAAATGCTAATATAGGTGTCTCTCTGAAGATGTTTTGTATATACTAGTAATAGCTACAATTAGTTAACTTTAAGTATGGGAGGAGATTATCCTTAATAATGTGGGTAGGCCTCATCTAATCAAGTTGAAGGTCTTATAAACATGGATTTTTTTTCAGAGAAGAAATTCTGAAGACTTCAGATCAGGTGCTTAGATGTTGGATGTATCAGTTCTGTGTGTGAGGCAATTCTTTAAATCCCATAGTGTGTGTGTGTGTGTGTGTGTGTGTGTGTGTGTATCCATCCACCCATCTCTTTGGTTCTGTTTCTCTGGAAGATTCTGGTTGACACACAGTGAGAATACTAGAATTCCTAGAAATAAATTTCACCAAGAATGTAAAAGAATTGTGTGTTTAAAACTATAAAACATTGCCAGAAGGAATTAAAGAAGACTTAAATGAATGGAGATATATCTCATATTCATGCATCGGAAAATTTAAATTATTAAGATTGCCATGCTTCCCAAAGCAAACTGCAGTTTTGGTGTAGTTCTTACTAAAATCAATAATCTTTTTTTTTTTTTTGCAATGGAGAAGGCAGCCTTAAATTTAGCTAAGCTGCATGAACATCTACTTACCAAGGCTGACCTGGTCACAGCCACTGCCAAGTGACCCATGTCCCAGTAGCAGAAACCAGCTCTGAATCGTCAGTATGGCAGAATTCCTCAGGATCATCCGACAGCTATCTAGTAGCAGGTTGATAATACTGAGCTGCTTCCATTGTGGAAAAGGCAATATTTTGTTCCTATCAGAATAGACACTTGATACAGATATGACCTCCTTGTATGCAATATTTCTTCCCAAAGTATCATTTGTGGACTTATAGAATGCCTTATACACATGTAACTGAGGCACTAAATACAAGAATATTCTGACATTATTCTACAGAGTTTCTCATCCAGGAGCTGACTCCATAGAAAATAAAGGTTAGCAGTAGGCACGCATATGAGATTTGCTGGTCTTGCCCATTCTCACACTTTTCTCTTGTGTCTCTGCTCTGCTCTACCCTCAAGAAGATCTGAGGTCTTCGGATTCTGTGTCTTTTTGAAATGTTGCAGGCAGGCAAAGCACATCTCATTTGGAAAACCTAAACAACCTTTACAACATTTTAAAACTGTGTTAACAGCTTCAATTACCATAAACTTCCTAATTACCATAAAAAGGCATTTTCTATCTCTTCAAAAATCAGTTTTTAAAAAACCACTACAGAATAATAAGAGAGGCCAGATAAGTATCCTTACATGTGGAGGATTGTTTCCACACCCAGACTGAAGTCTAAGTCCTCCTTGCTGGTGGGTAGACATGTCTCTGGGGTAGTCTGGGGATGGTCTTTCTGTTGAAATTTTTTGTTAAGAGTCTTTGCCAGAAGGGCATTCACATCTTTCGAAAGCTTAATCTCTCAGAAATTGAGAGTGGATGTGTCCTTAGTTACTCTTTCCAGCTTTTAAGAATTTATATTAAATAGTTATGCAATACAAATCATGAATTTCTGATGTTCCATGATCCCATAGGACATATTCTGTCCTTCAGTTCAGGCTTATAACTAGGAGCTAAAATAGCTACCAACAGAGTCTATGTGGAGAGCTGAACCATGAGTTGCTTTGTTTAGTTTCCTCTTTGGAAGTGGCCAAAAATAAAAATCTTAACAATTGTTTAGGGCTTTCTGAAAATTGTCTATTAAGGATGATACTGCATGTACTGTCTAGAGATATTGTTGGAACAGATGTTGTGAGAGACTCTTACACTCTAATATGCCAAGAATGCCCATGTATCCCCCAGGCATTATTGTAGAAAATCCTCAAACACATTCATAGGACTACAGGGCATTGCTTTCCACTTGACCCTTCCGTTCTTATAATTGTTCAATGCACAAGGGCTATTAAGAAGCTGAAAGATGATTATTACGCTCCAATGTAGTTGCCAGCTATATACAGGCAGATTTTTGAAAACAGATCTAGGAAATCACGGTAGTTAATGAGATGAAGTAGTTAATAAAATGAAAATGATTTTAGTCTTGGGATAAGGTAACCTATTTAGACAGCAAACACAGGAATGATAAAGGTGGCAATATATTGTGTTACTTGAATTTAGGCTCTGTGGAACTTTACCACTTACTGCCAACTTGACCTTGGGCTTATTTTAATAACATAGTGCCACAGTTTTATCATCTGAGAAATGAGGGTTATAATAATGCTTCCATAGTGTTATTCACAGAGATAAATGAGACAATTAACATGAAGTACTGGAAAGAGTACCTGGCATATAATGGGCCATGAAAATGTTACCTATTATTATTATTTTGCTGAGATTATTTTTTAAAAATCTCATCATTTGAGTAAATTTAAACACTCATTTTTAGTAAGTAGAGCTGAATCCTTACAATTCTTTTGGTAAAAACGGAACATTAAAAAAAATTCCACCTGCATTCCGTCTTTAGTTACGTATCCTGAGGAAACTTTTAGCTCTCATGGGAGAAGTGGCTCAAATGAAAGTCTAGTGTAGAGGCTCTCATAGCGTGGCCTGTAGGTCAGACCCTCAGTATCTCAGGGAACTTGTTAGAAATACCCCAGATCCACCAACTTAGGGACTCTAAGGTTAGGGCTCAGCGATTTTAACAAGCACACCAGGAGATTCTTAAGCTTAGATTTGAGAATCACTCTCCTAGAGCCATCAAAGATGAATTGTTGGCAAAACGCAGCCGGTAGCAGTGTAGAAACTTACGATCCTACTCCCATGTTCCAGTTTTCACCTGATCCCTCCTTCTACTCTGCCTGAATTTGAGGTGTCTTGGCTTAGTCCTGCCACCACCCCCAGATTCTTCTCCTCTCTCAATTTTTACCTAACCAGGAACTAAGAATTTACTGACTTCATTTCCTGAATGCTTCGATATCTGTCTGATCGTCCCTCCCCGCTGCCTCTACCTTCATTCAGTATCTACTATCTCTTATTGGGTTTAGATTGATAGTGTCATATTTTTGGTGGGTCTTCTTGGTTTCTCTGTTGTTTAGTGCATAACAACAGACGGACGGACAAATGGGGAAAGGATGGATAGATAGGAAGTGGTTCTTGTTCATTGCTCAAAAATCTTCAACACTATACACATATCTGTTAGCAGGATATTTCAGGTACAAACTGCCTAGAGACCATACCTCCATTGTCCCTTCCTTCCTACTGGAAGCTCCTACCACCCCGCCCCCCTTCCCTTCTCAAGGATGTGCCCTCATGGCCCCTTGCTCTGCACCTGTGCTTGCCCTCTACTTTGCATGTTATTCTTTCTTATCTACTCACTGGGGTTCTAGTTATCAGTTAAGTTTCAGCAACACCAGTCCTGAGAATCTTTGCCTTTCTTAGGAGATTTAGCATCTCTTTCAGTGTTTCTCAGCCATACTCTACTTTAAAAGGCATTTACTACTCATACTGATGGCTTTGTGACTGGAATATAAACTTCTCAGGGGCCAAAAATGAACTGTCTTCTTCATTCATTCATCTTTGCATTTCCAGCACAGTGGCTAGCACTTATTAAGTGGGTGTTTAATAAATGTTTGCTGATGGAACTGAGAGCGAGTGAGCAGATTTACCTTATAAGGAACAACACGTCAGTTGCCCAGGCATAGAATACTATTTCTGAGAGAGTATTTATGTTCTGGATCGCGGCAGTCACGAAAGAGGAATAGGTCTCTAAGGGAAACCGCAGGAGAAATTGCACAGGTGAAATGTAATTATCCACCCTGGCCTTGGGCCAAGGATTCACAGAGCCACAGTAAGGCCAGGGCTAAACACAAATGGGCACGACCTTCATCTTGTAGCCCTTCTCGAGAGCAGCATTTCATGCAGCCGTGGAGCCCCCAGCGCAGCTTGCTGGGGCCTGGGGTCGCTCACAGGTGAGAGTCAGCAGAGCCCGGTGACCCAGCTGAGCTGGCTCTTGGCCCTCCATCCCCTTTATTCTAAACACACAGCCTGGTGCAGCCAAGGAGCTGGCCTGTGGTCGTTCTCTCCTTTTTGGTTGCTCTGTGGCTTTCCTTCCAGCTGCAGCTGGCAGCAGGCACTTGCCGTTCAGAACATGACCCCAGTACTTAATGATCACTTGACATCATGTTACTGGCAGCCACTTTCCTCACCTTTTGAGTGTGTGAGTCTTTGTGCGTATTTCTAAAAACAATAAATCTCCCCATCCAAATTACAAAGCAACACATGCACGAATGCAGAGAATTGGAAAGCCTTTTTGCAGCTGACAATAAATCCTTCTGGAAGAAAGTGCAGGTTCCATAAAAAGTGGCCGAGCTGGGAATTAAACCTGGAAGTGTAACTCCAGGGCTGAGAACGCAGACCCCCCTGGCTTGGCTGTGGTGTGAGCGCTCAGAAGATCTATCAGGGAGGGGGTCGGGGCAGCAGAAGCCAACAAACACAGCAGGATGCTCACGTCCCCTGGCTTTTAATATAACTAGAGCCATAGAGCCTTGCAGCTTCTACAAGTAAATGACCTTGGAGGCAGTCACTGGAGACAGGCGGGGAAATGCAGAACGGAGAAACAGACAAGTCGTCTATACAAAGCAATCTCATATTCTGTCAGCATTGTGCCTCTCGACCATTCTCCAGGCAAGATTTTATGCCCAGAGCAGAGTCTTTCCCCTAAACAGCAATATTCCTGTATGTTCTACTTTTCATTTCCTTGATTCTCCTTCCAAAGGTCTCTAAGCAATTTACAAACTGCAGGTTGTGTTTGCAATCTGAACCCTTAAAGTTTATCTATCTTTCTCTCCCCTCTCACTTTTTCTTTGTCTTTTATGATTGTGATGGAAAAGAGGAAGAGTTGGGAGACCAAAGCTCATGAATGTATATGAAGCCGTTATATCTGCTGGGTGAGGTGCCTGTGCAGGCACTCCTTTAAAAACGCTTGCCTTCTCATCACCAGAACGGCTTTGAAGCTTTCCCCTCCAATCGCACAAAGTCATTATTTACTCTTTTACTGCGTCTATTTACAAGTCCACCCGGACACTCTGGGAAGTCCAATTCGGGCCTCAGCACTTCTATAATGAAGCCTGGCTCACTCCACTTTGATACATCTCACTGCTACTGCTGCCTGGGGGATAGAGAGTGTGCCCACCTCTTCTTTTGGAAGGTCAGCCTATCTGAGGACAAAGGATTTTAAATTGTGCTCTGTGGAATCCTGGAATTCTGTGTAGGCTGCCAGAGCTCTAGGAAATACGAATAATAAAACTGGCCATGGACAGTCCTTTACTTTTGAAGACACTATGATTTTGGTTTGCTTGTTAAACTTTTTCTGAGGTTAAAAATACATACCTAGTGCAAACAGACAGTACTCCCTGAAGTTTGTTTTAAAAGTTCACCACAGGTATGGAATGGGTAGGGTTGGAAGAGCCAAATGAGCTCAGTCACTGGGGACTTTCCTGCTCTCAAATAAGAGTTTGTCTATTTGACGAGGATGTCAGTTAACAGAAAACAGTCCCTGGATATACCAGGCGGCTATTAAATGTTTGTTGACTGATTGAATTAATATTCTGGCCCCTTTGTGTCCCTGAGGGACCTACCTGTAGGCTAAATTCTACTCCATATCGTATACCCATGTTGAGCAAGGAAGAAATTTTATCAGTGATTTAAATGCCCCATGTGCTTAAAGTGAGGACTAAATGGACCCAGGTGACCCTTCATGACTCATTGTCTGACTCTCTCATGCTCCGCAAGTCTCATTTGCTCTACAAGACTTGCTTCCAGGGGAGTTCCTGGGTACGTGGTTCACTCTTGGTTTTAACTCTTCCCTTTCCCCTCCACTGAGGCTTCCTGTTTTCCTGTTACAGTTTGGATTTGGAATGCTCCCCCAAAGCCTCATGTATTTGGATGTTGTGGAATAGCTATGGAACCATGTGCTGTTGAGAGGTGGGGACTTGGTTGGAAGGGGTGGAACATGAGGGCTTGACCCAGAAGAGGCAGATGTCTATGGCTTGACCAGGAAGGGTCAGATTGGTGGGGTTGGACCTAGAAAGGTATGTGCTGGTCTCTCCCTTCCTGACTGACTAGACGTCCTGTCTGTGATGCTGTGACTGGCTTTCCTCCACCTCCTCCAGCCATTCATGAATGGAGAGAATTTCCGAAACTGTGAGCTAAAATAAATTTTTCCCCTTTAAGTCATGGATGTTGAGTATTGAGTCACAGAAATGAAAAAGTAACTAAGACAATTCCTAGTTTCCTAACTCCAGAGTTTACCACCAGCTAAGATGATTGGTCCTGGACTGCTCCCTGGACTATGTTTCTATAGTCAGTCAGACCTCTGAGTCTCTGGGTATGGGCGGTATTGTGCATGTGTGCCGGGGTTTGATTCAGTTTCTCTGCTAGAGTGACCCATAATGCTCCGTACCATCCACGCTCAAATTCTTCAGGAAAGCCAACATTTTCAAACTAGAGTTTAGATGGAAGGAAACTTTCTAACCTCCAGCTGGTCAAAGGTAAGGGTCCTAGTCACTTTTTCATTTCTGGGGCAGAGCACTCAACACCCACAATTTAGGGGTGGAAAGATTTATTTTTAGCTCACAGATTCAGGAGGTCAGTGACCATTCATGGTTGGCTGGCAACCGTGGAAGCACATGGCAAAGGGGGAGGTGGAGGCAGCTCCCCATGGCAAGGCAACAGGAAGCCTAGTGAGGCAGGAGGAGCCAGCTGGCTTATACCATTCCGGTTCTGTCCTAGTGAACTGCTATTTCTCGGTCACGCCGTAGTGTTCTGCTCTTTCTGGGCTAAGCCCCAGTGACTCACACTTTCTAGGTCACATGCCCGGTAGTGTGCTACATGCCTATAATCCATAAGTACACACTCCTATCCTCCACCATAACCCTATAATTCACTCCCCCACCCCAAGCCCCTGCTTCCAGCAGCACTTGGAGTCCATAGGTAATCTACAATGCTCAAATGCATGAGGCTTGTAGGGGACATTTCAGATCCAAACCATAGCAGTAAGTGAGCAACAAACAGAGCCAGTACTTCAGCTGACAAACACATAGGGTTGCTCCTTGGGAAAATAGCAGAGTTCCTGGCCTATCTGGTCTCTAAGGTTGCTTTTGTGACAAATGAACAAAACTATTACCAAGAATATTCTTCATTACAATTACCTTGGGAAAAGTACCCAGGGTGAGAGAAACTCTTTTCAACTAGGATGCTGCTTGCTACCTTCCCTCCATGGGGAACGAGGCAGAATCTCAGCCCCCAGGAAGGGAATGGCCCCTTGGACAGGAAAGCCAAGAATATGCATGGATCACGGCCCTGGGGCTGTAGCTGGGGTATATGTAGATGTGCTGGGTCTAGAGGAAGCAGATGCAGCAAATGAAGAAAGAGTGCAAAGGAAGTTCTCAGAACTGTTACGTGAAGTGATTGTGATCTCTTTTAGTATGTTTTTAAAGATCATAACATAGGTTCCCATTATTTGAGTTGTCGTGCTGGAATCAAAGCACTTGGGAACTTGGGAATCATTCAACAATTTTGACTGCCAAATACTGGGGATACAGCAGTGAGGAAAACACGCCAAAACTCCTTTCTTGGGGGCTTACTTGAAGAGATATTAAGTAAGTACAATAGTAACACATCATTTATCACTTAATGATACATGCTGTTTAAAAAATGAAGCTGAAGAGGCTGATAGGAAATTTCTGGGGAGCAATATACTTGAAAATGTCAAGCATTGTGGCCGGGAGCTTCTTCAGGAAGAAGTGAGATGAGAAGAAAGATTTGAGGCAGTAAAGGTGCTGCGGCAGGAACGGGCGTGGGCAATGCCCTGGCGGGGCTCAAGGTGCGTTTGTGGACAAGCCAGTGTGGCTTGCCTGTGGAGGGAGAGAGGCCATCAGGTCAGAAAGGTACTGAGATCGAATAGCATTTTGTAAGTTATTCCAACATAAGTAAGACTTAAGTTTTAACAGGAGGAAACACGGATATGAAGATAGCAGTTAAAAGTTATTTTTAAAAATTCAAGTGACACATGCAGAAGGTGGCACGGAGCACAGCCTGGCATTGGAGTTTCATTGATGATTTGATTAAAGAAATTATTTAACAAATGGTTAAATAAGCGTCTAGTGAACCCTCACAGAGATTACAGTCTGGAACGAACGATAAACGGTTCATGCTCATCAGGTTCAGGATTCTAGACAGCTACAGAAAAGGAGAAGTTGACACCTTCTCTCAGACTCCCATGGGAAGTGTAAGGGATACACGTTTGGCTGGGGCGACATATAAAGTAAATAACATACTCCACACGACAGAGTGCAGAGTGTGAACAAAGCACCAGAACCGAGTTCCCTCCACCCAGCCTCTTCTTTCTCGTCTTTATCCAGGAAATGGGATCCTTACCATCTGGAATCTATTGGCCAGAACCCATCCAGTTGAGGGGCTGATTTCTGTCTCAGGCAAATCACAGCGGGCACAAAATTTCCCTCAGAATCTGGCTGGTCTTGGACTTTTTCCCAGCAGTGTTGATGTGTGACTTCTTTTTTGGAAGGGAGGGGGGTGCCTCTCGTCATCTGCCTGGATCCGTGACCCTGATCTCTTGCTGCCCCTATCCGTTCATCTCCACCAACCTGTGAGCCACCTGCACCTGTGCCCAGCTGGGCTCTCTCTCCAAGCATCCATCTTGGGTTCAAAGCAACTGGTCTTATTTCTCTTCCACTCTGAACTCTCATCTTTCTTCTAATCCCACAAGGTCTCTTCATCTTCGGACTCTCCTGTCTTTCGGCATAAATTCTTTTCCTCTTGTCCTTAGTTGTCACACTTTCTTTTTAAAATCCTGTATTAATTAATCTTGCAGTTAGCTCATTGTTTACACAAATGTCAGGACTTATTGGAAAGTTAGCTAAGAAAAAAATCCTTTTGGGAGTGAGGGATAAAGAGGGAAAGGGGCTGGGAATATTTATGCTGTATTGCTTTTCTCTGTCAGTCTGATTTTTGTAGCCAGCTGAGCTCTACATTTTAGGTTTGGTGTGGACTATGTGGACTGGAGCTACTGGTTTTCTTCATTTTCCTTCTTCCTTTTAACTGTATTTTCATTCAGTAGCCAAAGATTTTTATTCTTCAGATTATGATTTCAAATTACCAGCAGCGTAAGTTTATTTTTTTTTGCTCTTGGTGGTCTGAGGCCAGGGCTTCATGTCCACCTCTGATCAAAGTAAGCAGTACACATACAAGTCCTGAGGAAGTCAAGCGCTCATCTTCCTCCTCCTTGTCTCTACTGGCTCCCACCACCTTGGTTTGTTGTTTGGAGTCTCACTGCCATTTCCCGGGGCTCCAAGTGTTGACCAGTGACCTCACGTGTGACCTCAGATATCACCTCTTATCTGCTGGCTACCAATTTTATACCTCTGACCCAACCATCTCTTCAGATTTAAGATCCATTTGTATTTTCACAAAGTGACTACTCTTTTATAACTGTTACAAAGTTGAGGTCACCTTCCAGGGCCATAAATATCTGGTGCCAAAGGTGTGTTATTTAGCTTTTGATCCACTTGCTCCTCTGCTAAAAATGGGAGAATAGGAATATTCCCTGTTATGGTTTAGATCTGGAATGTTCCCTGAAGCCTCATGTGTTTGGATTTTGTGGAACACCTATGGAGCACTGTTCTTCTGAGAGACAAGGCCTGGATGGAAGGACAGGTCACTGGGGCTGACCTGGAAGGGGCAGGTCACTCACACAGGACCTGGAAGGGTAAATGCTAGCTATGCCCTTACTCTGTTTCCTGACTTCCATGTGGTAAATAGCTTTTCCTCTGCCCAGACCTCTGCCATATGCTTCCTCCATTGCCAGCCAGTGGCTTGGACTGAGATCTTCTGAAACTGTACGCTGAAGTAAATCTACTTAAACTGTGGATGCTGGGTATTCTGTCCCAGTGATAAGAAAGAAACTAAGTCCCTAAAAGGGCTATTGAGGGCATCAAATGAGAGAGTGGACATAGGGCTTTCATGTAGCTTGTAATGAATGTAGAAAGGCCTTTTACAAATCATCGTTGCTTTATGAGTTTTACAATAACTTCAGCATGTTAACAGCTGAATTTAGAAATTGCCCTTGCAATAGTCACATGTTGCCACCAGGTGGCAGAAGAAAACTGTGATTTATTCAAGGAGCTCATATGCTCCAAGAAACGCAGTTAATAAGATAAAATAAATGCTGATTATTAAAAGCAGTCAGCTTTTTAGTGGTTATTAAATAAGCTTCAAAGCTCACTTATAAATCACAGTATTCCCCAGTAAACCAAATACAAAGCTTCTAATACAATGTATTTTAAGAAGTCTTTTAGCCTGTGGGGCTCATTTTCTTGCTGAAATTTTAAGAACCCCAAATATACAAAATAGAAACAAGTGTAGTTGTCTTCTGAAGCAGCATGCAGACGCTGAGAGGTGATTCCCTTGACCTGGTCCTGGTCCTTGTCCTTGAGCCGCCTGCACTAACTTCAGGTCTTTATGATGCAATTTTCAACCACTGTTCTTGAAACCTTATCTTCTTAATGCCCTTTTAAAATTATGCTTTTGCGCCTTGATCATTGAAAAACTATTACTTTTTCAAAATTTATACTTTAAATAGTTTATATAAAGTATAAATATATAAAATGTGTACAAATATAAAATATAGTTATAGAATATATAGCATATACAATATAAGGTCTTATAAATTCTATAGAATATGGACTACATAAATATAACATTTCAAATTTTAGAATGGAAAAAAAGAGAGATGCTCACTTAGGCTCCCTAGAGGGCTGGAAAGGATATTCTTAACATCCTAAGGAGCTCTACACCTTTTACTTGAACTATACATTTTGGCATTTTCTTCTCGCTTTCATTTCAAGATGGCAGACTCAACCCAAGCGTTCAATCTCTTTCACCCTTGAAAGTGTCAAATAAGTTAATTTAACTTAAAAAGTAAGCAGGAAAAAGGAATATATTAAAAAGTGAGGAAAGGCATGGCATATTAGAGCAAAATATGTGAAGAATTTCTAGATTATAGAACACATATTATCTCTGGGTTTGTTTGTTTCTTTATTTATTCAAGACAGAATCTTACTCTGTAGTTCAGGCTAGTTCTGAACTCATGGCAGCCTCTTGAGTGCTGGGATGATAATAATGTGCCACCATGTCCTGTTTATGAGGAACTGGGGATCAACCCAGGGTCTTGTGCTTGCTAGGCAAGTGCTCTAATCTCTGAGCTGTACCTTCAGGCCTACATTGTCTTTAAATTTTTGGGCAATCCAGGGCACAGACAACCAGCACTCAGTCCTGCCCCGGAGAGAGAGCACCTCCCACCTGCCACATCGCCCAAGTAATGCCAAACTGTTGAGAGAGGAGGACTGGCTTAGAGGGACATGGGCAAGCCACGAGAACAGATGCTTCATTTACTTTCACATTTCCTACTCTTCCTTGGGGGTCTTCTGGAACAATGAGTGTCCTTTATAGCCTAAGCTGAGAAGAATATTTTCTGAGGAAATTAGGATGTCTGTATTCAGGGTACCGGGCCCCACAGGTGAACAGTGGCAATCCAGGACACTGTCTTCTGACAGTCAGTTGGATCAGGAGGGATGGCATAGCCCTCCACTGAGCAGCCACCCTGTAGACAGAAAGCTCCGTTACTCCCCTCATGCAGGAGATGCTGGTGGGTAAACTGACAAATCTATCTCTCCATTAATTAGTCGAAGTCACCTAGACTTTTCTTCAAAAATGTAAATAGATAACCAGTGATTGGCAGACTCATGAAGAAAAACCCTGTTGTGGGATGGAGAGGAAAGAGGAGGAAGCGGGGAGTGTGGGGGGCGGTGACAGAAAATATGGACCAACGGAAGCGAGCTTAGAGACAACAGGGATAACTCAGGATGAAGAAAGGAACTTGTAAAGGGCTATTAAAGACGTGAATTATTCAAGATTATCTAGTATTCATAAAGTGAGAAGTATATATTATAATAAAGAGGCAATCAGAAGAGAAGAAAATTTCATGCAGATTCACAGCTAAGATCCTTAAGAAGGCTGTCACAGAGCCCAATCCTAGGGTGACTTCTGCCTTGAACTGGGCTCTCTGGATGGCCCAGCATGGAACAGGTGTGGCCACCCGGGATGGCCTGAGTGTGGGAGGTCAGGATGCCTGGACTCGGGGCAGCCAGTACCAGGATGGGAAGATGGCTAGATCTTCCTGAGCTGTACTCTCCTCTGGCTCTGAAGTACTGTGGGACCAGGAAGGGCACAGCATGGGATCCTTTTGCTGTCTTTGATCCCTGTAGATGTTAAGAGACCCCCACGGGAGGCCCTGAACTCTGTAAGTTATCTGATCTTTGTGTTTACAGGCAGTTGCAACTTTCTTTTTAACTTTGGATCTGAAGGTGGGGATGTTAAGGAACTGGGAGGCCTTTTTTCACCACTTTCTCAGTGACCTCTGACTAGGCCCAAACAAGTCTTTCTGAGTGACTTTTCAATCTGAACAATACGTAGCTCCTTCATAAAGGTGAGACTATAGAAGAATCCATGGAGACTTCGAGAAAACTTCTGCATTCCCGGAGAAGCACATTAAGGCTCTGTGACTAAGCAAGTTTACTCCCTCTGAGCAGATTTCTTACAAGATGCTAAAACACATTTAAAAACCACCGAGACACGTACTGTTGTTCCGAGGACACTTTCTTTCATTAAGCAGACAAGGTTGATAGGAAAAGGAGAGGGAAGAAAGTAAAAAGATGTATAGGAATGAAAAAATGTAATAGCTAGAAAAATTATAGACATTTAGAAAGTTGAGACCTGATACTATCAAAAAGCAAGGAAGTGAGGTAGAAGACGAACTTTAGATGTCCCTAGAATTCAGAGAAAAGGGCAAAGCTATTAGGATAATGACAGAGAAGATGACAGTATAATTAAAGAAAGCAGGGCAGAAAGTCATTTCATCATTAGTAGGTGTCTTAGAAGAAGAATCTAGAACAAGGGAAAAAGAGGCAATAAACAAAAGTGAGAAAACCATTTCAGGTTTGAAGAAATTCTTAAAAATCGGATTTCAAAGAAAAAAATTCTATAGATACTCTGTACAGAGATTAAAAAAGTGTTCATGGCAAATGAGCAGAAACCAGATTGGCAAAATGCAACGGTGTGTGTAACACTTCCTGGGGAAAGGAAGTTCTCTCACATGCAAGAACAAAAAGACACAGCCATGTTTGCTGAGCGCAGCAGCCCTGCTGAACCAAGTAGCTGTGAGTCTGCAATGACTGAGATATGAACGATCCTTCAGTGAAAGGCAAGTGTATTCAGTATAGAGACATAACTCAGTTCACAGCGATAATTGTACATATATAGAAGGGGAAAGAATGCACATAAAGAAATTATACATGCTGTAGGTATTAAAAAACAAGATATTATCCAAATTCAAAGTAAAAGACAACACAAAGGAGAGATTAGAGGGCAAGGGAAAATGTAAGGGCTAACTTTCCCATTTTCAGTAGATTAGAACTAAAAATGAAAATCCTTACATTTGATGGACAAATATTGATTTTGAAGGTATTAGATATAAATTGCTATTTTTAGCAGGCTAAAGTATAGAATAGCCCACAAAAATTAAAATAGTAAGGAAATATGAGAAAAACAAAACTCAGAAAATAGAAAATGGTATTAGAAAGATCAAGCATAATGGGTTTGGAAATACATGTGAATAGTTTCAATCTTTCTGTTTAAATTAGGTTAAACATTCCTCAGTTTCATTATAAAATAAAATTCAGTGTTTTTTTCTGTGTGCTTGAGATATAAGTGAAAAACTGCACAAAAACACAACAATCAAAAATATATCTGGGAAACAGCAAAAATAAAGCTGGAAGCAGATAGTAATAATTACATGAAGCATTTGAAATCATTTTATTCTGCCAGAAGTTCTGGTGTAGACCAGTTGGTCTTCAATTGTAAGTTAAGTACCTGAAGTTCCCTGGCTAGTAGGTCTCTGGCTCCACCCACAGAGTTTCCAATCCTTCAGGCCTGGGCTAGGACCTGAGAATTTACTTTTCTGACAAGTTCCTGCAGGAGGCGGCGGCTGCTGGTCCAAGGTCTACACACAGAAGCACTGGAGGAGAGAGACTGTGCTAAGGACCAACATCAAGATATACACATAAAAACCATTTAGAATATGTGACAAGAGATGAACAAATTTATCAACATTATTAATATAAAATAAAGCAATTTAATAAGGGATGAAATTATCTAAATATTTTAATTAATATCATTATGGTAATATATAAGTAGGAAGCAAAGACTTTGAAGTGTCTGTAGAATATTTATATTTAAGCACAGATTTGTCTATCTTTATAAATATCAATATTAAGGCAGAAAAGCATGATTAAAGTTGTAGGCATGTAATGTATGCATACGTATATGTGTGCATGAGTGTATATATATATGCACATTATGCATTATGTATTGAAGCCAAAAAGGAAAAACTAAATTTAAAATGTACGAATAGAGTGATTATCTGGAAATTATAAAGAAATAATATTGAATATAGTAATCAGTGCAATAATATATAATTATTGAACTAATTTTTACAAAATAAAAACTTCTGAAAATGTTAAATTAAAAATATAGCTGAGAGCAGTAATACAATTATAGATATGCAAGATATCAAAAAATTAGAAATCAATAACATGGACAATTGCAATAGTAAATTAGAGTTCCCTAAGAGTTGGATGGGCTGCTTAGGGAAAATACAATGATTAAATTTCACCCTGTCACCCCAACTCTAGGCTAGAGGCAATTATGGATAATTCTTCCCCAGTGGCAATGATTAGAAAATTTCCGTATCACTCACACTGTTCGAGAATGCCGAACCTCTGTTTAAAGCCAATTTAAATATTCTTCATAGAGATGAATGCAAAGGGTATCTCTAGACCAGTCTTTTAAATCTTCAGTCTGAACAAAGTATACAGATGATACAATGAGCCAAATAGCTTATGCTATAAAGAGTAAAATTACTGTGAAGAATTCACTTATTAGGGTGTCCTTATCCATACAGTAAGCTGCTTTTAAGAAGACTACATTATTGCCTTAATCAATGCTGCAAAATAATGTGACAAAACTATAACATACCAATTTTACTAGAAAACTCAGAAAACCACAGTTGGTAGTAATCAATTACAATGATCTAGAATTCCCATTCATCTCACAAAATTAGTGGAAGCATTTACACTTTTCAGATAGAGGATTTGACTAGGTCATGTGCCCCACTTTCGTGGAAGGTGCCTCTTGTGTAGTGTGTGCATCAAGTCACCTTTAAGTTCTTGGCCTTCAGACCTTTGCGTTTGCTTTCTGGTGCTTACGCTGCAGGGTTGGTTGAGTGATCCACGTGGCTCCACCCAGGGCGCAGATAGGTAAGATCTTCTTGGAACCCTTGCTTCAGGAGGAACGTGAACTGGAAGGACTTTCTTGAACTTCTTTTGAATGAATGAGTCAATGCTATACACCTCTTAAAGAAAACACGTATAAGATTTTCATGGTTCATTCATTTTGAATGTGACAGTGATGCGAAGCATCAGAACAAAGCATGTACCTGGATCCCCACTACTCAATTGAGGCTGGGAGCTTGAGACCAGCCTGAATAACAGAGCAAGACCCTGCTTAAAAAAGTGCAATGACAAAGAAAAATAGATAAATCAGACTTCATTAAAGTTGAAAGCTTTTGCGCTTTAAAAGTTTTCAGACACCATCAATAAATTCAAAAGATAATCCACAGAATAGGAGAAAATATTTGAGAACCTCATATCCATCTGATAAGGCATTTCTATCTAGATTATTTAAAAAACTTTACAACTCAATTATAAAAAGACAGACAACACAATTACACATCAGTAGAGGCTTTAAATAGATATTTCTCCAGAGAAGATACACAAATGGTCACAAGCATGTAAAAAGATGCTCAAAATATTAGTTATCAAGGACTTAAAATCCACAGAGAAGTATGGCTCCATTCCCACTAGAATGGCTATATACATATCAATAAAATGAGAAAAAAAGAAAAGTCATTTTTATCTATTATGTTCCAATTTTAAACCAGATGCAACATGCTAAAACTAGGGTAATAATAAACTAATGATATTTTGACTAATTTAGATAAATTTAACATTAAAAAATATTTATGTCCAAAGAGATCCAGTTTGTAGTTCTAAAATCAAGATGTCTAACAGTCTTATGATTTACCTTTATTTCCTCTATGCTGGCTTTCTGAACTTTTTCTCTGAAATGCTTATCTGTCTCCAGCACATCAGTAACTTGCCTGAGATATTCATCGTAATAAAGTCCAGTATCCTTCAAATGAAAAAAAAAAAAAACAGAGTAACAAGTATGGGCAAGAAAGTGGAGAAATTGGACTTGTCCTATTCTGTTGGCATAGCTACTTTGGAGAATAGTACTTTAATTATTCAAAAATTTAAATTTCAAGTTCCCATATGACCCACTAATTCCTCCCAGATATATACCCAAAAAGAAGAAAAACATGTGTCCACAGCAAAACAAAACAAAGAAAAACCAAAGAAAGGTACAAATTAAATTGTAAGAAAACTTGTACATTAAGGATGGTCCTAGCATGTTTATTAGCAGCATTGTTCATTATAGTCAAAAAGTAGCAACAGCTCCAGTGTCTATCAACTATGAACAGGCAAAACAATGTGTATATCTATATATAAATTATATTTGTTCACAGAAAGGGAAGAAGTAGTCTTGCATTTTAGGTATATGAACTTCCAAAATACTACATTAAGTCACAGGAGCTATCCCAAAGGACAACATATTGGATTGAGGGAGTAGCTAGTGGTAGAAGGAATTTTTAGCCTGAACAAAACTTTGAACTCTTAGCATCAACAACAACAAAACAAAAACCCACAGATAGTATGATTCCACGTATATGAACAGTTTGGACTAGAAACTACATTAATGGTTGTCTGAGGCTGGCAAGGAATGAAGAATTTGGGTGCTAACAAGTCTCAGATTTCTCCAGGAGTGCTGAAATACTCCTTAGTACATACATTAAGAACTATTGAGTTGTACACTCCTGTGGGCAAATTGTTCATTTATGAATTGTATCTTCATAAAACTGTCATAAAGACTAAAACATTGTAGCTATTGAAATCATGCATGTCCTCGAGGTATCCTCCATGTTTCTGTTCTGTTCTTAAATCACCTTTGGCCTTAGTCACTTTCTTGTCACTGGTACAAAATACCTGAGAACCACGGTTAGGGAGAAAAAGTTTCTTTTAACTCAGGGGTCAGAGGGCTCACTCTGCTCATGATCACCCAAGATGGCAGACGGGCTGTGCGGAGGGCCCAGGCACAAGAAAGCTCTCAGCCCCTCATGGCCAGGAAGCACAGAGTCAAGAGTGAAGCTGGGGTCAAGAATGCACCTAGCTAGTCCACACGCCCGGCGACCTCTCCTTCCACCAAGGCTCTACCTCCTAATGGCGCAGGAAACCACCAGTGGGTTAATCCCCTTGATCCATTTAAGTCTCATGATCCAGTTACCTCCAAATCCAGGCTTCTGGGGAACATTCTAGATTCAAACCATAGCACCTTTCTGTGTGGAAGCTTGAATTTCTCATGTGTTTTGTCCAGTTCAGTCATCAGACTTTGTGCAGCATCTACCTGCTTCCATGGCAGCTTTGATTCCACAGTTACATTTTCATCTCTATTCAGTCTTTCCTGATGTTGAATTCCTCTTCATAAATGTTAAATGATTTAGTGTCATAGACACAATACATTTTGGATTCTTGCTGAGAAAAGGCTCCTGATTTCTTCAAATTTTGTCTTCATTTTGGAAAGAAATTTATTTGATGAGCTTTTAAGAAAAATCCTCTTTTTCTTCCTAGTTATAGTGCTGTCATATCCTGTCTCTTTGTATGGTAATTTTACTGTTTCAGAACTGGGACCTTTCAGCTTTAAGGCTGGGTGCTTTACCATTCTTCAAAAACATCAGCAATTAGCACTAATCAGCTGTCCGTTAGAAGCTGTGAACACCTCTGGTCAAGGCCAGCCATAGTAGGCTATAGCAGCCTCATCCTCCAAGTATATAATGGAGTGCTCACTTCAGTTTATTTGCCATTTTAATGGAAATATTTGAAGGTAAGGACATCAGATAGTCATCTAAGTCCCCACCCTCTCCAGTCTTCTGTTAAATTTTATTTGCTGAAAAGTTTAATGTAGAATTACCTGTAGATAGTTTGGAAAGATTGACACTAGTACAAGGATTGGCAGGAATTACAAATTCTGCTCAAATTATGATGGGCTACATCCTGATAAACCCAACATAAGCTGGGAATATCATAAACTGAAAAGTTGCTTAAAATATTTAACTTGCCAAACATCAGAACTGAGCAACACAGTACATTATAGAGAATACGCTGCTTACTTTTGTGATTTCATGGCTGACTGAGATCTGTGGCTTGATGTTGCCGTCCAGCATCGTGAGACAGGATCTTACTGCACATGGATACCCCAGGAGATATAAAGTCAAAATTTAGTTGGGTGCAGTGGTGCGTGCCTGTAATCCCAATTACTTGGGAGGCTGACGTGGGAGGATTGTGAATTCAAGTCCAGCCCTGGGAGCAATATGAGAGCTATCTATAAAAAAATTAAGTGTGGTTTCTTCTAGAGGTGTACTGCTTTCACACCATTTTAAAGCTGAAAAATCTTATGTTGAGTCATCATAAATTGGGAACTGTTTACTTAGAAAAGCAGGTGGAAACGGTCAACCAGGAGACAAGAATGTTTTGGATTTCCCCGATTTTTATTAATTATAATTTGCAATGCACAAAAGCTACATTGAACTCGAGCATTTTGTGCACATATATATGACGTCACAATTACAATCCCTTCCCCTTGCCTTCTTGGCCCTGTTACCCCCTCCTGATTCCTACTATCACATCCATTTTGTCCTATAAAACGCCTGTGTTCTGGGTTTCTCAATTAGAGACACCATACGATATTTAACCTTCTGTGTTTGACTCATTTCACTAAGAGAATGCTTTATCTTGTAATAGTAATTATAGGAAGAGGTAATAGGAGGCTTTTGTTAGAAATATTAACTAGGTGAGTGGGATCCAAAGGGTGATTACTGACCAAACATCAAAATAAATTCCAGATGCGTTCAAGGGTTAAAAGTGTACACTCAGAAAACAGAGTAAAATAAAAGTTTATTTTTTTCTCCTCCAGCAGAATACCTTACCAAGCATTGAAGTTGCAGGAAAATAATCCTGAGAGAAATTATTACAAGTCTGGAACTGACAAGCAACACAAGCAACAAAAATTTAAAAGGGAACCATATTTTAAGTGTACTTGCAAGGGAAATGACAGTCATGGTTACTGTAATTCATAAATGCATAGAATCTTGGGAACTACATTGGTCAAATTCCCCCTAGTGGCGCTGTGGATCATTAGGTGTACACTGAAATTGTAGCTCACCTGCCATGAACTGTTCTTGTTAAGAACACAGCCTTAGCTACGTGTGGTGGCACATGCTTGAAACTCCAGTACTGTGGGGAGGCTGAAGCAGGAGAATTGCAAATTGAAGTGTAGCTCTTCCTTAGGCACGGAGCTTTCCTCACCAGCTCCCTCCGTCCTCAGCCTGTGTGAATGGACAGAGTGGACAGATGCTGGCTTACGGAGGCCAACGTCTAATTTCATTTTCATTTCTTTTCTGTAAGAAGGGAGAAGTCAGTGTCCAAGAGGAATGAAAGAAACCTGCACATGTGTGTAATCTCATTGTGGTCTCCCCATACCAAATGTTCCTTGCTGTAGAAGACCCTTAAGACATGTTCTGGGTGAATTGGTAGTTTGTGTGATGAGGCCTTTAATGTCCTAGGAGTTAGCTTTGAATAAATCCCTTTTACTTTTTTGCCAAAATAAATGACTTCCTTTGGCGTGGTCATATGAGAGCAAACACACCTCAGTGGCAGGGTGCGCTACCACACCCACCAGCTCTGCTCTGCCCTGGCTTCCTCCCTTCCTCTGCTGTGTTTTTTTTTTTTTTTTTTTCCAGTTTGGCACCATCCTCTCTAACCTCTGCTACTTCATTATCTGGCCAGTCCTGATATGCTCAGGGATGGTGTAACCCTGATAATGACAAAACTTCTCTGAGCCATGGTTTTCTTACTGGGAATTTGGGAAGAACGATTTCTGTGTACTCAGAGTTGTGATAAGGATTTTCAAATGTGTACAATTATGATATTTAGCATAATGGCAGGCAGAGTGTAGGCTCTCCAAAACTCTTAATTAATTTTGAAGGAAGGTGACTTGCCCAATGACATATATTTTATTGAATCAGGGAGAGCCCTTGGGCAGTCAGTGTCTAACTATTGTTAGATTTATGGCCTAGTCTTATGTTAGATGTGGAAAGACAGGCTCAGCTTAGCTATGCAGCATTTGACCCATTTCTCTCTGACCTCCATTTTTATCCATTTCTGAAAATCTCCAGGTTGGCTTTTCCTCACTCAGAAGACATAGGGACTTTTGGCTCTGTAATGACTGTTTTCTTTTAAAATTACTTTTGACCATTTAAAAAAAAAAACCCATATTTTAAAGAACCAAATCTGATACCCCTTCTCCAGATAACAGTTGGCAAAGCCACTAAAAATATGCTAAGACTTAATTTTATGTATATACTTTTTTTTTAAACCCCCAACGAAATAATAAAAAAATTATACTTGCAAAACATGTAGTGTGGTTCTCAAATCAAGTAATCAAGTTACTTCTGGCAGATGCCTCTGACAGTACCCAAGGAGGTCTGTCCTTCCGGCATTCACTTCCTGTGTACACCCATTTCATGATTGCTCTTTGTGCATTGTAAGGTCTAGGCTGGATCTGGCCCACCCTCCAGTATGCAATTGCTGGTGTTAAAAGGCAATACCAAGGACATTTTATGTTGTTGTTTCTTCAAACAGCGTATTTCTGTCTCAGCAGTCTGATGCTAAAGCAGACCTCCTCTGGAAAAGCAAGCCTGTTTCTTGTGTATCTTTTCCCAACCCCCTCCTAGCCTCACCATATGCCTTTTCTATCTAATTCCTGTCTCTTGGATGCCATAAGGTTTGGCAGAATCTTGGCACAGGGCTCAGAGATCTGATACGATGTTGGGTGTGGCATCTGACCGCTCTCCCCTCGTCTGTCCCACTTTGCTTTCTGCAGGAACATGAGTGTGCACAGAGGTGGGAGTTTAGATGGTTCCTCTTCTAGTTGGCATCACTATGTCTCATTGATCTGCTCACTGTGAGTTAAACACTGCTTTTTGATTTAAAGAACTTTATTGGGAAGGTATTCTTAGCATATGTTCTCAAATGACATAATTATTCTGTAGCTGTATTTCAGTGGGAACAGATTCAATTGTTGCTGGATCATACACCTCTGTTTTCAAGTCATAGGGCTATAGTGACTGACATCATTGATGAAGGGTCATTGTGAGCTGTTGTTTAATAAGGAAGTATTTGCATTCGGATGGACGCTGTGGCACACCCTCCAAGGTCAGGCATATAACCCTGTTGGCAGGTCACAGGGCTTCCTGGTATTATTCTTCTACACAGTGTCTCTTTCCCCAAGTCCTGGTCTAGAAAGAACCTGTACCCTTTCTTGTTATGTATGGTCCAGGAAAGGAATTCAACCTCTACCCCAGATCCAGGCTCCACGAGACGAAGACCCCTCCCAAGTCTCCCTCTGACCCTCCCCTAACCCACGGCTAACATTTGTTTGTTGCTAACCAAACTTTGGATCTATGTAGAGGCAAGGAACTAGTTCTAGTTCAAGGTACTGAGGTTGCTTTCAACCACCCATTCATCTATCCACTTGTGAAGCAGTGACTGAATTCCTGCTCCTGTGCTATACTTTAGGCCCAAGAAGAGGGTAGAAAAAGAAGGGGACAATGGCACAATTGGGAGATTTGGTCTAAATTAGAGAGAATTTTAGAATTCTATAAAAACAAAGAAGGGATTTTAATCAAGGGGCTTAGCTGAGATAAGTAGGAGGTCATATGGGAATGTTTCTCCAGAAAAAACTCATGGAGCTACGACTTAACCAGCCACTCTGTCTCCCCCAGGTTGAGTTTCTGCCTTGTCCTTTACTTGTCCTAATGCTTTAGTCCTATCTTTGGGTGGGAGCCCTTCCTTAAATTTCAGTGACTTTGGTTGAGATTACTCAAGTCCTTTTGGCTGTGTCCTGGTCTATCTGACCATTGTTTGGTACCTTCAGGTCTGCCTCGGCTTGATTCTTTTGAGACAAGGTCTTGTTCTGTAGTCCAAACTACACCTGATCTCACTAGCTTAGGGTAGCTTAGAATTTGCTGCAATTCTCCTGCCTCAGCCTCCCTGTGTAGGGATTACAAGTGTGTGTCATCATGCCTGAGTTATGTGGTGCTGGGGAATTGAACCCAGGGCTTTGAGCTTGCTGGGCAAGTGCTTTAACCTCTAAGCTGTACCCCCAACCCCCAATACTGTGTCTTACATCTGAGCACATCTAAACCATGAATATATAGCCTAACTGTACATTGAAAGAACTGAACTTGGTAAATGTAATCCAGTGTAATCACTGTCTCCACCATGGCACCGTGACAATTCTATTGGGGATTCTTTTCGTATTGATACAGAATATCTGTGGCAGAGAAGTTAGCTTTTCTGGTAATTCCAGGTATTGTAACAGACTCATTTTTTTTTGCAATAGTAATAAATTGAATTTGGTTTAAATTGAAACTTCATTTTCTCATTCAATTCTGAGTTTGTCCTGTGACCCCTCGCCGAAAGCTTAGCCTAGCTTCCTGCTAGGGGTGAGAGCAGTCTGTTCTTTCACTCCATCTCTTAGCTTTTTCTTCCTCTTCCCCATCCATCTGCTGCTTCTAGTGGTGAAAGGAGGAGTAAAACGAAGCTCTTACGTGACAGCTGCTAATGCGGCCTGAGGCTCACTGTGTGCCAGATGTCCCAATGCTCAAGGAGATTCTGTGAGTGTTTTGAGCCCCATATTCTGATGCTGCCCGTGATTGGACATAGGTGACACATTCTTGTCTAGCCATTGACAATGCCCCAGCTTTTATTCATAGGGAATTTTAGACTTCCTGAATCAATCTCCAGGCTGCAGGCAGGCCTTCCCTACAGGGTCCCTCCAGGATGGTTCCAGCTTAGCCAGTGTGGTCCAACTCGCTGAACTCATGGGAAAGCTTACACCCTGACCTCACCTTCTGGGGAAGTGGAGTGTGTCCCCTCACACTGTTCCCTTTCTACTCCATTGTAGCAGACAGCCGTGTGTGTTAAAACGGAACTAAGTACACCTCCAGCCCTACTGTGGAGAGGGAAGGATGATGCCACACACTTGCTGACAAGTCATTTTCTCTCAAAAAAACCCTTCATTCTCGTACTCACGAACATGTCTAGAATGAAGGTGGGTGAGGATGGTCTAAGGCCTATTTTTTAGACATCTTTCAGCTTTGAGCTTGAGTCAGAGTTCTAAAATATCAGTAAAATGCCATTTGTTACGGGCACACTGTAGAGTGAGGAGATATGCCAAACTGGTCTAGTCTAGTCTTGGAGAAACTTGACTATATAGATTCAGGAATTGTGGTGCCCTCACTCCTCAGTGAGGCTGGCACAGCTGCAGCAGATGCTGCCCAAGGCCCAAGATGCTTTCAGCAGGATTAGACGGTATGATCTGGAGGAAAGTCAGGGGGACTGGATGTTGAATGGAAAGGTCTTTGGTTGAATTCAAGCCACTCTTGCTGCCCACTGTGGGCCAGGACCACGGAATAAAGAGGAATCAGGCTCAATGACCAGAGCTGGCCATGGTGACAGGCAGCCTGAGAGTATTGTGCACTGCTTCTCCACTTGGAGCCTCAGCCTGTGACAATAGGGAACATGTATGTGCATGTACTTGTTGTGGGGGGAAATGGGTGGAATGGGAGTGTGTGTTCAGAAGTGACGTGTTTCAGAGAAACATTATGTTAAAAGTGTTATTTTTAAGAGGCCCCTCATGGGATTAGAATTTGAGTCTGTGAGATGTGTATGTGTGTGAGTGTTAGGGGAGAAAAAGATTGGGGGGGGGGGAGGAGATAAGGAGAGAGAAAAAAGAAAGAGAAGGAAAAGGGGCAAACAACAGAGAAAGATGAAGTGAAAGAATTAGAAAGAGGAAATACAAGAGAAAGAAAGGGAGGAAAAGATTGAAAAGAAAAGAAAAACAAAAGGCAAGGGATAGAGAAAAAAGTGGAAAGAAAGAAAGAAAAAGGAAAAAAGATATGGAAGAAAAGAGATCAGGGTGAGAAAGTGAAAGAGAAGAAAAAGAGAAAGAAAAGCAAAGGGAAGAAAAAAGGGAACAAAGAGAAAGAAAAAGGAAGAAAAACGAATAAGAGAGAACAGGGCTGGGGCACAGCTCAGCAGCTGGAGCACTTGCCTAACAAGCGCAAGACCCTGGGTTTAATCCACCAGCACCACAGAAGCTGGGCGTGGTGGCACACCCTTGCAATCCCAGCACTCAGGAGGCTGGGCAGAGGGATTGCCCACAGTTTGGTGCCAGCCTGGGCTACATAGTGATACTCTGTCTTGCTAAATAAATAAATGAAAGAAAGAAAAAAAGAAACAAAGAGAAAAGCAAAAGGAAGGCAAAAGGGGAAAGAAAAAGAATACAAATAGAAAGGACAAAGGAGAAAGAGAAGGAGAGAGAAAGAGAGAGGGTGATTTAGTCACTTTTTTTATTGCTATGACTCAATACCCAAACATCCCCAAATTTAGGGGAGGAAGGGTTTATTTTAGCTCACAGTCTCAGAAGGTCACAATCCATTCAGGGGCGGCTGGCAGCAATGGAAGTACATGGCAGAGGCAGAGGTGGAGGCAGCTTCTCAGGACATCACACACAGGAAGTCAAATCAAGGCAAGTTGAGAGGAGTTTTCTGAGGAAGGCAGGAAGCAGCTTATATATCCTTCCAGGTCTCATGCCAGTGATCAGCCCCTCCTGGATCCAGGTGTGGAAGGTGTGGGAACCCCCTACTACATGCCTGAATCCCCCCCTCCAGACTAGGCCCCAATCTCCCAACGGCACATGGTTCCATAGACAATCTATAACACCCAAATACATGAGACTTTTGGGGAACATTCCAGATCCAAACCACAATAGAAGAGAAACTGGATCAGAGAGGAAGGCAGCAGGAGCAGCGTGTGCTGGCCAGCTGCAGGGAGGCTGCATAGCGAGCCCGGAGTGGAGCAGGTCCGAGAGGGTGTTAACAGTGTACTTGGGCCAGTTCATTCATTCATTCCGACTCATAAAGCTGTGCTGGCCTCCTGCCTCCTTTATGGGGCTCATACTAAGTCCTCAAGTATAATCCAAAGAGTTTCTGTTAATTACTTCAAGGGACACATGAATAGAGTCTGTCAGGCCTTGTGCCTGAGCCAGGGCTTGAAGGAGGACGGGAGGAGGTGACCAGGGAGGGAGCACTCAGCAATTACTGCAACAGGGAGGCACCAGACAGACACTCAACGAAGAGGCCAAGCACCTGGCCATGGGTCAGGGGTCATGGGCACTTAGTGAGCGCTGTGGACTAGGTTCCTTGTCGTCTTCAATCTTAAATAATTCCTAAGCCACTTATTTTATCAGGTTTCAGTTCAGGGCCTTTCTTGTGAGTCCCCCAGTGCTACAGTCTCCTGCAACTCCTACTAAAAGAAGTTGAGTGTCACTGCCTGCCCAGCCAACCCCCATCAAGTGTCCCCTTTGCCCTCCCATCTCTCCCTGCCCCAGGTAGATGGGATGTCCAAGAGCAAGGTTCCTGACTTCTCTAGTAAGCATGGCCTGCCTTTCCACACACCATTCGCCAGGCAGACAGGTGGCCCCATTGAGGAATCACTGCTTGAAGAAACTCAGGATATCAAGGGGCCTAGAGTAGAACTGTTGTAGTCAGAGAGCCTGAGTCTGACCTCAACTTTGTCATCTCTGCCTGAGAAGTGTGGGCAAATCACTGATCTTCTCTGTGCTCAGTTTCTACTCCTTCCCATGTTGGTTTTAAGGCAGGAATGAAGTCACTACTAAATGCAGGTACAAATGTCACGAGTCAACAAGGCTCTAAGGCAAGGATGCTAAAAATCACACAGAATTGAGTCTTCCAGCTGGGAAACTTTTGGGAATTATTTTTCACGGTCACATTTATCTGTGTTTCCCAGACTTTTCTGAAGGTAAGAATTGCCTGAAAGACTTGTTAGTTAATTCAGATTGCTGTGCTCCTTGTCAGAATCAGAACTTCCGGTGGAGAAGCCTGATATTGTAGTTTGCACATGTTCTGGATGAGTCCTGGCAGTGGTTAGTTTTGGGAAGTCTGACTGTCACGCCCAGGTGCTGGGGATAGAGTGGAGGAGGGAAGATTGAGAAGTCTAGTGTGGGGAGTGCAGGAAAGAGAGCCATACAGTGATTTACTAGGGGTGAAGATCAGTCTTATTCGTTAGGTCTTGGGTGTTATTGTTGTTATTAGTCCTGGCTGCAAATCAGCCAGCAGCCTTCAAACAAAGCTCCCTGAAGATTAACACCCTTCTTCACCAGCTGCACCTGTAGGAGGAAGTCAGGCACAGAAATACCACCCACTTTGGGGGCTGCAGGGACTCTGGCGACAGAGTGATGAGGGGGCACCCCATATTTGTTGGGCCAGGTAAGCTTTAGTTTGACACAGAAAGTGAGCTTGTCCAGTTGCTTCTGCCTCTGGTGCCATAGGCTGGGAATGCAGTCCCAGCCAGAGTGGGCAGAACCAGTGTGGTAATCTACATTTCTTGTGCAAGACTCCTGTTTTCTGATCACTTCTTCTGAAAATTCTGGCTAGATGTTTATACTTATGAGTGCTTTTCCTTGGAATCCTATAATTAGAAATGATGTTCATCACTCCCAAGCTTGGATTTTATAACAACTGAAATATTTCTGCTTATCTTTCTCTTGCCTGAACAATTGGAAGGTCTGTGGTGGAGCCACACATGAAAAATTCAGGATCTTAATGTCATCACAGCAGGGAGAAGCACACCATGGAGGTTGTAGGGCTGTTATCATAGTTAATAAATGTGGACTGGCAATTTTGTGGTGATGGCCTACATCCAATTCATCCTATTCCTATAGCTAGAACCAAGTGGGTACAAATAAAAAAAACCTTGAGATTTAGGGAGGTAAGGAGTTACAAACACTTTGGTTCTACTGTTTTTGGATAAAATGACATAATGTGAAAAGCACATGTTTGGAGTCCAATGTATTAGGGACCAAATTGATAGTCTGACACTTAATAGCTGAGTCATCTCAGCATCTCTTCAAGCCACAGTTTCTAAGTTTCTACATCTGTAAAATGGCCCCCAAAATGCCTACTTGCTGTGATTTTGCTAGGAATTAAATTACATCACTTCCCCCCCCCCCCCCCCCCCCATAGCAAAAGGGTTATCAGAATGTTGGTAAGAGCACAATAGGTAGCTGGGTTCCCACCTGTAACAATCCCTGCATAGGTTTTTTTTTTTTTCCCCCCTGCTTGAGTATATGTAAGCACAAGTTTATTGGGACTTCCTTTTACCCAGAAAAACACCTGGCTTATGAATGCAGAGGCTCTGGAACTCAGGGGCTACTCTATCCTCTACCCTGCCCCTTTCTGGGCCACAGCTGTTCTCTCATTACACAGACCAGCTCACTTGGTGTAGGACTTTTTGATCCCAGCACACCCTTAAGGTGACAGACTGCACCTGTAGGCAGACCACCCTGGAGGTTCCTCACAGCAGGCTGGTCAGAATGGACCCATGTCTCAAGTATTAGGGAGCAAGGCCCAACTCCCTCAGAACATGAGCTCCAAGAGAGCCAACGTGTCAGCTTCATTAAGAACTGCTCATCTTCAGATGTACAATATTAAGTTCTTTCTAGAATTGCCAGATTAAGAACCCTGACAGGAACTTGACATCTCAAATGAATGAACAACAGTTCTGGTAAGAGTTCTGGCATCTCAAAGAAACGAGTGAATAGTCAGCAGATGGGGACCTGGAGTCCTTTTGTGATGGCTGGGAGTTTGTCCTTTACTGGAGGGGTCCCCAGAAAATGACGAGCTGGCAAATAATCCAGTGCTATCTTCATGACCTGGTGCTCTAGACAGCAGTGACAACAGTCACCAATTGTGGATCATGTACCGCATACAGGTGTTATGCTAAATGCTTTGCTGTGGGGAGGGTGCTATTAGCATCCTTCTCCTTTAAAAGAAAGAAAAAGCTCAGAGAGGATAATGGACGTGCTCAAGGATTCTTAGTAAGTAAGATTTGACTCTAAGTAGTCTAACCCTAGTGTGGAGTTACTACATGCAGTGCTTCTCAACTCAGGCACAATGTGAGTGACTTGAGGGTCTTTTATTGGAAGAATCAATCTGGGCTCTCAGGTTGCAGTTTGAAATAATACTTTGTAGACAATGTGAGAGGGTAATGGTAGGAACACCAGCCTATGGACGAGCCAGGGAACCAACCACAGAGCCAGGTGGGGGAGGAGGAGGCTTAGCTTAGAACTGTGGAGGGGAGGAAGTGGGAGAGGCCTCAGACTTCAGATACCAGACAGCTTGGGGTAGATACAGTCTTCAGAACTGCAGGTATCACATTTGGCACCAGGACTCCTTCTATAGTTTGAGTTAGGCCAAATGCTTCATGTATTTGGCTGTTGTGAAATACCCATGTGCTTCGGAGATGAGAGGCCTGGTCAGAAGGGAGGATTACTGGGACAGGACTTGGAAGCATAGCTCTGCCCTTCCGTCTTCACTTACCTTTCCATTTGCCATGCCATGAACTGTTTCCCTCTGGCAATAGCTCAGCCATGTGCTTCTGCCATTGCTGCCTGCCCACGTATGGACTGTAACCTTCTGAAACTATAAGCTAAAATAAATCTTTCCTTCCGTAAATTGTGGGCGTTGGGTATTCTGTCTCAACAGCAAGAAGGTAACTAGGATGGAAACTGGTACCGTAGAGCTGGAGTAGTTGATGTGCCTTTGCTTGATCATGTAGTTTAGAAACCTTTGGAATTTGGTTCCCACCGATAACTGGTTGGTGGGAGGAGTTTGGAAAGGCCTGAAGATGCTGGCTAGAGTAGCTAGAGCTTAGAAGACCACAGTGCTGATAGAAGTGTGGATTGTAAAGGCCAGGCTCAAGAAGTTTCAGATGAAAAGGTGGACTTTATTGGCAATTAGTCTAGATACCATGCATACTGTGCTCTGGCAAAAAGTATATTGGCATTTTGCCCCTGTCTTGAGGCTGCCCAAAGCTGTGGTTAAGAGTGATGGACTACTTAATCTGGTGGAGGAAATTTCAAAGCGACCCCGTGTTCAGGCTGTTGCATGGGTACTGTTTGCATCTTTTAAGCAGTTCTACACTGAGGAGCAGGAGAAAATGACAGAAGAGCACAAGGTTGTTAGAGAGATTAGCGTTAAAAAGAAAAGAGACAAGTAATGTAATCAGGACTATAAAAAAGACACACTGAAAGTGTGTCAGAAAGCAACAAGACCTCACTCTCTACCGTTTAAAGGGTGGAAAGACAAAGCAGCTTTCTCTGAGAATAGTACCTCAGAACATCCTGTAGGGACAAAGAAGTATTTGCCAGCATTCAGCCAGTTGGAGTTTAGCCATCCAACAGTTCAGAGGCTTTAGCGGCAATTGTCCAAGGGGCCCAGAATACTTCTAAAGCCAGTGGCAGACCTTGGTATCACCTGCATGGTGCATGCAGAATGCAAATGTTGTGCAGTCATGGAGATTTCCACTCATATTTAAGAGAAGGCCACAGAGTTCAGGCAATGTGTCCTTGGGAAGGCAATTCATGAAGTTGTGATGAAAAAATAAAAGGTGTAATAGAGACCCTGGAGTTCTGGAGATGCCAGAAACATGGGTTGTCTGTTGGGGAAGGGCATAGGCTGTTAATAGAGCCAGCCCAAGGGAAAGGTTACAGCCAGAGGCAGTGCTGTAATGATGGGGCCACCCAAGCCTTCTCGTGTTTGTATCCTGCCATAGCTTGCACAGGATGCTGGAAACAGAACTACAGAATTTAATGCAACTGCAGGATTTGGTCATTGTCTTGCTGGCTTTTCTCCTGCTTTGGTTTGATTGCTTTGTACTGTTGAGAAGTTGGGCCTGATTAGAAGGAGCAGAACAGTGGGGCTTGACCCAGAAGAGGCAAATTACTGGAACAGTCTTGTCCTTCCTCTTTCACTTGGCTCTGTCTGCCATGTCATGAACTGCTTTTCTCGTGGCTATGGCTCTGCTGTGTGGTTCTGCCATTGCCAGCTGCCCATTAATGGATTGTGATCTGCTGAAACTGTGAGCTAAAAGAAATCTTTTTCTCCCTTAAATTGTAGCCACCGAGTATTCTGAGAAAGTAACAAAAAGCAACCATTTAGTGACTCTTCAGGTTGTTGTGACCTTTTAGCTCTGCTCTAAGGAGAGGGATCCTTTTGTTAAAGATCTTGCAGTGCTGGGTCAGTTCCAACATGCTTTCATATCTGGTACCCCTGAGCTACATCCCAGTCCCACAATGATAATGTTTAAATATATATCATCATTAAGAGTCTCATCACAGTTAGAAGAGGGTTGACAGAAAGCTCAAGAAGGGAGTGTGTAGTACTACTTGCTAAATTTATGAGACTTACTGTCATCGATAATTTGTTTCTTTCTGAACTCTCTCTCTTTCTTTCTCCCCCCACTCAAGAATCTTTTTCTTTTCCTCTAATTCTCTTTGGTTCCATCTAATTCACAATAATTGCCTTCTTCATTCCATTCCAGTTCATTTCATCCCAGAAATTTCTTTCTTTTGCTGTGCTACGTGTTGAAAAGAATCAAAACCTAGATTGAAAAACCAAATATTCACTGACAAATTAATCACTGGTCTGAGCCTCTATTTCCTTTTCTATAAAGTAGGCATAATTTGATTTACTATACAGAGATGTGCTGAAGGTTAAGGGAGATGGTCATTAAAAATCTCTTATCAATTCTACATCATTGTGTAAATGTTTGACTTGATTTAGATCTGTTGTCTGTAGTTTCTTCACCGTCATCCTTTTTTGCCATGTTCTTGCTGATACTTCTCTGACTCAATGATGAGGCTTCTTATTTTGGTGGTGCTTAACAAAGTGCAGAACACCTATCTTGGCTCCAGGTAGGGCCTGGCATATATACCTGGCCAAGGCGACTCAAGGGTCATTTTCTCTTCCTCATTCAAAGTGGAATTCCTCCTTCTCTTGTAAACTGAATGCTTTCTTCACTGCTTAGGAAAATGGGTAGGTTTCATTTCGTGGCAATAACCTTTTAAAAAATTAGTTATAGCAGTACTTTCTTAAAAGGTAAATTGTCAGTCACATTAGGGAATTGTCTAATGATTTAGTAGTAGCATTGGCCAAATATACTTGAGGCCAAAATTAGTAGACTCACTGGGAGATGAAACATCCTGAAATTTGCAAATTGAATAGTATTTGAGTAGTATTTTCCAATTTTGCTTGATCTTAGGAATAACCTGGAGTGCTTGTGAAAATACAGATTTCTTACCCCTACCTAGAGTGAATGAATCAGATCTCCAGGTGACACTTATCAGGCAACTTTAAAAAGCTCTGATTTTGCACCTCTGGGAGATAGTTTTGATATCTGTATTAGGATCCCTGCCTTAACCCCAAATAGAGTCAAAACTAAAAACTAACAGGCTTGGGATATGTATTATTTTAACAAGTCCAGGGTGCGTGTTTTCTTTTCCTTTTTTTTTTTTTTTAAACCACACACCCTTCATTGGCACACAGGAAGAGTAAAGCACTTTCCCCTGTAGGTGAAATGTAAGAAATTTGGGATCTTGGGTTATGGACTCAATTCAGCCTTTATAGTTTTCCTGTTTATTCTTTACCAAGAAAAGGAGAGATGAACTCCCTTTTAATTCCCCAAAAGAATTTGCTCAAAGAGGTATTTCCTTATATCTACAAAAGCAACCACAGCTATCAGAAGTTAGATTTTCACTTCAATAGGTTCTGACGCTAAGGAATTTCCAAACTATTTCAGTAGAGGTGATTTGAAGATTTAGACCACAACACGGGCACAATGTGAGGTCTTTTCCCATCTGTGATCTTGTTTAATCTCCATAGAAATTTTGTGGGGGAAATTATCACCATTTTGCAGATGAACAACTAAAGGCTCTGAAGGTTGGGGGATCTGGCCCAGGTCATGTTGCCATTAGGTGTTGTGGTTTTCTGGAGACTTTCTCATGTGGTTTCTTATTTCTTTAGTAAGAGTCACCCTTATCCCTGAAATGAATTGCTACTGAGTCTAGAGAGTTATTGTACATGTGGTTTTATTTTTGAGAGAGATGAACAATTAACTTGAGTATTAGGAATATTGGTGATGTGCAAGAACACTTCTTATAGCAAGGAGGAAAAAAAGCACATGAGAGCTACGTGACCTTGAGCAAGTTACTGAACATGTTTGAAACTCGGTCTCTGAAAAATGAAGAAAACAGCATCTCATTCACTCCTCAGAGAGAGTTGGGAGAAGTAAATGAAACAAATGATATATCGGGTCTGAGAATGTCAGTCACAGAGTTAGTGCTTTATAACATTTAATTCTGTCTTTCTTTTTTCCTTCTGGTCACAATTTGAGTATCTGCCTGTCATTACACACTCCCTTCTTGAGCTTTCTGCCAACCCTCTTCTAACTGTGATAAGACTCTTAATGATGATATATATTTAAACATTATCATTGTGGGACTGGGATGTCGCTCAGGGGTAGAATGTATCTTAGCCTGCACGGAGCCCCAGGTTTAATCCCCAGCACCAAACATATATAATTACCATTTATTCTTTTGCATACACTGTCTTCTTGAATTCTTAGCATAATGTTATTAGGAAGATATTATTATCTTTTCCAGTCTCAGCATTGTAAGTTGGTGATCTCCGGATGCCGCTGGGTGGAAGCATGTAGCTGAAGCTTCTAACCTGGCTGAGTGGAGGAAATGAGTCCAGAAGCCCGAGCAGGAACTGTGCATTCAGGCACTTGGTTCACATCTGTGAAAGCAAAACATATACTTTCTGGTAAGCTCCTTGAATGTTGGCATTGCTTGTTTCTGTAGTACAAGCTCCACGTCATTCAGTGGCTCCCACTTTAGCCACTCTCTCATACCTATTCTGCTGTATTTTTGTTCAAAGCAGCTAATGTTCCTTGATATTAAATTACATATTAATTTACTGATTTCCCTGTAATCTCTTTCCCTGCAATAAAATTGAATCTCTATCAAGGCCAAGATTCTATAGACTCTTTTGTCCCCTGCTGTATCCTTTTTGACTAGTACAGTGAGTGCATTGTACTAGTGCTTGATCAATAATTTCAAATGGATGAATGATTGAATTCATCCTATTCATACCCAACACATAGCTTTGTAGTGTTTAAAAAAATTTGTTTATGAATATTTCCTATGAGGTCTATTATGTGCCAAAGACTCTCTGGGGGATGGAACAAAGAGTTTCTCAATAAATTATATGTCTCTCTCTCCTGAAATGATCTCCTAAAGTTCAGAGACTGTATGTTGTTGTTTTCCCCAATTCCTGCACATAGCAAACATCCATTAGTGCCTAATTAATGGAATGTGCGACTCAGAAGCTTGGGAGGAAGACATTATTATCATCTGCAAAGGAGAAAATGGACTGCAGTGACTTGAGTTCATACTATCAGTAGAAGGCCAGGCTTGCTGCTGGCCGCGTGCCTCTCCATGGCTCTGAAATGTGTTCTTGCGAGGAGACTTGGCTCTCTTTGGCTATCACCTAGGTTTGGCAGATGGTTTGCTGTGATCATCGATTGGACTGAGTGTCCTTTAAGAGCAGGGACAAGTATTTGTTGTTGTTGTTGTTGTTACTGGTACCACCACACTGCCTGGCTGAGAACAGTAGAAAATCAAACAATGTATGGAATGCAGGAAGGAAATTTAGCAACTTCTGTAAACGTGTTCATTTCCTTTTGATACAATTTTACAATTTTTTGGGTGTTTTGTCCTTTGAGATGTCCCTGGTTTCTGGGTTTAGATGCATCCTAAAATTGGTACCAGGATGTGATGGTCCTGTCATTTTCACCATAAGAGCTCATTTGAGCTTTCTTCATTCTTTCTTCTCATTCGGGGGGTTTGCAAGTTCAGGACTCACAGTCTGCCCCTTTCCCAGGAGACTCGCCAGCAGCAATACCATGTTACCCTAGGTGGGTGGTTGGGCTTTAAGTTTTGATTCATTGAGTATGAGGGACAAGCTGCCAGACCGTATTCATCTATGGTGGTAATAGAGAAAAAGCTAGTTTGTGTCTCATTTATTTTGTATCATGAAACATAGTGTATGCAGCTTACAGAGTCTAAAGTTGGACTGATTGGATTCAAATCTCAGCAGTAGCACATGCTCACTATGTAAGCTTGGTTCAACCACTAAACCTCTCAGTGTTCTTATCTGTAAATAGTCATCATAAATATAGCTACATAATTGGCATACATTATGAACCATTGTCAGTTACATAAACATTAAACAAAGGTTAATTATTACAGTCAAGCATACACCTATTATGTATTTAAACAATTTCACTAGTGGCCTATTCAGTGCTGGGAACACGGTAACCAATAAGACACAGTCCTTGTTCCCAAATTGTGATCTTACATAAAGAGTAAGGCAGGAAAATGGCACTAACGGCATGGTGGATGAAAGCGGGCAAGGTGGAGGTGGAGGCCTTGGTGCTTTTAACATGGTTGGTGGAACCAGGGGAGAATGGAGAAAATGATTTTAAGTCAATCTAGAACACGGAACAGAAGTTATCAGTTCAAAGCATTGAGTTGTGGGGGCGGTGGGTTAAGAGCTATCCAGGCAAAGGACCAAACAAGCTCTTTGTAGCATTTGGAGAGGATGTGCAGAGGGTGTGGTTCAGTAGGGCTGGTGTTTGGCTTCTGGGATGTGATGCAGCCTGAGGTGAGGTTAGAGAGGCATAGTCGGCCCAAGCGAGGTCCTGAAAGCCAGTGTCTTCCAAAACTTAATGTGTTGACAATTTATCTGTAAGTGTTGAGAAATTGAAGATTCTGATTCAGTGAGTCTGTCTGTGGAGAGGTCTCTGACTCTGCATGTCCAACAAGCCCCTAGATCTGAGCCTGCCAGATCTCTGAAGTGCAAGGGAAAGGGACAGATCCTCTGGAAGACTGGAAGCTATTGGGAAAAAAAAAGGAGAGAAAAATCCAGAAATGACCTCTTCTTTTCTGCCCTCACCCGTTGCCTTGTCTCAAGGGAGAAAGACTTCACTCTCAGGTCCCTATGAGAGTTCCTCCTTTTCCCTGGATGTGCTTTCCTGTGGGCGGATCGTGGATTCCTTCTCAACCACCAAGATGAGATTAGCAATCATGTTTCTGTAAGACTGGACTATCATAGCATTTCTCATTGTAGGCCACGAGGGATTCCTCCATCAAAATCACATGGGGATATTTACTAAGATTGCAATCTCTTTTCCTCGGTAATCAGTGGTATGATTTAAATATGAAGTACTCACCAAAGTTTCATGTATTGAGGAATTAATCATCTATACAACATTGTTGGGGAGGGGCAGGGCGTTGGACCATGATAGTGCTGATTTCATACATTGATGAATTCTTTAGTAGAATGTGCTGGTAGGTGGAGGGCATGATCTGGAAGAGGATGTTTTTGTCCCTAGCCCTTTCTTCTCCCTCTTGCTCTTTCCTTGCTTTCTAGCTGACATGAAGTGAGTAGTTTTCCACCACTTTGCCCTTGTATTAGTGGAGCTAGCTGACTGTATACTTGAACCTCAACTGTGAACCAAAAATACACCTTTCCTCCTCTAGTCGTTTTCCCCACAGGGACAAAAAAGTTGACTAATACAGTGAATAACAAGTTCTGACTGGTAAACTTGGAGAAGAGTGTCAGAGACAGAACATCCACATTTTTGAATGTCACTGTAAATATTTGTTTAGGCAGGATACATCAATAGATGCTAACGGTAGGGGAATTTTAATTAGAAGTACATTTGCCTGATCTTAACTTTTTACTGCTCTCTAATAAATGGTTTATTAGAAGCAAGGGAAAAAGTAGTTTCCAGACTGTTGAGAGTTTGACCAATACCTTGATTGTGTGTTTATGACTATCTTTACCCAGGGCAGATGGACAGTATGTATGCTTTTAGGAATGACACTATATGGTGTGGTGTCACAGATGGAAACACATAATCTGGATCTATTTATGAGAAAGTACCAGATCATAATAAAGAACATGGCTTTTTTCTCTAAGCTTCTGAGGAGTAATCTTTGTCAATCTAAGATTGTTTTAATTCAGGGTCGGGGCTGGCCTTAAGACAGGAGCTAGACATGCTAAAAAGACCAGTAGATGAACTGATGGGACCTTCGATCATATGATATTTGTCAGCCTGGTGACTGAGTCCATCCAGAGGAACAATTTAGTCAACTAGCCAGTCATGCCTATGAGATGGAGCTCAAAAGCAAACTGAACCCTGAGGCTTGACAAGCATCTCTTACCCAACACTTGAGTGTGTTTTTACACAGAAGTTCCCAAAGAACAATGCTGGCTAATTCCAAGGGAAGAGGAAATTTCACATTTGGAAGTTCCCATCTACTCCTTTGTCTGATTTTTAACCTTTATATTTCCCTGGAATAAACTAACTGTGAGCATAATAGCTTCCAGTGAGTTTAGTGAGTCCTTGCAAACTATTAAAACTTCAGAGAGTTTGGAAACCCTGGGAATTTGCAGTTACCAGATGTGAGGGCAACCTTGAGGACTCGGCCCCTCAAAGTGTGGCTAACTGTTGGCAAGCAGAAAACTCCCCAAGAGCAACATTCTATTTAAAAGAATGGGTCTCATTCTTCAAAAAAGGGACATGTTGTAGAAGACAAAGAAAGACTAAGGACCTGTTCCAGTTCAGAGAAAACTAGAGAGAGAGAGCGATGAAGTGTAAGCTTAGACTGTGTTTTGCACTGGATGAATAAGAGCCCATAAAAGATGTTTGAATCCATCAATAAAGTTGGAAAATGGATGGTAGATTAGGAAAAAGAATGAAACCCATGCAAAATTGAAAGAAATCAGCAACTCTGGTTATATCAGAGAGTGTCCTCATTCCTTTTAGCAAATGCATACTGGAGTGCTTAAAGGTAAAGGGCCATGATTTCTTAAATGATTTATAAAAATTATATGCAGACAAAAAGAGAACAAACGATACAGCAAATTGCACAAAATGCTAACAAGAGATGAGTCTGGATAAAGAATAAATGGGTACTTTTTGTGCTGTATGGTAACTTTTCAAATTATTTTCAAATAAGGAGTTAAATAAAATGTAGGCTCTACATCTAGCACTCAGATTTTGGTTTCTGAAAGCTTTCTGCACAGAAAGGAGCTTAGGGTTTCCTGGCGGGGGGAGGGGGCGCGTTCTGGGGAGGGGAGCTTATTCCAGGACTGCTGCGTCTTATAATTTCAAGGAAGGAAGTTTTAAAAGCAAGCAGGCAAAGCAAAGCAAAACAAAATAAACAACTGACTACTAACTGGTTGGATTATATCAAAGAAACACAGGCCAAACTAATGGTCAAAACTGGAACAATTTGTGCAAAAGAGCAAACTAAGTAGTACTGGACTGTAACCTAAAGACAAAAGAGGCATTAGTCTATGCTATGTAAAAAATGATTGAAATGATTGAATAAATAAGTAGAGAGAAAAGGTAAATTTTCTGGGCAAAAGAATGACAATGTTAATGTAGAGTTTTTGCCCTCAAGGAGGAGGAACATACCTTCTCACTCCTTACTGGTGGGGTACACACAGGGACTTTCTTTCCAGGAGCACAGTGTAGAATAGGGGGGGAAAGATGAGAGAAAGCTGACAAACGCTGCCTCAGTGAGGTGATCAAGGTTAACATCAACATGACAAACCATCCTCATTCTATGTAGCCTTGAGACAGAGGAATGAAAATGGCACTTGAGTGTTAGCATGAGAAAACCTTTAGACATCTTCGAGTAGAGGAGCATGCAGTGGGATACCTGGCCCTTTCTCTTTAAGACTGTCAAAGTCATCAAAAACCGAGAGACTGAAGAGCTGTCACAGCCAAGAAGAGCCTAAGGACAGATGACAATTAAAAATAAAATGGTATCCTGGCACAAATGAAGACATTAAAAATGTATCTGTATTGGTTCATGAATTATAAGAAATGTACTGTTCTAATGTAAGATGTTAATAATAGGAACGAGCTGAGGACACACTTGGAAACTGTATTGTCTCAGAGAAAAATTAAGAATGAAGTCTTTTAAAAATACAGATTGTAGATTTAAGTTGCTAGAATTAGGGTCCAGGAAGCTATAGATTCAGGTAATTCTGATCAGTCAAAGGTGACCATGCACTTTAAGTTACCATGTTGCTTTATTGCTTCCCTGGCTAGACATGACTTGGTCAAGATTGTGGGGGCTTGACTGTCCCCTTGTTTCTAAGATCCTGAGCTGATAGACCACCTGGCCAGGAAAATTCTTCTTTAGAAATGACAGAATAATTAATATCAATGACCAATTCTGCATGCATGATAGCACACATGGATAACAACTGTTAAAATAATATCCCCACATTCAGTCTCAAGGCATTGTGATGACTGAGCCATCAGGAGTCAACAGGTATTGACCCTGGGCAACTCACAGCCACTGCTGATGACACATTGTTTTCATTGACTAGATCTTTGCGTTGTTACTTCCCTGCTGCCCTGGAGGCCAGGCAGATGCCAAGGGTGCAGGTTCAGGGACCTGCATGTCAACAACTGAACAGAACAGGGAACAGAGCCAAGCTGAGCTACCACCAGAACCGCCTGCTGCTCATATCCCACATACCATGGGGCCCTGGCTTCTCGCTGCCAGTCTTGGGTTTATATTCAGAAACCTCAGAGGAAAGCTCTCGAAGTGCTGGGATCTCCTTCGTCTTGTGACTCCTTTTCTTCCATCTTCCTAGATTTGCTGTGCTTTCTGGGTTTGACCTTGGGCTTTGGCTGCTGTCCTCATTTCTTTTGTACCCTGGGGTAGCATATCTGCAGACGGAGCCTTTACTGCACTCACTATTTGCTGGGCATGTCCATGGAACTTTCCATTGTGTCCTGTCTTGGGAGAGGCGGGTCCTAAGGACCAGCGTCAGGGCACGTTAAAGAACAACTTTGGAAAAGGGCTCCTAGGAGAGAACAAGAGCAGCAGCTCACTCATTCACTCACTCCGTACCAGGATCCTTTCCATGAGTCACCTGAGCTACACTTAATGACAACATTGTGAGGAAGCATTATAAGTGCACCCATTTTTCCAGAAGAAACAGAGGCTCAGAAATTCTCAGCACCTTTTCTCTAGTAAGTGACTGAGATGTGTCTTGAATGCAAGCAGTGTCATATTATTATGTAAACAGGGTTCTTGGGTACAGAAATATATGAGAGGCTAAGTAACATTGACTTAAAACAGGAGGTGTATTGCTCTCTTCATATGGGCCAAGGTCTGATGAAAGATGAGAGGTGCATGGAGGGTGCCACGATCCCCCAACACTCTCTGTTCATGTGTGCCAGGACCTTCCACCTTCTGTCAGTTGTGTCTTACAACCCTCCCTCTCGTGAAAACATTATGTGTCTGGGTGGGGCTGGCTCATTGTGCCAGAGGCTGAGTGACCCCTTCCTTCACTATCTCTCTGTTAATATGACAGGTTTTGTAAAACACATACTCCAGCTTTCCCTGGCTCCAGTGTGGGATAACATGACCATATTCTGTGTTCTTTACCGGTACTGGCATTGTGATACACTTCAGCTTCCCGTCGTGATAAGTGACTTGCTAATGTGTACTTCATTTTCTTGCCCCACTTCTCTTTTTCACTTTTTCATTCTTCTCTAGACATTTCTTGGAATTAACTGAAATCCTCATTTCCATGGAAGAAAAAGAATGGTGAGGAACAAGAAGCTTCCTTCTAATGACATAATCCAAAAATAAAACACATTAGTATCCTCTGCATACTATTGGTCAGCACCTAGTCACATGGTCACACCTAGCTGCAAGGGAGTCCTTGTGTTCACATAAAACTCAAGAGCTCTGTTATGAAAAGGAATTAATCCTAGCCAGGATGCTATGTTTCAGCATCAAACACAAGTGTGTGTGTGTGTGTGTGTGGGGGGGGCGCTGGTGTGGGTGGAATTGATGTGGCTAGTGAGGTACAATGGAAAGGGGTGTTTTGCCACCTAAGACTCTGACTTGTTTTGGAAATTGAAAGTAAGGTCATGCAATATTTTCATCTGGCATATGACTTGGTGGAATTGATTTTTAAAAAGGAGTCCTCTGTTCGTGGTGGCGCATTGAGCTGATGAGAAGGAACTAGAGGACACATTTAGCAGATGGCTGACCTTTGCAGGGATCAGTGATGTATATGGGGCATTGGTAGTGAAGATGGAGGTGAAGTGGCTAATTCAAGATGTTTAGTCGTGGTGGAGGTGAGGTGATGGAAAGCACTAAGCACAACGCTCCGATTTCACGCTGGACTCTTACGCTCTCTTCTTTGGGTGGCTGATCCACTGCGGAGTTCTTCCAACTCAACCTGGAGACCAAATTCCTCTTAAAAGTGTTTGCTCTGTTCAGGACCTTTACTAGATGCAGAAAGACCTTAACTGAATCACTCTCAATCTTAGTTTCTTTGTTTATGAAACAGGTACTCTTATCTTTTATGAAGCTTTATTATAGTGAATAGGGTGAGACTTTTTGAGAGTGAACTAAACAAGAATAGTTTCATAAGAGAGAAAATTCAAAACAGATTTGGGAGTGAGATGGCAGAAATCTAAGAGGATTCACAGCTCACAGGGATATTTTGAAAGGAGAGCTTGGAGGAAGACTTTTCTTGTGTTTTGTGGCTACTTATTATAAAAACCACAAACATTGGTGTGTAGCAGGTCAGAACTCCAAATCTGGCTTTCCCCCCCCCCCACACTCATCTGATTGACCGCCAGTAAGTTATTCAACACTCCTCAACTTCAGGCACCTCTCCAGTGAAACAGACCATCTTAGTTACTTTTCCATTGCCCAACATCCTGACATGCACAATTTAAGGGAAGAATTATTTTATCTCACAGTTTCAGAAGGTCTCGCACAGTCCATTCATGGGGCAGCCCCTAGAGGTGAAGGCACATGGTAGAGCCTGGAAAGCTACTCAGGGCACTATAGACAGAAACCAAGGAGCAAGAGCTAAGGGAGTTTGAAGGCTCAGACAAGGCTATAGTTTTCCCGGAAGAAGCTGTAACAAATTTCTTCTTTCTTCCTTTAATTCCTTCAGGCTGGCAGTTGGGCCCCCACACACCCAGGGTGGGCACCCCTCCCTCACTTCTTTGGCTCACAAGTCAAGAACACATACATGAAAGTTCTGTTCTGGGCACCGGCCCCCAATCTCACCCAATTGATGCAATCTCTCCTCAAGCTTATGCCCCTTTCAGCCAGGCCCTGCCTCCCAGTAACACACAGTTCTACAGTTATCCCACTAAATCCAAATACATGAGGCTTTTCAGGGACACTCCAGATCCAAACCACAATCTCCCTGAGCTTGAGGCACCTCTCCAATGAAACAGAGGGTCACATCTCTCCCTTACAGAGCTGGCACCATTATGTGAAAGTGTTAGTGACATGCCTAGCACAGAGCCTGGCACATGACAGGGCTTAACAAGGATAAATTTTGTTTCCTCTGGTCTTTACTTAAAAAGTATCTAAAGAGCCAGTTGTCCCTGTTGGTTTAGTCAAGAAAGAATTTGGTCAGGGTAACCCGGTAATCTTGGCTGTCCATCAGCTGTGTTGGCACTGCTTTTCCTAAGCGGTACCTTTTCGGAGCCACTCACTAGGACACGAGGAGAGAAGGTGGCTCGTGGCAGTCCAAGGCAGGATTGATAAGATGATTCCAAATACTAAGATAGGGTGACGTGAAATCCATTAAACAACACTGCCCCTCCCACCTCAGGCAAACGCGTCCAGAATTGAGGGGAACGGCTCCAACAGAAGGAGAGGGAGCCATACTCTGTGGCCCATATGCCAGCTTCTCTTTGCAGTTACTCCTCACTGCCATCTGCTCATGGCTGCCTGCTCTAGCCATGGGGCTTATAAAGCCTCAGCCGCATGTATGGATGCCTTCACTCAACAGATGTGGGAGTGAGCGATGGCCGTGGCTCCCTCCAATTGTCCCCCCGCCCCCAGGATTCCCTGCATTGCTTTTCAGTTTCACTTAACTCTGTTTCTCAGTTGCTGTTACTGGGTTCTAAAATGTGGGGAATTTCTATACTGGGCAGGCGCTGGCTGGGCACTCTGCTTAATATCTGCTGTAAGTATCACCGTGGGGTAGGCCTGCGTACTCCTGTTTTACTGATGAAGATCTCGTGAGGCTTATAGAAATTAAGTCACTTGGCCAAGTTCACACACTAGGAAATGGTAGCAGTGGGACTGAACTCTGGACTAACTGCAGATTTACTTTTGGGTAGATTAGAACAACAATTTCAACTCTCTCTCTCTGTCTCTCTCTCCCCCTCTCTCTCCAACAAACCAAACCAAACCAAACCTCCTCTTTCCACTTTTCATCTCTCCATGGCACCTATGACCTGTTTCTACATGACTGAAATGACTTCTTTTAATGCCAAAGGATGCGCTCCCTCTAGTGGCAGAGAGAGGTTTGGCACAATCTCAGCTGCCTGCGGACGCCGGTACATACAGGAAGGTATTCTCTCTCTCTCTCTCTTTTTTTGGTCAGGTAATTTGGTTTTAAGGTACATTATTGACTCTTTCTTAATACAGCAGACACAAGAAATCTGATCCTGGGTTTATCCTCATTACAAAATTAATGCAAGAAGAAACAATAATCTTTCTTTAGTCTAGCCTAGCCAAAGGCACAGTGGCCTTCAGAGCTCTGTGGTTTTCCAAGAGCTTCTACGTCTCAGATCATCTGGATGCTCCTTTGAGGCAAATACCTACCCTTCAGAGTTGAGATATCTAGGAATCAGAGACGTTAAGCGGCTTTTCCGGGGTGACACAGCTGGTATACAATGAATTCACTGATGTTTGCTGAATGGCTTCAGGAAGGCACCAAGAAATGCTTTGGGCAGTTATAGTAGAACCAAGGTCAACTTGATATGTTTGGCTGGCCCAGTGGCACCCCAGTGATAATCTCAGCATTTTGAGAGGCTAAGGCAGGGCAGGAGAATTGCAAGCTTGAGACTAGTGTGGGAAACTTAGTGACTTAGGGAGACCCCGTTTCAAATCCAACAGCTAAAAATTGGTTAGGGAGATGCCTCACTGTGAGAGTCCTGGGTTTGATCTCTAGCACCACAAAACAAAACAAAAACAAAAACAAAACAACAACAAAACCAGAAACAGAACACACACACACACACACACACACACACACACACACACACACACACACACACACTCCCCCAAAATTTAATATCTTCATTGGGATTTAAGGTTATTTGACATTTTGCAATAAAAATTCATTGGAAGACTATTTTCAAATGCCATTGGCTATGGTATTGAAATCAATGTGTGTATGTGTGTGTGTTTTAAAGGAGCAATTTTAGGAAATATAAATAAACAAATGAAATAAAGTTCTCTTGGTTCACAAAAGATGGTGATAATGATGATTTTTTTTTTGCATCAGACTTTTAGAAACTCTTTTGAGCATTAGAAAGAGAAGGAATCTTAGGGCCTTCTGAATGACTCAGGCCTTGGAAAGTCTGGATTGTTTGGCAACCGAGATGTAGGTTAATTGACCACAGCAACAAGGTGTTGATGAGAGAGCTCTCAGTGTTCTCCCTGGGACCATCACGACCCCAGAGCCATCTCTCTTGTCCCTCTAGGAACTCATATGCAGATAAGGTTCTGTTGACCTTCCTTAAGCTTTGAGGTTTCTTTCTCTTTCTCTTTCCTTCCCTTCCCTTCCCTTCCCTTCCCTTCCCTTCCCTTCCCTTCCCTTCCCTTCCCTTCCCTTCCCTTCCCTCCCCTTCCCTCCCTCCCTCCCTCCCTCCCTCCCTCCCTTCCTTCCTTCCTTCCTTCCTTCCTTCCTTCCTTCCTTCCTTCCTTCCTTCCTTTCTTCCTGTATTTCTTTTCATGCAAGGAACTAAACCCAGGACCCCTTACATCCTAACCAAGTGCTCTACATTTGAGCTATACCTGAAGTATCAGTTTTTAATTATTTTAATAACTATCTAGAAAATCTTCTGATTCATGTCTTGAACTCCCTGAATCTCATCTAATGTGTCTTTGACCAATATTCATGCTTGTGGTGTGCCTCTGTGTGTGTGTGTGTGTGTGTGTGTGTGTGTGTATACTAGGGGTCAAACCTCTAGGTACTCTACCACTAAGCTTCATCTTCGGCCTTTAAAATTTTTATTTCTTCTGAGACAGAGTCTCAATCTGTAGTCCAGTCTGTTCCTGAACTCACTGATTATCCCAGGTCTCCTACCTCAGTCTAACAGGTGTTGGGAATACAAGTATGCACTATTATGCCTGACTTATATGGTGCTGGAGAATCAAACCCAGGGCCTTGCACTTGCAAACACTCTAATGGCTGAGCTATACCCCCACATATATATATATATATATATATATATATATATATATATATATATATATTATATAAAAATATATTTGAGACAGGGTCTGTCAAATTGCTAAGTTTCCCAGGCTGGCCTCAAACTTGCAACCTTCCTCCTACAGCCTCCTGAATAGCTGGGTTTATAAGCCTGTGCCACCCACCTGGATGACCAGTGATCTCTTAGTGTCTGCTTGAATCCAGTGAGCTAACTGCTTTGGAAATAGCGCATCTGCTATTATTAAATGACTTCCCTTACATATTGATCTAAGCTCTGTCTCTTTTAATGTTCCACTTACTAAGTGTTGCGTGTGGGAGGCATAAAGCCTTCCTTTCTTTTCTCCCCAAAATATCTTCCTCATCGCCAACTTTTGAACCCTTTCAGCTCCTAGACATAGCTGATGGCTGCCCCTGAGCAATCTCCGAGCGGGCTTGGAGGGCTGTCTGCCGTGTGGGCTGTGCACAGCTGTCACTGCAAGTGTGAAATGGGACATAATGTCTGCCAGCCGCACGCCGGTCAGAACACGTCATAGCTTCCTCTGGTGGGAGATGGTCAGGGCTAAACAAAAGTATTTATTACAAACTCTGATAACAGGAACTGAAAACCACCCATGTTCCCTCCATCATAAACATCAATGGTTATGTCTTTTGTATTTGCTGCCGATGTCTGTCCATATACAGAGCTCAGTTTTACAGTCACACTGATAAGGTGGATAGTTCACATTTGTGCTACCTTTTGGTGTGTGACTTTTTTCATGTCACTTAAAAGGTGAGTGAATTATTTTGGTGGCTTTAGAAACATTCTTGGAGAATGTGACCATTGGAGAGATTATGTCAACTTGAGGTAATCAAGCACCACGTCTGGATTAGGGTTTGGGAACCACTCCTAGATTAGGCAATTGAGAACCAACCTGGATTAGAATGTGAGTGATTTGTGAGCTACCAGATGTGGGAACAGCACATACCCGGATGTGGGAACAGCACACACCCGGATGAGACAGGCCCACTTGGGACCGTGAACTGTATAAAAGGAGGGAGGAAGAGAGATTGTTACAGTTTTTCCTTTGGGAAAGCTCTCACCTTCACGACTGTCAATGGACACCAACTTGCTACATGCTGCAGATCTTCATCACAGATTCGCCCCAGTCTCAACTTGTGTCTGTCCGCCTGTTGATGATCTTCAGTCTCTGGTCTTTGTCATTGTTATTTGAACGATTGAGATCTGCAGCAGACTCTCACTGGCTATCCTGCAGTCCTGAACTGGTATTCTACTTCATGGCAGAGCAACCATCGGACACTCTAGCTCTTATATGTGCAGGCCACTATCTGGGTCTGTCTCTCAGATTTGTAAGCCTTCCAAATAGATCCTTAAAAAAATAATTTGTGTAAATTCTGCCTTTTGAAGGAACCCAGACTAATACAGAAGAGAAACATATAGATTTACCCAAGTAATGCTTAAGGTTTGACAGGGAGCTGCTTTCAGAGTTTTGGCTATGATACTTATGGTATGACTAAAAACCACCCCTTCCTGCTTCCCATGTGGCCAAAAGCTGTAACCAGGGACTCAGGCCTGGCACTGCCTCTGTCCTGTCTGAGGACAGTCATCTGTTGGTTTTGACATAATCAAATCATTCTAGAAGAGGACTGCTGTCCTGGGTCTGGTGCTCACAGAGCTTGAGGAGGGCTTAATTCTTCAATGTTCAAATGACCCCACCAAGTGGCTTGATAGTATGCTTTTGAGGTTCTTGCTCTGGTGCCCAGTTTCCTCACTGGGGACCTCCCCCAGCCTTCTTAGGTCAGACCATGTTCTTCTGTTGTGGACAGGACATGGCCATTCAGAACCCTCTTCAGAAATGAAGTACGTAGGTTCCGGTCCCCTCTTTCTAAGGGTGTTAACCATAGATAATCTTCAAAAACTGCCTCCGTTGAAGAAGCTATCTCATCTAGGCCTTGTCCTCTCCCTTGGACCACCTCTGTATTCTGAAAAGGAACCTCTAAAACTGTTTGAATGGAAATTAGTACAGCCACTGTGGAAATCAGTATGGAGGATCTCAAAACCTTAAAATAACTCTACCACCCCTGGGTATACACCTGACCAGAATCAAAGTTATTGAGCTACAGTTACCTGCATACTTGTGTTTACCAAGGCAAAATTCACAATAGCCAATAGTCAAGATGTGAAATAAATCTAGATGCCTATCAATGGATGAATGGATAAAGAAAATAAGATATAGTCTTTAGCCATAAAGTAGAATGAGCTTGTGTCAATTGGGGGGAAAATCAACAGAATAGGAGATCATTCTGTTAAGAGAAAAAAGCCACACTCAGACATGCAAGTATTGCATGTTTTCTCTAATATGTGGAGTTTAGGGGAAAAAAAACCATGAAAGTGGAAGGGTAACTATTAGAGAAAGAGAAGAAGAGAGAGTTGGAGAGGGAAGGTAATGAATATGTGACAATGGAACTCTTTATTCTGTATAGTTACTGTATACTTATTTTTTTTAAAAGACCTTGCCCTCTCTTTCCAACCTGAGGCAACTCTGAAGGGTCTCGCAGCTTCAGATCTTACTGTAAGTTTAGCTAAGAGCTCCCTCAAGGCTTGATTCCATCCCAGCTCCCCTCTGTGGTCATTTGGTCCTGTTTCCTTCCCTTCTTTTTACCTTAGGCATCAATCTCTGAACTTTAATCTCTAACTAAGAGTCTCCTTCCTAAGAAATCCACATTGTGGGAGTACCTCATCCCTACTTAGTAAGTTCAACTGTTTTTAGGGCATTAGCTACTGCCTGGGAAGCTAATGCAGGTCCCCTGAGTTACTGCCCTCAGCTACAGTCAGGGCATCACTGGCCTCTGGCTAGATCAGTTTCTAGCACTTTCTTTGAGATTGTTTTCAGCTCATGCCGCCTTAAATGTCCACACTTAAAGAACCACCAAGTCGTCATGACGGGTGATGAGAGTGCAGATAAGAGCATTTTCATTCCTTCTCTCACACATCTCTTCCTCTCCATCCTGTTCTGTTTGGTGGGGCCTCTGTGGTCTGTCCCTGCTTGGGCAGTGACTATAACTCTTAGATGTCTGGCCTATCTGCTCTTATTCATCTGTCTGTCCTCCTATACCCAGTAGTCAGCGAGGTGATTCCAAAGTTTACATTTGCTCATCTCTTTCCCTTGCCTAAAATACCCCAATAACTTCTTACAACATTTAGGACCAAGCCTGGACTTGACTGTGGCAGAACATGGAAGGCCTTTTGTAGCCACAGCACCCATCAGCCTGGTCTTTCCTGTATGCCCAGTGCACTGCAAACATTTGCTCAGGCGATTCCTTGTGCCTGTCATTCTCAGCTTTCTTCAGTGAGTGTACTTTTGCTCATTCTTTCAATTCTTGTCAATTGTCAACCTTTGCAGGAATTTTTCTGAAGCTCCAGGCAGGCTAAGAGATGACCACCCCCCACCCCCAACCCCGATCTTATGAACCACCATGGTTGCCACTTACCTTTAGTACTGAACATGTGTTCACTTCCCAGGTACAGTAAGTTCTTTGGAGGCAGCAACAGAGTCTTATTTGTACTTGTATCTCCAACACCTGTCACAGTTCCTGGCATAGAGTGGGCACCTTTACAGGACCCAGCCTGAAGCTCTTGATTTATGGGCTGCATTGCTTTGCAAAGTATTATTTCAATTTAAATTGTAATAAGCAAAGTGGGAGTGAACCCATTTAATTGTAGCCCCACTAAAGTTGGGTGTTGCTAGTTTTAAAATTGATGGCTATAAAATGTTTTGTATTTTTGATTGTGTTTTCATAGATATTGGGATTAAATATTTTCCCTTGTGTATTGTTGATTAGTAGCATCTCTTCCTGTTTGCGTTATATATTCCCGTCCTTACCTTTGTATAATAACCTACAATCTCACATCAACAGACTCATCAGCACGGAAGTGGGTGTGTCCAAATGCTAACTGCTAAAATATGCCTGGGTAAGTTTTGAGATCTTTATGTTCCTTTGTTGAGTTCAGTTGTCTATTATTTTTTTTTTGGTGGGGGTGTCTTTTTTGTGGTCTTTTGTTTTGTTTTGGAACTGGAGATTGAACCTGGGGCCTTGCACATGCCAGGCAAACTCTGTACCACTGAGCTACACCCTCGGCCCTCAGTTGTCTTTCTTTGAATTGATGTTTCTTTACTTTGTTACTGCCTGGAATCACTTGATAACATGTCAAACACACAGTCTCCTGGGCTTAAATTTGATTCGTGTTCTCTCAATAGAAGTCAGCTTTTCTTAACCTCCAAGGTGACTGTGGCATAGCCAGGTTAGCTAAATCCACAAAATGACTGAGAATCACAAGCCTTCCAGCTGTGTAGTTTATGTGCTTTGGTGGGGCCCAGGTACTTGGAATCTGGAGAAAAGAAAAAAGGGGAACTCCGCTTCTGAATTCAGCCACCTGAGGCACCGTGCAAAAGAGCACAGAGCATTGTTATTCTGTAGGGTGCCAGAGGGAGTACCAGTACCAGCAGGAAGGGGCAGTAGCTCCCAGGAGGTTGTGACTGTCGGCTGGCTGTGCAGATGCAAAGCTCACTGAAGACTTGGTTTCTTAGTGTAGGAAGAGCCATCTGGTGTACAAAGGGCTTGGCTGACCAGAGCTCCCAGAGAGCAGCCCTCACCAGTGGAAGCCATTTATAAGGCGGCTGCAGGACTGATGCCTATGAGCCTGGGGGCCAAGTATCTCGACTCTGCTGCCTGAGGGCTGTGTGACTTCAGGCGCGTTACTGCATCTCTCTAAGCCACAGTCATTTTGTCTGTAAGAGAGGGATAAGGCATTATTTTTTGCTTCATGTAGCTGTAACTCACAGCTGTTCGAAGAGTACAGTCCATTGGTTTTTAGTATGGTCACAGAGATGTGTCAGTCACCATGTCTCTCACTTATTTTGAAGATACAGTGAAATCCCACAGGAGGATATTTAGCACAGTTCCAGGGACAGTGCAGTATGTGCTCAGTAAACACAAAGTGTAGTTCCTGATGAGATCCTCATTTATAATAAGGCCTGGCCGTACTTGGGGTGACAATTTCTTAGGTCTATTGCAGAGGACAGTCAAGCAGTAGGGAAGAAGGAAGAGGGCCAGCAGAGGGAGCTTCCAGGGCTCTTCTACCGTACAGATGGGCTTATCTATAGCAATAAATATTAATATTAATGTACATGGGTGTAAAAATCATGCAAAATTCTGTAATCCTCACATAAGCTCTGTGAGCTCAATTTTATCCTCATCCCCATTCCTCAGAGGTGAGAATTGAGGCTTCCAGAAGCTGTGGCCTTCCTAAAATAAGATCCTGTGACCTCTTTATAAAAAAGAAAATATGTAGGGAAGATACATAGGCCTATTGCCCCCTACTTTACACACACACACACACACACACACACACACACACACACACACACAAATTATATTTCAAGTTTCCAAAAAGGATAACATCTGGGTGAAGAATTCCAAAAAGGACTGAAATTGATTTTAAATCTCTCTGGCAAACACTGCCCAACTCCTGTCTAATGTACATTTTCTCCTGTCTCATCAGCCCCTTGACTTTTTCTGTGCACTAGAAAGCAAAAAGCATAAAGACAAAACTTCATCACGAAAGACTAATGAGTCTGGGCAAGTGGTGTTCCAAACCTACTGTGTGCTTGGCCCTCATGGAGTATTTGGGTTTTAGACTTTGAAATTTCAATGGTAGAAATAGTCTCTACCTGTACTGTTTTTGCCAGGTGGGTTTGAGTCTACCTCAGCTCAGTTTCTGGGCTGGTTTCTTCTTTGTCAACTTTTGAGCAAATGTGCTATGGTCCCTCTCATGCCTGGTCCTGTCTGTCCTCATGGAGGCAGCGACTGGGTACCTGTTGTGAGAATCTCTCTGAGATGAATGGGCTCAGGGTGGCATCAGACCCTTTGTTACAGATGGGGAGGCATCCCCAGCATTGGCCACTAAAAACCACGTTTGTGCTGTGGTGATGTGTTCCAACCTGGGCTTCCCCATTCTATATCAGGGCTCCCTCTTGAGACAGTGGTTTTTCTCTTCCTGAAAAAAAACTTGATAGGTTTGGTCCATGTAAATGGGCAGTGCTTTGTTCCCCTTCTAAGTTTCAACCCTGGTACCATCTTGTAAGTAAGACTGGCCTTCTATTCCCCAGTGCCAGGCTCCTGACACAGACTTCAGATACCAACTTTTGAGCTACCCTCTGGCTGAATATTGCCTATGTCCATTTATGTTGAAATTGTCAGGGTCTAGTGTAATGCCTGGAGAAACTTAATAAAGATTTATTGAACAAACAAATTGTAATCACTCAAGAGCAATGGGCATTCATGGATGATAATTTTTTTGTCTTCAAAGCCAGATGATTTAATACCTTTTATTGTTTATTTTCACCTAGATCCCTGGTGGTGGAACATACAGCTATTTTTCTTAGATTTTAAAAAGTACCAGAGGACTTAATTTAACGTGTTGAGACTCTTCAACTTTCAGAACTCTTATCCCAGGGACTATCAGTGTATCAACCCACATCCTATTTGTACTTCAGCCATTTGGATTTGATGTGCCTTTCTGTTCACTTGGGGATGAATGGCTTTTTAATAATTCTGTAATGAAAGGACTCTAACAATTTTTGATGTTTCAAACCTGAGTCTATCTAGATATTATTTATAAACACCCATCCCACATGGTTTGAAGAGATTCAGATGCTCTTTGGAAGCATTTCAAATGTAAATTTCAGTCTTCCAAAATGAAAAATCATGCTTGTTTTGCGTTGGGGAAACCAAATGCCTCAGTAATCAAATAGAAGATACAGGTGTTTAGGCACAAACTGAATGTGGGTCCAGTCTGAGAAGATCCAGGGGAAGTTTTTCTCAGGGCCTAGCCTTTGTTCTTGCGTTGTTACCCAATGTGCTAGTTTGGACTCTTACAAAAGGTATACAGAAATTATAACAAAAAGGATCTATTTAGAAAGCTCACAAGTCTGAGGACAGAGATAGTCCAAGAGGGCAGCCTGGACGTGTGAGAGCTGAAGTGTCCAATGGCTGCTCCACCATGAGGTAGATAGAACACCTGTCCGGGAGTGCAGGACAGTCAGTGAGAGTCTGCTGGGGATCTTGGTTCTTCAGAGAACAATGGGGAAGACTGGAGACTGAAAATTGCCGACTGCGGATTGGCAAAGGGCAGACAGGTACAAGTCAAGACTGGAGCGAATCTGTGATGAAGACCTGCAGTGTGTAGCAAGTTGTATCTGTAGACAATTGCAAAGGTGAGCGCTTTCTCAGAGAAAAAAGCTGTAGCAATCTTTCTTCTTCCTTGCTTTTATACAGTTCAAGTTCCCAGTTGAGCCTCCCACATCCCACATCTGGGTGGGTGGTGTCCTCTCATTTGCTGGCCCACAAATCACACACACTCTAATCCAGGCTGGTTTCCAATTACCTAATCTGGGTTTGTGTCCCTGATTAACTCAAATTGACATAATATCTTCCTCCCCGAGGAAGCCCTGGAGGCTCTATTCCAGAAAATTGGCTTGTTCTCTAGAGCACCTTCACTTGCTAGAATGTAGCTATATTCTTTTGCTCTGGATTTTAATATATTTTTCACACATCCTCTTATGAACTGAGTTTTTCTTTCTATTCTTCATACTCAAATTCATATTCTCATACTCATGTGACTATATTTGGAGATAGGGCTTTAAGGTAAGGTTAAGTGATATCAAAAGGTAGGGGCCCATCTAATACAGCTGGTATCATTGAGTAAGAGACACTCAGACCTCTCTGTTCATAACTACACAAGATAAACCACCTGTGTGGCAAAAACAGGGCTTTCATTAGACATTGAGTCTTTTTGCACTTTGATCTCAAACTTCTAGTCACAGAAATGTTGAGAAAATAAATGACTTTAAACTAGCCTGTGGTACATTGTATGACACCCTGGGTAGACTAATACAACCTGGGCATGAGTTCCTTTCCCTCTTGTCTTCTTTTCCAGGGACAGTATATTAGTTCCTTAGGGATGTTCTAACAAATCACTATAAACTCGGTGGTTTAAACCTACAGGCATTTGTTCTTCCATGGCTTCAGAAGCCAGTGGTCCAAAGTCAGATGTCAGCAATGTCATATGTCGCCTAAAGGCTCCTCAGAACTCCTCCTTTACTCTTTCCACTTTTGGTGGTTTGCTTGTGATAACGCAGCTGTACTCTCTGCATCAACTTTGCTGAACTCCTTCTCTTCCCTGTGTCTTCCTCTTTATAGGAAAACTTACTATTGAATTTATAATTCGCTCCGATAAAGGAGGATAATCTCACCTACTAGTATTCAATTCCATCTGTAAAGACTCTTTTATTTAAATAAGGTCACACTCACCCCCTAAGAAGGGAAGGATATGAATGTATGTTTTGGAGGCTACCATTCAACCCACAATAAACAGATGACTATTTTATGTAGTACAAATGGTAACCAAAGTATGTATGTTTCTTAATAGATAGTCATGCCCTTCCAACATACATGAGCTCATGTGATCTTGACAAATGCTTGGAGAGGCAGCTCCTATTTTTTTCATTCTATAGAGGAAGAGGGGCCAATAGGTTAGGGCCAACAGATGGGAAAAAAAATCCTCCATATAGTTGCATTTAAATCCAGGATTTTGATTTTTGTCTCCACTTTTCATGTTCTTTTCACTCTTCCTGTGCACCTTCTACCTACTTCAATGCAGTGAAGGTGATGGTGTTGAGAGGCATAACTTTGAATGTGCACTAAATGCTTGCTCTGGGCCTAGCCCGTGCAAAGCATTTTACTTGGATTATTTTACTTAATCCTACCCACGACTCTAAAAGATAGATGGTCTAGATGCTATTATGATGCTCATTTTACAGTTGAAGACACTGAGACATGGAGACTTGAAATTAGTTGTCTGTGGTCCCAGCTTGGCAAATGGCACACTCATATTTTAACTCATATGTCTCAATCTGAAACCCCTCATCTTAATCCATGTTAGTGACTTCCTTGAACGGCATAGTCCCTTCCCTTGACATGTGCAGGTACTTGTGGATATAAAGCCCAGTGGCAAAGACATTAACTGGCTGAGGATTGAATTAGGCTTTCACCCCATTCTGTCTACTGTGCACTTTCTTGAAAACAAGGTATAAATGGCAAACAGACACAATCTCATGACTGGAATTCCTGAAAGCTTAGCCTAGAAACCTCATGGCTAACGGATAGATATTTCTGGCAGTAGAGCAAAAAGTAGAGGTTAGTGGCAGTTTTCTAGATGTGTGGAAGAGGAGTCTTTAGGAAAAACATTCTCTTCTCACAGATGATATTATGTCACAAATAGACAACAGGAGATCTGAGACGGGGGATGGGTGAGCATCTTAGTCCACCTTTTGCCATGTTGTTTCTTGCTCTTCTCTTTTTTTGTGTCTTTTCCAAAAAATATTCTTTTTATTAAGATGTATTTGCAATACATAATAATTACATTAAACATAAGGAATTGGTGTATCCATATGTCACGTCTTAATTTTTACTTTTTTCTTCCCTATCTTTGCTGGTTCCCCACTTCCCCTACCTTTTCCACACAACCTATCTTCCTGTTTTCTACAATCACTCTTTTATTTTGCTCCTTTCCTTACTTATACTTTAGGTTTCTCATATTAGAGAAAGCACATAATACTTAACCTTCTTTGTCTGATTTATTTTGCTAAGCGTTATGATCTCAAGGTACATCCATTTTTTCATGAAAATGACTCAGTTTTTTATCTTTAAGGCAGAGTAGTATTCCATTGTGTATATATACCACACTTTCTTTATCCATTCATCTGTGGTCTTATTGGCTGTTTCCAAGATACAGATATTATGAGTTGTGCTGCTACGGACACGGATATGCAAGTATCACTGTAATATGATGTCCTTAACCCCTTTTTGAAAGATACCCAGAAGAGATATAGCTGGATCAAATGAAATTTATGTTTCTGGTTTTTGAGGAATCGCCATATGGATTTCCATAATAGTTGTACCAGTTTATAGTCCTACCAAGAATGTACAAAGGTTCCCTTTTCCCCACAGTCTTGCACTCAATGACTTTCTTTTTTCCCCCAGTACTTTTAGTGTACACACACACACGCACACACACACACACACACACACACACACACACACACACACACACACTATACGATGGTTACATTGAGCTTGAAGATTTTGTGCACATACATATCTCGACAACATTAAAATCCCTTCCCCCCTCTTATTGGCCCTCTTGTTCTCTCCCTAATCCCCCAAAATGCCTGCATTCTGGGTTTCTCATATTAGAGAAACCATGTAATTTTTTACCTTCTAAGTTTGACTCACTTCGCTAAGCATGATGGTCTCAAGTTGTGTCTATTTACCTACAGAAACCTCAGATTTGACTGTCTTTAGAAGAATACTACTCATTTGTGTATATACTAGTTTTCGTATCCATTGGTCTGTTAATAGATATTTTGATATCTTTCACAGTTTAGCGATTGTTAGTTGTGCTGCTATAAACATGAGTATACATGTATCCCTTTTATACATTGCTTTTAACTGTTTTGGAAAGATACCCAAAAGAGATATCAGTGGATTTAATGCAATATTTATTTTCAGCCCTTTGAGGAATATCTGTATTGACTTCCATAGTGGTTGTATGAGTGTACAGTCCTACCAGCAATGTAAAAGGATTCCTTTTCCCTCCTGTAACCTCACCAACATTGATTTCTGTTCAACTTCTTGATATCTATAGAGCATTTCACAAAACATCAACAGAATACACTTTTTTTTTTCTCAGCATCATATGGAACATTTTCCAAGATAGACCATATTATATGCCATAGGCATTTTTAAATAAATACAAAGGTGTGGAAATGATTCTCTGCTTACTTCAGATCATAGTGGAACAAAACTGGGAATCAACAACAAAAAAACCCTACAGAAACCATTCAAATACATGGAGATTAAGTAATTTACTGCTGAACAAACAAGGAGAAGTCAGAAAAATTAAAAAAAATTTTTAGAGCTAAATGATGAAGAAAGCACATTATACCTGAATGTCTGGGACACAATGAAAGCAATTCTAGGAGAGAAATTCACAGCTTTAAATGCACACATTAAAAAGACGGAGCAATCTCAAATAAACAATTTAATGCTGTACCTTAAGGTCCTGGAGAATCAAGAATAAATCAAAAAGTAGTAGAAGATAAAAAAAATCAATGAATCAAAGAGCTATTGTTTCCTTTTCTCTGAAGTCTTTGTTGTTGGTCGTCTGCCTGTCTCTGTCTTTTTTTTTTTTTTTTTTTTTTTTTTTTTTTTTTTTTTTTTTTTTTTTTTTTTTTTTTTTTTTTTTTTTTTTTTTTGCAATGTTGCTCTAGTGATTAAGAATTTCTTTAGGTTTTATTTGTCATGAAAAGTTTAACTTTCCTTCTATTTAAAAGATTAGTTTTACTAGATACAGCAGTCTGGGTTGGCATTTATGCTCTCTTAGCACTTGGATGATGTTGCTCCATGATCTCTTGGCCTTTAGAGTCTGTGTTGAGAAGTCTGTAGTAATCCTGATAGGTTTGTCTTTGTATGTAACTTTCTGTTTTTCTCTCATAGCTTTTAATTTTCTCTCTTTTTGTTGGGTCTCTAGGAGTTTAATTATGATAAGTCATAGGAAGTTTCTCTTTGGTCAGAGTTATTTGGAGTTCTGTATTCTTGCAGAAGCTCAAGGTTCATTTCTTTTCTTATATTTGGGGAAATTTCTTCCATAATTTCATTAAACGTGTCCTTTAATTCTTTTGTCCTGTCCAGCATATTGTCCTGCACTCCCAGAATTCTGACATTGTTTCTCTTTGAGTCATCCATCAGCTGTTGCAACCAGACTCTTGTCTTTTTGTTTTTCCATCCTCACTATGCTTGTGATTCAGGCTATCCACTTGTTTTCAAGATCAGCTGAACCCCTGATCCAATGATGCCCCCCTGTATTGTATATGCAGGTATCCAAGTTCCTTTGTTGTCCAAAGCAGAGAGTGATACAAGGATTGTGTGGGTAGGGGTGTTCAGGGGGCCACAAAATACTGGTGAGTGCTTGTGCAGGGACAAGGGGCACTGGAGTCTTAGGAGCAATGTGGTGGGGGGCCTGCATGCCCGGAGTCTGCAAAGTGGCAGTGAGCGAGGTGAACTGGGGTCCTGCATGCCTACAGTCTGCAAAGTGGTGCCGTGGGGCAGGCTGAGGGACCTGCCTTTCTGGAGCCAGTGAATTAGTGTCTTGTTGGGCTGGTAGTGGTGGGAGTGCTGCCTGCCTGGAGACCTAGAAACAGTAGCAGATGGGGCAGGCTGGGTGAGCTGCCTTTCCAGGATTTGTAAGGCAGTGGTAGTAGGAGCCAGCTGGGACCTATCTTTCTGGAGTCTATGAAGTGGTGATGGGGGTGGCAGGCTGGTCAGAGTAGCTGCTTTTCTGAAGTCCATGAAGTGGCGTCTTGATGGGCTGGCCTGAGCAGTAGCCTGCCCTGGGTCCATGATGCATCAGCTGATGGGGTTGGCCAGAGAGGCTTCCTGACCAAGCCTGTGAAGCAGTGGCTGATGGGCCGCTTACTGTTTTTTTTTTGTTGTTGTTGTTGTTGTTCTTAATAATAGCCATTTACAGAGTGAAATGGAATCCCAGTATTGTTTTGATTTGCATTTCTCTATTGGCTAAAGGTACTGAACAGTTTCATGTACTTATTTGCTGTTTGTACTTCTTCTACTGAGAAGTGTCTATTCATTTCAGTTGCACTTTTTCAATTAGGTAGTTTATTTTGGGAGCCTATTTTTTTAGATCTTCATTTATTCTGTATATTATTTCTCTGTCCAAGGAATAACTGACATTTCTTTGAACTGTTCTGTTGCATCTCTCTTCACTCTGTTGATTGTTTCCTTTGCTGTGCAGAAGCTTTTTGATAAAATTTGATAATTTTTAATTTGAATCATTTTTGACTGTTGGTGCCATCTTTTGTGCAATAGATGTTCTGGTGAGAAAGTGCTTCTTGCTTATGCCTGTGTCTTCAGGAGTTTTGACTGTACAATCTTCCAGTAGATTCGGTGTTTCTATTGTAATACCTAGGAATTTGATCCATTTTGATTTGATTTTAATGTAGTGTAAGATATGGGTCTGCATTCACCCTTCTTCACGCGAATAACATTTTCTCAGTACTGTTTGTTAAAGAGGGGTTTCCCCCCAGCATTTGTTTTTGGACCCCCTGGGGAAGATCTGAAGGTGTATGGAGTTAACTCTCCGTCCTCAATTCTGTTCCATTGGTTGACTTTTCCATTTTTGTGCCAGTACCAGGTAAGTATTTTCTCACTGTTTCTTTATAATATAACTAGATGTCTGGGATTTTGCTGCCTTTTGGATTTGTGTCATTGCTTGGGATTGTTTTTGCTATTTTGGGCCTCTTCTGGTTTCATATAAATTTTAGCATTGCTCTTTTTTTTTCTAGGTCTGTGTTGGTATTTTGATTGGAATTGCATTGAATTTGTATATCAGTTTTTGTAGTATAGCCATTTTCACAATTTTGATTCTGCTTATCCAGGAACCTCGTACACGTTTCGACTTTCTAATGTCCTGTACAATCTCCTTTTTCAGCATACTAACATTTTCATTGTAGAAGTCTTTCACTTTCTTAGGTTGACTCCTAGATGTTTAAATTTTTTTTTGACACTACTAAGCATGAAGTTGTTTTCCTGATTTCTTTGTCAGTGAGTTCATTATTGGTGTACAGAAATGCTACTAATTTTTGTTTATTGATTTTGTGTTCTGCCACTTTCCTTGATTTGTTTGTGAAATTTAAGATTATTTTAGTAGAGGTTTTGGATGTTCTAGCCAAAGGATCATATCACATACAAATAAGGATAGTTTAACTTCTCCCTTTCAATACATAGCCTCTTTATTTCATTCTACTTCCTTGCTAAGGTTTCAAGTACTGTATTGAACAGGATTGTTGAAAGTGGTCACCCTAATTTTGTTACTGATGTTAGGCAAAATGCTTTTAGTTTTTCTCCATTCAGTATAATGTTGACTGTGGTTCAGTCACAAATGGTCTTTCTATACCTATTTTTATCATTTTTGAAAATCATGAATAGATGTTGGATCTTGTCAAAGCTTATTTTTTGCTTGTATTGATATAATCATGTGATTTTTTGTCCTTGCCTCTTTTTTTGTGATGTATCACATTTATTGACTTACATATGTTGATCTATACTTGGATCCTTGAGATGAAGCCAATTTGTTCATGGTGTATGATATTTTTGATTTGCTGATTTCTGCTTGTGAGTATCTTGTTGAAGATTCTTGTGTGGATAATCATGGAAATCGGTCTATAGTTTTCTTTTTTTGTTATTTCTTTTTCTGCTTTTAGTATCAGGGTAATGACAGATTCAGGAAGGAGTTTGAGTTTGATAATGTTCCTTTTCTTTCAATTTTATGGAGAAGTTTGAGTAATATTGGCACTAACTCTTCCTTGAAATTCTGCTGTAATTTTGCATTAACTCCATCAGGTCTTGGGACTTTTTGGTTTTTCATTGCTAGTAACTTTATTACTGTCTCAGTTTCTTTACTGGCTATTGGTCTAATCAAGGTTTTGTGTCTTCTTGGTTCAATTTTGGTGTCTCATATATATCTGGGAATTTATCTATTTCAATTTTTTTGTCAGTTGCCTTGTTTATTTGTGAGAATGGGTGTTGAACTCACCAATTTTGATTGTATTTTGGTGAATAAATTCTTTATATTCTGTTGTTCCTTTACTCCCATAATTCTGAGGTTTTTTTTTTTTTTTTTTGAGACATCCAACAGCTGTTGCATTCTGTTTTCTTGCCTTGTTATTCTTAGGTTTTCACTGAGTATGGGGTCAACAACATCAACTTTATTTTCAGGGTTTGGTGCTCTGTCCTTGCAATTCTTGATACAGAGTTCCATGCTTTCAATTGCAATTTTCATTTGCAATTCTGAAGTTCAGCATGCTTTCTTTTGAGTTTGTCTGTCCTTTCACATGCAGTAAATTTTGTTTTTATTGGGTGCACCAACACTGGATGTATATATATTTATAATTGTAAACTCTTCTTGTAGGATTATTCTCTTTATGAGTACATTGTGCTCATCTTTTTATCTTCTGATCAGTTCTGGCTTCAAATACGCCACATCTACAAATGGTATTAATACTCATGCTTGATTTTGGATGCCACTTTCATGAAGAATTGGTTTTTACTCTTCTACTTTCATCCTATATGTTTCTTTGTAGATGAGGTTGCCTCTTGCAAGCAACAAATGCTTAAGTTTTATGTTTTGTTAAATTTCTTAGTCTGTGTCTTTTGATTTGGGAGCTAAGAACATTGACATTGAGAGTTTATATTGAAAGATATTCACTGATTCCTGTCATTGCCTGATGTTTTTAATGTTTACTCCTCCCCCCCCCCCCTTTTGTTTAACTCTTCTCTCCTTTTGATGTATTCTTTCCTCTGGTTTCTTTGGTGCTGCTAGTTTCCCTATTTCTGTCTAGAATTCCCTTAAGAATTTTTCTGTAATGCTGGTTTAGTGGTCTTAAATTTCCTTAGGGTTTTCTTATCATGGAAAAACCTTTACTTCTTCTTCAATTTTGATGAATAATTTTGCTGGATATAACAGTCTGGGTTGATACTTTTTCTTTTAGAGCTTGAAAGATTTCCCTCCAAGCTCTGCTGGCTTTTAGAGTTTGTGCTGAGAAATCTAGAGTTATTTTGATAGACTTCCTTGTGTATATTAGTTGCTGTTTTTCTCTAATAGCTTTCAATATTCTCTTTTTGTGTGTATCTGGAATTTTGATTATAATGTGTTGTGAAGAAGCTCTTTTCTGCTTTAGGTTATTTGGTGTTGTGGATGTCTTTTGTACTTCACTATTAATTACTTTTTCTTAACTTAGAAAAATTTCTTCCCCTATTTTGGTGGATAGATTCTTTATATTTCGTTGTTCCTTTCCTCCTGTAATTCTGATGGGTTTTTTGAGACCTCCTACAGCTGTTGTATTCTGCTTGCTTGTCTTGTTGTTTTTAGGTTTTCACTGAGTATGTAGTCAACTGTATCAACTTTATTTTCAAGGTTTGATACATTGACCTTGCAATGCTTGAGACAGAGTTTCATGATTTCAATTGAAATTTTTATATTCTGAAATTCAGCTTGCTTTCTTTTTAGTTTTCTACTTTTATGCAAAAATAATTCTTCATATCTTGCACTACCTTGTTTATTTATCTCATCCAGTTATTTGTTTATGTCTTCCATAAACTTGCTAAACTCTTTATCATTTAAGACTATTATAGATTAGCAAATTCCTCCTTAATCTCATTAAAAATCTTTTGAATATTTTTAGATATTTCTTTTTAAAGCAGATTGAACATTTGGACTATTTGTTATTTGAATTTCTTTATTATAAGTTCCTCTATTTCAGGTCTTGTGAAAACAGTTTTTGAGGAGATAGGTGATTTTGGAGGAATCTCGCTATCTTTTTTCCCTTGGGGTTCTATTGCTGAGGGTTGCAGATAAGTTAAAGTTAAAAAAAATGCTGCTCTTAATGTGAAGATCTTTTTAGTTCAATTTTCTTTCTATGGTGTTTCCTTGAGTTTGGTTATATTTTGGAACTTACGCTTGATTCAGTCTGTTCAACCTAGTTTTAAGAGTCTTCTCAGTGTTCACCCATCTGTTGGGTACTTGTTCTCCTACACCATTCAGTGAGGATAAGACAGATCACAGTAGTGTCGGTGACTCAAAGACAAGTGTATAGTGAAAAACAAGATCAGCCATTATGATAACATCGACAGTAGGAACAGGATCAACACTAATTATATAACCTAAGACAAAACAAACAATTATTTATATAACATAATAACCAAGTAGGTTCTACAACTACTCCACCCTTAACATCACAAAATGGCCCATACTTTTAATGCAGGTAAGTAGACAAGCCAAATATTGACTTATCAAAACGATTTCCTAAATATTATTAATAGACAAGAAATCTGCAGTAATATTCTAGGCATGATGAGATAGCAAAAGTTATAATGTTTCATAGGTTAAACTAGATGGTTCCAAATTATTAGTGTTTAATAATCACAATAAGGATGATGAAGGTAGGGGAGGAAGAACTGGAAAATAGGGTTAGTTTTGGAGAAGAAAGAAAAGAAAGATGAGAAGAAAGGGTAGAATGAAATGAGATAAATGTCCAATTGAAGTATAGAAAAAAGTAAACAGAGTTGGGTAAAAGTGACATAAAGGAAGAAGAATGAGAAAGAAAAAAATAGACATTAACACAAAAGTCTATAAGAAGGCTACTTAAAGAGCCAAAAAAAACCCGAATTCAATTAAAAAATGAAACAAAACAAAAAAGACAAACTTAGAATACAAAGAGCAATTGAGATGAGTTCTTTTTAATCTGTGTTGAGTGTTTTTTTCCTATATATTAGTCTAGATCACCAAACAGACACTACTGGCTCTTGTGCAAATACCGTAAGAAATGATACCACCTAAAATTCAAATAGGTCTATAGTATATCTCTTTCTAATCTACATAATTTCTTTTTTTGTGGTACTGGGGATTAAACGTGTGGCCTTCACATTGAGTTACAGCTCCAGCCCTTTAAATTTTTTTTGTAAATTTCAGACAGAGTATCTCCACATCACTAAGTTATTCAATCTGGGCTTGAACTCATTATCTTCTGGCCTCAGCCTCCCAGCATTGGAATGCTGGGATTACAGCACTACCGTCTTAGCTCATACTTTCCTTTAAGTCTCATGATGATTTATTTTTATTCCCATTTTTCAGATGAGTACATTGAGGACAAAGGAAGTTAGTTTCCAAAACATACAGCCAGGGAGCTGCACAATCAGGATCACAGGTCACACCTGAGCTCAGTTCCCTTCAGTGGCTCAGCAGTGCAGCAAGAAGGCAAAGTTTCCCTTTTCCCTTTAGAAAATTCTTCCACTTGCAACCCTTTTCATCCTACTGGCACCTGAGCACCTCAAGGTGATATCTGGCTTTCTAACTATCCACTTCCTTATAGCATCTGTGATACTCTTTTCTACTAAATTTTCTTCACTCCTTTATCTGTCTTAGTTACCGTTTTTTAATCACTGTGACTCAGTACCTGAAATTCATAACTTCAGAGAAGAAAGATTTATTTTAGCTCACAGTTTTAGAAGGTCACAGCCCATTTATGGGTGGGCAGCTGGAATCACATGGCAGCGCTGAAGCTGGGTACAGCACCAGAGCTGAAGATGGAGGCAGAGACCCTTAAGATATGGGAGAATGCAGAACCAAGTCTGGGAGGAAGGGCAGAGCCAACACGCACCCCTCCAGGTCAAACCCCAAGCACCTGCCCCTTCCAGGCAGGCCCCACTTCCTAACAGTACACAGTATCTGTAGGTATGTGAGGCTTTTGGGGGATACTCCAGATCCAGAACGCTGCATTCCACCCCGACCCTCAAAAGATTCATGTCTACTGCCTTAAGCAAAATTCCTTTAGTTCTCCAAGCGTTTCCAAAGTCTTAACACTTCCACCACTGTTGAAATTGTACATACAGAGTTGCCTCTGAGACACAAGGCAAACTCAGCTGTGAGTTCCTCTGAAAACCAGAGTTAAGCACTTCCAACATAAAATGACACAGGATAAACATTCCTACTCCAAAAGGGCGGTATAGGTGGATAAAAGGAAATTGGACCAAAATAAGTTCTAACCCAGCAGGCAAGGGTCAAATCCTATAACACTGCAAACTTTTAATATAATTTCTCTCTACCTTTTTTTTTTTTTTTTTTGTCTTTTACCATAGGTTTGACCAAAAGCCACAAACAGCAGCCATGCAGTAGCCTGGACTTTGGGCTACCTTGAGATTTCCTCGACCAGATTAAGTAGTCCACCACCCTTAATCTCAGATTCAGGCAGATTCTCTGGACAAGGGCAAAATTCTGAGAAAACTTTCTGCCAGAAAATGGCACATCTGGTTTTTACACCACTTAATACAGTTTTTCTTTCTATCTGAAATTTCTTAAGCTTGGTCTTTTGAATCCACACTTCTATCAGCATTCTGGTCATTCAGCTCCAACCTGAATCTCAACCCAGAGCACTCCAAGGCTTATCTAGCCAGCATCCTCAAACCTTTCCAAACTCCTCCCATAAACCATTTCCAAAGGCTTCTAAACCACATGGTTAGGTAAAGTCACAGCAACAACGCCACTCTCAGTACCAATATCTGTCTTGGTTACTTTTTCATCACTGTGACTCAGTACCCAACATAAACAACTTTAGGGCGGAAAGTTTTATTTTAGCACACAGTTTCAGATGATTACAGTCCCGGTGGGAAGTTGGGAAATGGTGGGATCATATGCTGGGGCTGAGGCTGTGTCCGGAGCCAGAGCTGGAGCTGGAGACAGAGATCCTCAAGATATGGAAGAAGGCAGAACCAAGTCTGAGAGGTAGGGCAGAGGCAGCACATCCCCCGCCAAGTCAATTCCCTAGCATCCACCCCTCCCAGCCAGGTCTCACTCCCTAACACATAATATCCATTGGTACATGAGGCTTTCGGGGGCCACTCCAGATCCAAACCACAAAACTCTCCAAGTACTAAGCGCATGTTGCACCTGTTCGCACACAAGATAATCCAAAGGCACCGTGTGCTTTGGTACCTCTTTGTGAGCCTGAGATCCTGGATCTTGAATGCAGTTTCGCCACCTCCAGGGCAGTAAAGTCTTATAGTGGTGCTTTCTTTTTGGTTATGTACTAACTGCTCTCTTGTCATTATATTCTGGCTTTGTGAGAACAAGATAGGGCGCACGTGAGAAGCTTAGTGAGTGAATGTCCTCTGAGCTGCACTGTGGGTTTCCTCTAGCCCTGGCCCATCTGGTTTTCTTGAATTTAGGAGCAGGGCTGATTCCATGCACCTGTGCCCTGTGTGATTACATAGGGCTCCAGGCTTAGAAAGGCTCTCAGCCTTGTTTAATGCTCTACTGTGACTGTCTTGACATTCTTAACAATGTCTGGATAAGGGTCTTGGAGATCATGTAGCTGCTCCCGTGAAGGACACTTGTCTATCTCAAAGTGGTTCAACCAAAAGTTTCAGGAGCTCCAAAGGCCTGGTTTGTCCTTTGGACCATGCACAGAAGTAAGTATTTTTACTTACTCAGTTTTCCCTTTAATATTTATTTATTAGGACATTTTCCCTGAGTCTTCTAGGTGATGTAAATATCTGTTTTTCTTTATTTCTAAGTTACTTTCTTGTCATTTTTACCCAAAAATGAGAAATTTCAGGTTTTCCCTTTTTCCAACCAGACAGTTGTAAATTTGCCCAAGAAAGATAATATCACTGGTTTATCAAGGCAAATGTACAATGAATCCTGGTGAGTACTGAGGATTGAATTCTGACCAGGGACTCACCTAGAAGGTCAAGGTTGAGCTCTCATTTTGGGCATTGCTTTGCTGTCTCTGTTCCCTCTAGAACACAGAGAAACTTGTTGAACTGGGGAAGGCTATTTGAAGTAAGAGTGTCTTGGTTTGAATATTGCCTGCTGTATCATGTGCAATTTGTAGGAATTTGACATAAAACGATGAGCAGGGGACCTAGAGCTCAGTCTAGGAGACCGAGTGGGCAGAGACAATTCCCCAAGCAACACAAATAGGTAATTACATGTGTGACTGTGGGTTGTGGCTGAAAACGACAAGGAGAAAGGATCTGAAAGGTAAAAAATGTCATCTAGGAGGACATTTGAGAAGCAAGTAAGAGGACAGTTTACCAGGCTTAGAGATGGGAGAAGGGGCGGTGACCTTCCTGAGGTGGGAGATGGTAAATGCCATCTGAGGAGCAGAGAATGGCTAGTATGGAAGGGAGGCGATGAGGGGCATGTGGTGATCAGTGAGCCTGGAGAGGGAAGGGAGAGGCCAACGTGGACTTCACTTTTGGTCCTCAGACTAAGAAGTTACTGGAGTCATTATAAAGCCTTAAGCTTTGGGTTGTTCAGACTGGTCTGTCTGAGTTAAGGAAGGTGGATTGATTGGGAGGGGTAGTGGGTAAGGAATCCAGTCAGGAGGCCGTGACAGCAACCCAGGCAAAAGACGAAAAGGGGATTTGGTTTTGATTGTACATCTGAGGTACATTAAGAAGGATGAGAGTGGGGCTGGTGATGGATTAACCTGGGGATTGTGAAGCACAGATGGAATGAGACCATGCCAGCAGGCACTTAGTAAATGTCAACCTCCTTCCTTGTCCTTGAACCTGGCTTTGTGAAGCTCTGGCAGCCCTTGACCATCCATGCCCTGCTGGCTTATAGCTCTGGCTGCCTAGAGAATTTAAGAGCATCACTTTTCACCTTTCAAGATTCCACATCTTTACTGCTGAATCTACCTTCTTTTGACCCCTCGATATACTGTTTCTTCCCATGTTAAAATCATCATTAAACCCGTGTTCTCTTGCTGCAAAGGCACTCCTCTGCCACTGTGTGCTCGTCCAAAATCACAGGCCACAGGTAAGAAGAAGCTGGTTAGTCTGCTGTTGAGGTGGAGCTGAGATCCCTTGAGAGGGGGCTTATGGTTTTTGAGCCACGGAGTGAGCATGAGCTGCCTCCTTAGAGAAGAAGGGTACAGGGGCAGAGGTCACGCGGCTTCTTCTGTCTTTCCTACGTGATATCAGAGAGGAAGGAACAAGCAAGAGACGCCAGAGAGGAAGAGAGCTCAACTAGAGGCCATACTCACATGCGTATGCACTTGGGCGCATGGACCTGCTTTCCCATGGTATGTGCAGCTGCATAAGTATCAGGGCACATGTCATTGTGTTATGTCCGTGTGCTTGCATGCTTGGGCTCAGCTCTGTATGTGCATATATGTGTGTGCCTGGTTCTGTAGGTATAAACATGTGTGAGTGTGTGAGGGATATATACCTGTATATGTGTATGTGCCATGTACCTAAGTGCCTCTTTGTATGTGTTTTTGCTGCTGCCCCTCCCCCAGAGTCACACATGCCCCTAACTGCCAGCAGGTGGCCCCTGAGCACCATGTGCTCAGCTCTAGGGAAGAGGTCAGCTGTGTTTTTCCAGCCCTGTCCTTCCTGACAGATTCGTTGTGTTAAGATTGGTAAGAGCCCTCATCACTGCTCTGGCCAGCCTGGAGCTCTGCCTGCTCTGGTTCCACGCTTAGCCCACACAGAGGAAAGGCAGATCTTGCAGCCAGGGGATATTGGGCCCAAGGAACACATTCTGACTCATCTAAAGGTCTCGAGATCTGCAAGCAGGTCTAGCCCTGTTGTGGGGTTGCATTTGGTGCTCCTGGCTCTGTGCCTGGCTGGCTCTTTCAGAGAAATGCTGGCCAGACAAAGGCAGGGAGCAGCCACAGCGATTAGCCAGGCCTGGGCTGAGGCTGGGTAGGAGTGTGGTCTGGGGATGGTGGTGTTACATCCGGGCCACCGAAAAGGAAAGAGTGTGCCCAAGGGTGCCTACTGAACTCCATTTATCATGGAAAAAAACCACAGGTAGATGGTCCTGCCCTTTCTTGGAAGGAAGGCCAGAGTCATCACTCATATTTCATAAAGATAGTAGCCAAGCACACAAAGATGACCCGTCTTTATTTAATTGCATTGTTTGGCCTTAGGACAATCAAGAAGGCTTGAGACAGGAACCAGGGGCTCAGTTAAGCTTCACTACGTGACTCTGAGGGTCATCCAAATGCCAGAGAGCTTCCTTAATCCATTTTGCAGGGACTAATTATTTTCTAAATTACCCCTAATGTGGTGATGGGTGGACAGAGCCCTGGTTGGCTTATATCTGGATATTTGGTGCTTAGTACAGGGTTGAGCCTAGGTGGACACTCTTACCAGTGGCTTCATGAGTAGGAGCAACGTGGAGGTGGCAGACATGGCCCTGAGTGCCTCAAATGAGAGGACCTGGGTAAGGGCTTGGTAGAGAGGATGGGTGAAGTTTGCAGTCTGGATTCAATCTCCATTCCGTTGAAGCAGCTCAGTTATTTTGTCTTAAGGACAAATTTGAGTTCATTTTTTAATCAGAAGAGTATTTATTGAGTACCTTTTATTAGCAATCCGAGGTTCTAAATTTTAGTCCTTTCTGAAGACCATGACATACAATGCTTCTGTTTTCTTCATGATGTTCTAGTAGGTTGATAAGCAAATAAATAAATGTGAACTTCAGGTGCTATGTGATAGGTACACAATAAAGTAGGAAATGCTGTAGTATCCTGAATAAGGTTCTTGAGAAAAACGAAATTAATAAAAAATAAGCATATATAAGGAGATCTATTAGATTGGCTTACAGAATGAAGAGTGGAGAGTCCACAACATCCCTTTGTAAGGTCAGAGAAAGAGTTCCAAAATGGCCAACTGCATGTAGGAGAGCCAGAGGACCTACCAGTGCTCAGATGGAAAGATGGAACTGCAGGAAAGGGGGATCAAGAATGCAATACCAGTCTCAGACAATACCTGTGTGAGTCTGGCCCTGAAGACTGATATCAGTGCGGATAGTGAAGACTTTTCCAGAAGAAGCCAACCCTTTCTTCCTTCCATTGTGTCCAATCCAGGCTATAAGCCTTTTGGTTGGTGCCCCCCACTTCTTTGGTGGATCTTACTCCTTCAACTTGGTGGTCTACAAGTGAATCATGCAGACACACACCCACAGTTTTGCCTTGCTGATCAGTAAACACTTCTAATCAATTCTAGTGGAGAAAACTTGATCAACAGTCATGAATGCCTTGGGGAAAGAGGCAGTGTAGGTACTTAGATTGAGATAATCAGAAACGGTCCTCTGTGGAGGTGACAGTTGATCTGAGTTCTGAATGATGAAGATAGGAAAAAAAATTCAGGTAGGATTTTGTTTAAAGAAGAGGATTTATGAAAATGCGAAAGTCACCCAGTTATTCTTCTTTTATTTGTATTCATTTATTTGAATTTCAAAGCAATACAGATTCATTGAAAAAATTTTAATATTTATTAATGTATATGAGAGAAAATGTACAAGCAACTCCTTTCCCCTTCATTTCTCCTCCCAGGCTCCACATTCTACTTCCTGGAGAGAATCAGAAGGCAAGTAACATCCTACATTTTTCTCTGTGCATTTGCAAATATTTTAATTACGGATTTTATCTTTAATTGCATATCTCACTGGACAAGCAGTCTGTTGAGTCCAAATGGGCCTCTGGATTCTTTTTATGAGAATTCTTCCGCAAGTTCAGTTCTTTCAAGCTTTTTAAAAATAAATATTAGTACATGGCATCTCTATCTCACACAGTTGCCCAGACCACAGGGCCAGGAGACACTGCAATTCCTCCTTGGCAGTCAGACCACAAGTCCCCCGGTGCTCCATACCAAGTCCTACAGTCTACGTCCAAATTGTGTTCCATATCTGAATGTTCTTTGCTCTTCCTACTGCCTCTAGCCTGGTCTAAGCTCTCAGCATATTTTTTAAGAACTTCCTAACTACTCTCCATTCTCCCAGTATCATTTTCTGTAATTCATTCTTTATTCATTCCCTACTCACCCAAGAACGAGAGAGAGAGATCTTTTAAACATGACCGATGTGGTCATGTCTCTTCTTGCTTAATACACCAGTAGCTTCGTATTAGCTCCAGGAATAAAACCTAAACTCTTCATCCAAAGTTTAAAATTCAAAGCTTAAATGACCGAGCCTTTGTCCTCCTCTTCAGTCCCTCATGCCCCCTCTCTCTCCTTCTTCACTATCCTTCATTCAGTGTGGGCTTCTTCTTCCTGTCCTCCTCCTGTTGCTCCTGGGGACCTTGAATTTGCTGGGCTGGTTCTTTCTCATCATCTTGACCGCAGATCAGTGTTACTCTCCAGAAAGTTCTCCCCACTTGGCTCTGTGTACAGATACAACAGATACCTCCCCGCTCTGCCACTTTATTTGGGTTTCCTATTTTACTTCCCCCACATTATCAGAACTTGCTAATTTATGTCCTTGTTTTATTTCCTCTTCACCCCTAGAATGTAGACCCTGGCAGGGCAGACGTCTTCACTGCAGCCTTGCTTTGGCCCTACTAATAAATAATAAAATGGTTTCTAGATTGTGATTGCTGGCTCATTGTTGGATAATTATGTAAGGATTTTTGTGGGATAGTCCTAAAACTGGAATAGTTGAAGATGATATATTTCAAAATTGGATATTACAAATTACAGTGTAAATTGCTACACCAATTTGCACTCCCATCAACTTTGATCAGTCATGCTTTTCTCTAGTTTATCATCAACTCTCAATTAGAGATACCTTCCCCCTTTATTGTGACCTATGTTATAAGCAAAAATCAAGTATTTTTATCTTGTTTTAATTTGTATTTTCCTAATTATGTGTTGTTGAATATATTTTCATATGATTTTTGATCTTTTGTATTTTTTCTTTTGGATAATTAATATATTGCTGACCCAACCCCACATATAGTTCTGTTTGCAAAAATGAATAGTTAATGGATTAACAATTAGTGTTGTGTGTCACATATCATTTGAATATAGATACATCCCTGTGTGTGTGTGTGTGTGTGTGTGTGTGTGTGTGTGTGTGTGTGTATTTTCCTGGCTGTTTATTTTAAAGATCATTGAGAACTCTGTTTTCTAGAGTTAACTTTGTGATATACATATATTTTTGAATTTCTCTGCTTCTCTTTTAATATTGTTAAAATATTAATGTCTTTTAAAAATAGAAGGGGATCCTTGACTTTTCCATTTCTGTTATTTTGAAAATAACAGATGCACTTGTAGAATTGAAGAATCTATAAAAATATGCTAAATGAAAAGTGACCCTCCCATTATACTGAGGTAAACTTGCATATCTCTTCCAGATTTTTTCTCTATGTTTTTGTGCATGTTCTTCATTCCTCTATTTAATGGGTTTTCATTTTCCAGCAAATATTTGTAAGTTATTTATTCTTCCAATCAATATTTATTGTATATATAGAATGTTCCTGCCATTGGTTTAGACATACAAAAATGAGGACACATAAATATTGATTTTTTTTTTTTGCTTTATGGGAAAGATATACTATTTTATGCATTTTTTTACATCTCAGAGACTTTCAATAATAGCCTATACATGTCTACTTCATTGTTTTAAATGTCAGTTCATTATTATTTTTATGCATATAACAGAGAATATTCAATTAGATCCTTATTGTGGGCATTTACATTGTTTCTCTGTGCAAGCAATTAAATACGGCTGCAGTGAATATCCTGTGGCTGTATCTTTGCAGGCATGTACAAATATATCTGTAGCACAGACTCCTAAAATGGAATTGCATTTTGAGTTTGATAGACATTGCCAAATTGTCCTCCAAAACTGTTCCATTTCACACTCCCATCATATGTGTGAGAGCACCCATTTTTCTACTTTATTTGCAAGCCTGGATATTATCAGTCTTAATTTTTTGCAAACATAAAAGGCAATGAATGGCATTTCATTGTTTTATTTTGCATTTTTCCAGTGAGGAATGAGGCTGGAAATCTTTTTATAATCTTATTGGTAACCCGTGTTTTGCTGTGAATTGTCTGTCCACATCCCTCTATTTTTTTATATTGAGTTATCTTTTTATAAAATTTTAAATTGATTTGTAAATTCTATTTCCTAAGGGGAGTCAGGCCTTGTCTTTTCTGTGTGTTATAGTATTTTTTCTAAGCTTTTTTTAGTTTTTTTGTTTTAAATATGATTTGTAGAACACCACTTTTTGATGGAGAAGAATATGACAATTTCATTTTGGAATGCATTTCTCCAATGTCTTCCTGTAGTTGGAACATATTTAGGTAGTCATTATTGTTTGTTTGTTTGTTTTCCCCTCGTCCCCCAATTTTTATAGGTCTGTGGAGGAATCTCAGCCTATAGGTAAAGAGGAATCTTTGCTGGTCTTGCTGTGTTTCTCTTTTGTCCTTTTCCTTGTTTGGACAGGACACTTCACTACTGACTGAATATTTTTCCTACAAATGAAAGTATTTTTATTCGAAGTTTAAATTGCTAGGACTTTGTGTCTTATTCGTATTAAGAAATTGTGTTACATAAAAAACACTGGGTGGCTTGTTAGTCTTGGTTTATGTCACAGTTTTATCAGCAAGCCAGGGGTCCCGGTGACTCAGTGGCAGTAGCTCAGGGGCCAGCAGTGGTATGTGGGCCACACGGGTGGGTCAGGGCTCTCTCTTCCGTCTCCAATATAAAGAGCTGCCATCAGGCTCCTGCATGATACTAGAAGCAGACACCAGGGGATTCTGTGCCTTAGCTGTTTGGAAACTGCTGCAGAAGAACTGTCTACTTTCCATAGGCTGCAAATCTCGGGCAATTTCATGTAATATGTTCTTTTCATATTGAAACGTTTCTCTCCCCTCTTAATAAGAGGCCATTCTGAAGCTCTGGGGTTAGACACTGGCTGGATGCTCACATGTGTTCATTGAGATTTCAGTTATTACATTATTAGGGTATCATTTCTACCTCTCCCTCTCCTTTCTCTTTCTCTTGGTAAGGGTAATCAGGGGTAAGGTTTATTAATATGTCTTATTTTTTGAGCAATGTTTACCCATATTTGCTCACATATATGAATGTTCTCATTTTCATCAAGAAGTTCATAGTAGAGCTAGGACAGAAGTCAGTAGAACATGATTTTTTTTCCATATTGATCTATAAAAACAAATAAATGCTTGTAACCCTTATGAAGCTTTTGTTGGGGCTGGGAACCTCAGCCACAAGGACAGTACTTACTTGCTTTAAAGCAAGAAGTCCAAGGTAGGACTGCTGCATGATTGGTTAACGCAGCACCTGAGCAAGGGCACAAGAGCACAGTGTTGCCCTGGGGTTCTTGTGTCTCATGCAAATATAACAGTGCACTGTATTTCTCCTGCAGAATAACTCTTTACCAAATCTCTTTTCAAGAATGAGAGAATTTCCTCGTAGAGTTCCCTGAGCTGATTCTACTATCTCTCATTGTTAGAACTGAAGCACATGCCCACTCCTAAACAAGTCACTGCCAGGGTGGCAGGTTTAGTTCAACCAAATACTACCTGTTTAAGAATTTGCCTTGAGCTGGAGAGAGTTACCACGCTTGAGTGATGGTTACCTGGTCAAAATATGGGAAGGCATAATTACCAAGAAAGGAGGAATAAATAGGAAAAGGCAACCAACCATGGTTGCTAGGATGCAACATTTATTTTAATTAATTATGTTTTTCTAAAACATTAACATGATCATTGTTGAAGCAATCAGATCCTGTATTTAGAGGTGTAACAGTTCATTTTAAATGGTTGAACACAAGAAAGAGCATGCATATATGTATGTGTCTTCAATTGAGGTTCATTTCCGGTAGAGGTCCTTATAGGAAGGAGACCAGACCTTTGCTGTTGTCAACACAATTGAGCATTCAAAGGACTGCAGAGTTGGCGTCAAGAAGGAAATTAGAGATAGATTAGACGCAGAACTAGATGTACAGTTCTTTTATAACCTCCTCACTCTTCTTTGAATATGTAACACACCCTATCCAGTTTCAGAATTTCATCTATTTGAAATTGCATCCATCTAATTTGGCAACAAAACTACCATCTATTGACAAGAATCTAATGAATTAGTCATTGTACTTTTTAGATTGGTTGAAAGGAGCATGGACATAAAGATGACTAACTAGTATTCAGAGGGTACTAGGTATTTTTCTCCCCATTTATGAAGTTATTTATTTTCAGGTGCAAATATGCAGGCTCTTCATGTCGACTGAAGAGAAGGAACAAGTCCTTCTGTGCTAGTGGGTGTCACATCTGCCTCTGACAGTGGCCTATGTGACGGGACGGTTGCAAGTTATAGATTTCTGTTGACAGAAATGAAGCTGTATGTTGTCTGACCAGAGCCGTTTCAGGGCTCTGAAGATGCTGGAAACCTAGTTATCACATGCAGTGTGTACTGGTCTTGGCATGGCAAAGGTAACCAGAAGTGCTGCACACTGGGTCAGGCTGCATGCCGTGCCCAGGGAGTGCCATCGGCACCAGACAATGTGAGGTATGTGATATATATATACCTTCTAGCTATTTGAGCTAAATTGACCCCCCAGGATCTGGAACCCAGGCCAAATTTCCTCATGCTGTTATGTTATGGACCACAGGTAGGGGAAGAGAGGAGAGAGCTCACCCCTTGCTGTGCTTTTGTGTGCTTTTGTGCATCAGAGCTGATTCTCCAAAGTAATTTTTGTTCATGCATCCAGACATTTAAACACTGCAACACAGTCAAGTCTTGAGCTTCTGTAGCAAGCCATAGTGAAATGAAATACCTTTCTGAGCTTTCACAAATATTTTATCCAGTATTTCAGGGCTCCAAAGACATGGTGTTCTTGTCCTACTATAGGTGGTGGGGAGGAGGAGGCTGGACATACTGCTGGTGGTGGTCACAGCACAGGGATAAGAGGCAAACAAAAGATGCAGTCACACACACATGTAGAGAGAGGGGGAGGGAGGGAGGGAGAGAGAGGAAAGGGAGAGAGAGAGAGAGAGAGAGAGAGAGAGAGAGAGAGCACAAGAGAGAGAATGTGCCTGTTTCTAAGAGAAGCCCTGGTAACAGGTTTCTGGGTAAATGCAAGTTGCATTGTCTTCCATCAGAGATGACTTGAAAATAAAGTGCTTTAATGCTAATACTGCAGATGTCTGCAGGAAACTCAGTACTACCCTGAACACCGTAGTTAGATAGCTGTGCAAAGAAGTACATGAAGGAAAGGGCTAATGTGCAGTACTTCTATTTAAGATAGAAGGAGGAAATAGAAATTGTGATAGCATGCTATTTCAAGTAATAATAGAAAGTACTTGATGTTTACATGGTGAATGGATCAATACTAATTCTGTAGTCAGTGCACATACAGTAGTTTGGATTATACAAGTGATAGATGCACTCAGTATAGCTGAAATTTCCACCCTGAAACATTTATTTCTTGCTGTGTGTTAGATGGAATTTTCCACCCAACTATCTGGAAGGATTTGCATAAGAATGGTGATAGAGCCGTATTCTTTAATGATGTGCTTTTCTTTGTTAAACTTCAAAAATGTCTACGGTGCATGATGAGGGTTGGGTGAATTGCCAAGCTAATGCTTTTATATTTTCTTTAAAGAGCTTATCTTCACTGTGTTGTGGTGGGAGTTACTTTGTATTGTGGTTATAAAGACAGTGGCAGTAAAGCCAAGTTTGTAGCAACCCCCAGTAAATGCCTCCTCCGCTTCAAGAGCTTGGTCCTCTTAAGAAAGGAATTTGGAAAGACAGTTGGCTGCCTCTGGTTCTGCTGTTCCCATACCTGGCTCTTCTCACTCAGAGGCCATTCCCCAGCCCAAACAATGACCTCTTGTTAGCAGTAATCAGTACTGCTCCTGTCAAAGGGGATGGAGATGGCCCAAAGCCCGGCACTCTCACTGAGGTTGAGTTGAATTATTTAGAATAGAGTCTGGGAGCAAATGCTCTTTGGAAAGTGACCTTTTTGTCCTCCTAGCAAGAACCTAATATTTACAATGTGAGGAGGAAAGGGACTGGAATCTGGAGAATTCCAGGAATGCAGCCACCAAGCAAAGGAAGACTCACTCTTCAGACTGGCTCCACTGGAAGGATTTGCAAGTACAAAGTAGAAAAACTAAACCCCAAAGCTGGAGTCAAAAGGGTTGTCCAAGAGAGGGCTTCGCATGAACCACAGTTTCAATGAAACAAAGAATTTTCATGCTCAAGCATGAAAGGAAACTTAGAGGTCACCTAATCCAACGCTTTGTCTAATGTGTGGATCTCTTTCCCAACACAATTTTGCAGCCCATTGATCATCAGCTCCGTGAATACCTCTAAGGATAAAGAGCTCACTTCTTTCTAGCAAGCAGAACAATGTATGGCTTTCTCCGGAGGACTTCCTGGGTGCTAGGCAGGGTGATAAAGCCTTGAGATTCACTATCTTATTTCACGTGCAAAACAGCTATCTGAGGTAGATAATATTCTTGTCACCCCCGTTTTACATGTTTTCAGGAAAGGATTTAAGGTACTAATCCCGTGCCTGTGTTCTGAACCCCAACCCTGCCTGCTCAGGCTGTTGCTTCATTAATAGCTCTGACCATCACCATTCTGTCCTTTGGATACACGTTGCCCCTCTTCTATGATATTTCTGCCTATCTTTAAGACAGCTTTCTTGTCCATCTTCTAGTCTCCCAGATTGTTGACATCCAGTGAACATTCTTGTCTTAGGTTGGTGAGTTCCCCTAGACTCAGTCCCACTTACAAATGTTTTCTTAACATCTCATATCTTTATTGTTTTCATTCATAAAACAAGCATGTTTCTTTTATTTATGGAACATGTCAAAGAGGCTTTCTACTTCTTTCTGTCTTTTATTAGACGACAGTGGCCTTTGTTGGTGACATCTAACCTAAAGGCATCTATTCTGGGTGCCAAGGGAGGCTTTCCAGAGAGCACGTGATGAATATTTTCCACAGCCTTTTTCAGAAGGAAGGCATTTTAAAAATCCAGAGCATTAAAATAAGCCAGGGTTGAGCTTCGATGTCATTCTTGGTAGGAAAGGCAATGTCAGAGTAAAGGACATAAGTCTTCTTCAGAGCATTAGAAGAGGTCTAGGGTGGCCTCCAGAGAGGCAGCTGCTCTTACAGGCAAAGAGGGATCCAATTCAGCCTGACCTGGATTCTCTGAAGCTCACTGGCGTGTCACCACAGTGTCCGCATCAGCTTCTAGGCTAGTGAAAGATGATCATGCTGTCGACACCCTGGTGTTGTATTTCTCATGGAGTAAATTCTAACTTAGACAAGGCAGCTTGGGTCTTGCTGTATGATCACTGGCAAATCTGTCTACTTCTCTGGGATTCAGTGTCTTAATTTATTAAGTATGGATAAGTAAGTCTTCCTAAGAGGGCATGAAAAATGTTAACTGAAACGATGTCGGTGATATCACCCAGATTCATGAAATTTGTTGAGTTAGTTAGTGTGTAATAAGCTTTGTGTTAAGTATTGCAGGGTTGAAGGCTAAGATGGACTCTTCTGGTCCATCACAGGAGAAGTAGATAGCTTTTAGCAAGTATTGTCTATGTTCTAGCCTTACAAATAAATTGTCTGGTTATTTTTTTGTACGAATCTTAGTTAACATATGCAACTGCTACTACCTATGAGGAAATAAGGCACAGAGCAGGTATTTTGTTCACGATTACATGGTTGGAAACTGATAGAACTGAGGTTTGAACCCAGGAACTCAGGCCCTGCCTCTGTGCTGCTGCTAAGTGTGTACTCTAGGTAAGGAATATTTCACTTTAAAGAATCTCAGTACTAATGAGTCAGTGAGTGAGTTCTAGAGACACACTGTCCTTCCTTTTCCTTGTCCCTGGAGAGCCATGTCTATTGGGTTTACATTTGCCCTCCTTAGCCCAGAAAAGGCCTTTTCTGTTGGCCAGTTTGCACCATTGCAGGCTGATCGAGACACCCACTATGGTACAACTAGACTGCCATAGAGCTAACAGAAGAATCTAACCTACAGATTCAATGGCATGTTAATTATATGTAACCTGGGGAATTTTTGACACTTTCCCTTCTCTTCCCTTTATCCTCCCCTTCCTTTTTCTAGCAATCCATTACATTCTTCCTGCCCTCTCTCTTATGTTGAGATATTTATACATATATTTATGGTAATCTCATATGAGAGGCACCCTGAAGGACTTAAATCTTTTGTCCATCTCATTGAGAATTATTGACTCAAAGTGATCCTACTGCCTTGCAAATCCTTCATATCTCTCTATCTTTATGGTTGCATAATATTTCATTATGTATATATATTCATTTTTAAATAAAAAAGAATTAACAACTAGTAGGGAAAAATCCCTAGTTGTTTAAAATGCCTCTTATCCACAAATTATGCTTTGAATGGCTTATGAGTATCCTACTTAAATATTGCTTTCTTTAGTTTATGTGCTAATTTCTTAATCATTTCTTGAGTATTTAAATAAATTAGTTTCTGAAAAAAATGATGACTTTACTAGTATAAAAAAAGAGAAACTGACCACAGAGGATTACATTGAAATAATTGTAAGTTGACTGGATAAAGCAAGGTTATTCTGAGTTTTTAAAATTGCTCATCAGTTGTAAAGAATTGGAAAAAAATGAAGGAGTGATTTACACTAGTAGGAATTTTTTTGTAATCCTTTTTTTTCTCTCACATTCAAATTACTCAGGAAATACATTTGAGTCCTTGCCCATTCATCCTTTTTTTCTTTTTCTTCCTGAATATGTAGCAAAGTTAGGACAGAAGAAGGAATGGATATGCCTTTGTTAGTTTAAAAATATTCATTTTTACAGTGGGCGACGCTTGAGTTTCCATTTAATGAGGTGGGAAAAGCCCTGGGCTATGTTGGGAGATCTGGCCTCTAGTACTGACTCTGCGTGACACTGAGGAAAGCACCTTTCCTGTCTGGAGCTCCCATTCCTCCTCTGCTGAGGTTGGGAATGTGATTGGTAAGCCTGTCTCCAAGTTTCTGTGCAGATAAAACCATGCACGTTAGGCTGCTTTCCATTTCTGTAACACATACCTGATATAGAGCAACCTAAAAAAGAGAGAAGGTTTACTCTGGCTCACAGTTTCAAAAGTTATATTCCTTGGTTGGTTGCTCTGTGGCTTCTGGGCCTGTGGAAATCTGCTTATCACAGTGGCAGCACTTGATGGAGCAAAGTCAGTACCTCATGGCCAAGAAACAGAAGAAAAAGAGAGAGGAAGAGGATTGCCTTCCACAGTCCCCTTCTGAGGGTGTGCCCCTAATGAGCTGAGACCCTTTACTAGGCCTCCAGTCTTAACTGTCCCTTCACAACTGTCCTGTCACTTCCCAATAGTACCAGAGCTTAGGAGCTAAGCCTTTTATGTAAGCCTTGGGGGGATATTTCAGATTCTCACCATAGCGCTATGAGTCCCAACTGCTCAAGGCCAAATAAATTCATTCAATTAGTCAACATAACTGGAGTCTTCACTCAATATCAGATCTTTGTGCTGGACACATGGTTGTGGAAACATAGCAAAAACAAGTCGAGGGGCAGCTCCTGCTGTAGGCTGCTGGAGATCATACCCCAGTGTTGCCTATTATTGGCTAGAGAATCGCAGTCTAGTTGTGTTACTGAAGCACCGGGTTGGTGCCTCTCAGTACTGAGGAATAAAAATATGGATGAAGGAGGACACGGAAGAATAAGCTCCCAGGAGTCTGGAGGGCGTCCTGAAATGGGTTGCCAAAGAGAGTGCTTTGCTTTGGGGTTTTTTATTGGACTCAGAAAAATTTACCTAACTGACAGGCTTTTATATCTCCTTCCCTTTCTCACTAATCTAATCTCTCTCCCTGTGCTGCAAGTAAGCATCAGTCCATCATGTGTGTGATCGCATCCTGTCCACGCAGGCTTTTGGCTTCTCATGGAAATGGGGTGCTCTACCCAGGCACAGCTGCCAAACGTGCATGCGTTCCAGCAGGAATGGCTATTAATTTGTTCAAAAACCTGGGCCTCACAGGGCCTTTCTGCCTTCCCCTTCCTCCTTTTCCTCATTGTCCATTTTTTATCCTGACTATAGGACCTCCATTTTGTTCTGTGGACCCCTGCTTACCTTTTGAATCTCATTTTCCTCATAAGATTATGGTAAGAACATTGATGAGTACATGTCAAGGGATCCCTTATAGTACCTGGCATCTTGTAAACATTCAAATAACATTGGCTTTTGTTACAGTAATTATTGGTGGGCAAGACAGATGCTAACCAGATAATCACATAAAAAACAAAGCATTTCATTTGTGCAGAGTGCCCTGGAAACATGTATTGGGAGGATTTCCTTGGCTTGGGTAGTAGTGATTCAAGTTAAATCTGAAGAAGGTCACTCATTGGAGGAGGAGTGGACCAGGGTCCTAGGCAATAGGACGAAGTAAAGAGGAACAAGGAGAAACCTGGAAAGTGAGAGAATGGGGAGAAGGACAAGAAACAGGTCAGCCTGGACCCTTTCTTTGAGCCTAACATGTGGCAAAACTGACATGGTTTGAAGTGTCCCCAAAATTTCATGTATTGGAAACCTGTTCCTTAATGTAACAGTGTTGAGAGGTGAGACATCTGGGATGTATTTGAGTTATCAGGGCTTTGCCTTCATTAATAGAGTAGTTCACTAATACATTATCAAATTAATGGGTTAATGCGTTATCCTGAAGTGACTTTATTATTATGCCTTTCAGAATTTTATGATGCAGCAAGATGGCCCTTACCCAAAGCTCTACAGATGCCAGCACAATGCTCTTAGACTTCTCAGCTTCCAGAACTACGAGCCAAACAAACTCCTTCATTGATTACCCAGGCTCAGGGACTTTGTTGTAGTAATAGACTGTGACAATCTGGTGTTTCATTTGTCTTCTGGAGATTGAGGTTCCAGCCACTCATGGCTTTGTCTTTCTGAAGTTATGGCTATAACGGATTTCCTCTAGAGTAGAAGCCAATAGGAAGAGACTAAAGTCCCAGACTATAGTCTGATCATTTCAGTGGTTTCTTCAACGCCTTGTAACGAGCCAGATCTAAATGGCATTGGTCGATTAAACCCAATTGTTCTCTGTCGACAGGGAGACAAGCTTCAGGGATCTTCAGCTTTTGGGAAACCTGTCCCTTAAATCCCCATCTGAGTGCAGTTTTAAGTTGGCATTTCGGGTCTCCATGTATGTGTCTCTGGTCCCGGGTTAAGTGTCCTTCAGTGCATAGCACTGACAAACTCTAAATCGTCTCTGGATATCTCAGTACCTGCCCTCACCCCCAGTCGCTCTCCTTTTCACATTTCATTGCCATTGCATCAGTGTTGGGCCCTCAGACTTACCCGCAGTTTATGTTAATTTCCTCTGCATTTCTTGTCCCTCCTTTAGTTTCCTCCCTCTCTGTCTTAGTCACTTTTTCCTCACTGTGACTTAATACCTGGCATCCACAATTGAGGCAGGGAAGATTTATTTTAGCTTACAGTTCCAGAATGTCAGTCCATTTACGGGTGGGCGACTGGAAAATGGTGGAATTACAACTAAAGCCGGAGCCAGACCCAGAGCCTGTTTTCCCAGAGACAGAGATTCTCACAGCAGCGTGGCAAATCTGAGAAGCCTGGGAAGAGGGGCAGAACCAGCACACACCCCTCAGGGTCAATCCCCAAACATCTGCCCCTTCCAGCCAGGCCCCACCTCCCAACACTCTACTGTATTCATAGGTACATGAGACTTTGGGGGGTTACTCCAGATCCAAACCATGATACTCTGAATCCGTCCTGTGTATATTCTATGGAAATCAATTTTATTGGATTGAGAGAAGTTGTAAGACAAGGATAAGAAAAAATATAAAAATAAAAATTTAGAATAAAGAATAAAATATGCACTTGGAAAATACAAATTAGCTAAAAATGTATAGTCTTATCATCTGGTGCTAATCAATAGTGTATCTTACTATAGTGTTTTTATGGAAAATCTTTTCTTGTAAACATGACCAAGCTATATACTCATGTATTTTTCCTTCCAAATATTGTGCTGAACATTTTTGCCTTTTTCCCAGATATACATATGTATTTACTTACCCTTATTATGAAAAACTCGAAACATGCACAAAAGCAGGGACAGGATAACGATTTCCCTCCTCCCACCCCATATCATTCCCTAGCTTCAGAAATTATCAAAATGGTAGCGGTGAACTTTGGGTGTGTAACGGTTGGTCTCAAAATTTAGTGACTTTACTACATTTCTACAACTACAACTATTTATTTGGTTCTTAATTCTCTGGAGCAATTTGGACTGGGCTCAGCCATGTGGTTCTCTTGTTAATCTTGGTTTTCTGAATTTATGCATCTGTGTTTGGTACCACTAAGGTAGGCAGCTGTCCTTCTGGGATTGCCTGGTGACACCTGAGCTGGCAGATTGACTGGGTCTTGTGTCTCCCATCTGGTGGGCTAGCTCGGGGCTTCTTCACCTGCTGATGGACAAAGCTTTCAGCACAGCACGGGGGCAAGTGCTTCTCAAGCCCTTGCCTGGTTCCCATGTGCTAATACTTCATTAGCCAGAGCAGGTTACAGGGTCAGTGTACACTTAAGAGGTGAGGAAGTAAGTTCCACATCGTAAAGGAGGTCATACTTCATATTGTAAGGGCATGGCTACAGGCAGGAAAAGAGTTTGTGGCCATCTTTTGTAAATTACCACAAATGTGTTACTAATCTAAACATCAATAATCATCATTTTTTGATGTTGTTGGGAACTTGTCACAAACATAATTTAGACGGGTGAGTAATATGTCACCCAGTAGATGGACTAACACTTGTGTAAGCATTCCTCTGTCGTTGGGCGGTGAGGTCATTGTCGTTTTTATGCCATTACGATTGATGCTACCATGAACGCTTTGTGCATAAAGCTCTTTCTGGTTTGACGATTATTTCCTTAGAGTAGTTACAAAACACCATGTCAAACATGTTAGAGCTCTCAGTGTGCTTTGCCAAATTGCTCTCCAGAAAGGTTGTATCAATTTACACCCCCATCAGAGTGTGAGAATACCCCACAGGGATCCCTCTAAAATGCAAATCTGATTATCTCATGTCCAGTTTAAAAGTGATATCTATTGCCTTCACAATAAAGACCAAAGCTGTGTATGTTCTAAAACATTTTGATATCTGAAAGATTATTTTAGCTTGATAAGACCCTGTTTCGAAGTGTCATGAAATCTCCTGAAAAGACAAGACTGGGTAAGTAGAGCCCAAAGACCTTGTTTTTGTGTTGTCCTTCATTATACACATTATTATAATAGGAAAGTAAACTGAGGGTCAGGGTGTAAAGTACCTAAAGTGGAAACTTGTTTATAGCTTTCTATCTAGCATTACCTATCTGAGCATCATATAATCTTTGCAAAGAATATATACACAAAGTTTAAGTACATAGTTAAGCAATATAAATACATTGTAACTTATATTTGTTTTGTTAGATCTCTTTAGTTTTTAAAAACTAAAGACAGTAAGATCCAGAATGAGTTACATCTGAATTTGAATTCAGGCTCTGAAAAATTCATTTACTAGAATTTGGGTAAGACTTAACTAAGCCTTGGACTTGCTGTTTGTTAAGTCTTCAGTAATAATATGAAGGTCTTGGGGGTTTAGTGATCATTCACCAGATAATTCATGAAATATTTTGTAAAATAATTCAATAGTTAGTACCTTATGAAATGAATGTGTAAGTTGAGGGAAAGTAAATGTAATCAAAATTAGAAGATTTTACTAATCTAAGAGTATGAATAGGACCATAAAATGTATACTGCAATTAACAGAGTTTAGGATTCTGTTCAGTCTGCTAGTTGGAGTTCTGTACTTTGGATGTTTCCATTTTCCCAGTATTCCTGGGAACATTTAGGCTCATGAATCATTGATTCTCCTTGATGCCCAACTTCAGTCTCCATCCAGAAGGGGGAGAGTAGAGACAAGGATGAATCCTTGGAGGTAGGTTCAGCTGAGGATTTCCAGGCTGCTCTCTCGGCCGCCTTGGATGCCTCCAGTGTCACGTGGTAGTGGATAAGGGTGTTGGCAGTTGTCCGGAGCAGGTTCTGGTGAAGCTTTCTTAGCTCCAGGGTACCTCAGGACTTGCATGTTACCCTGTTGCAAGTAATGTATCTGTAGATCTGCTCTAGCACACTTGATGATCTAATCCTCCTTTTCTTAGGCTGTCCCAGAGTGACACCATCCTATAGAATTATAGCATGAACAATCGCATATTTTCTGATTTTCTAGTAGAGACACTATATATGCATAGAAATAGATGAAATTAATTTCAATAATGTTTTATAACCTAGTATAGAATATACAAAATATGATTTCAACCTATATTAATAAAATAATTGATATGACTTTTTCAAAATCTGGTGCACATTTTACACTTGCAACATCTATCAATTCTGATGGGCCACATTTTCAGTGTTCACTGTGGTGAGTGCCTACTTTATAGGACAACACAGTGCTGGAGAAAAACCACCCAAAGTCTGCAGGATAGAGCTCTCCAGGAGCGTAGGTCTTAATATCAACTTGTAGCCATTTTTCCTGGAAATCTACTTTTTAGCACTAACTTGGCTGGGTCTGAAAGTGTTGGGGTTTAATATGAGCTGGTTAATTTAATCTAGCATAGTAACTGGTTTACCAATCTAAGCTATATTTGCCTAAAGTGAGTTTCTTTCAATGATTGCTTGTATTTTATTTTAATTTGTACAATCCTGATCTATCAGAGAAGAATATTTTTAGTGTCTAAGCGCCACTAGGTAGAAGGCAGGAGAGTCAGTTTAACTCTGTTCCTCCCATGGGGCTCCTCTGCTGATATGGGAATTTGTGGACACAGAAGTGTGTAGGGATCTACAGTCCAAAATCATAAGGATATGGTAGAAAATGGGTGGCTATTGTGCCTGAGACTTAGGCAATGGCTCAGCTAATTGTTAGTTATATGACTTCTGTAATAATGATATTGGGTAGAGTGTAAGGGAATGACACAGAAGGGTAGAGAACAATAAGTCTTGTACTGGTAGAGACCTCCTGGAGGGCATAGGCACTGCAAATCCCAGTGTGACAAAGAGAATCAACAATATCCTGCTATGTATCAGATGAACATAAGACCTTCACGTGCCTTGTTTACTAGTTAAGGTAAGCATTGTTATTCTTGTTTCAGAGATAAAACAGTGATACTCAGAAAAGTTAAATAAGTGGTTCAGCCAGGGCCCAAAGAAGGAATCCAGGTCTGAGAGACTCCAAAGCCATTACCTTTTCATTATCTCACTCTTGCCCTTGAAAAGGCAGCAGTTAGAGCTTACCTGAAGAGGCTTGGCCACAGAACAAGAGATCTTTGCAGCAAACACCTGCTATTTCTTGCAAAGGGTATGGTTATAATGCATCATGGTTCTAGTTGCCATGGCAATGAGACAAGTTACTCCCAAATGGCATAAAACAAAATCATTGTGGTCAAGATTTCGTGGGTCAAGAATTTAGACAGGGCAGTGAGGTTACTCATCAGTTGTATGTTATGTGAGAACTGGAGTGATCTAAAGAATTACTCCTTTACATATCTGGTTACTCAGTTTGGCTATTTTTGTACACACCTCAGATCTCCCCTCTCTGTGACTGACTTTCTTACAGTATGATGGCTGAGTTTTACAGGATGGAACTAGACAAGGGTCATGTTGCTTATCATCTCTTTGCTCCAGAAATCATGCAACAGGAACTCCATACAGTGCATGACGTCCCTTACATTATGATGGGATGGTGGCATAGACCTTGTCTCTTGATGAAAAGTGGCAAGATTGTGGAAGGGTATGAGGGACCAGAAATATTAGTGCAGATATTTTTGGAAAATACATGCACCATAGTCATTATCAATGCAGTTCACCAACTACTGCTCCTGGATGAACAAGGAAAGGTGGGAAGGTAACTCAGAAGAAGATGTTTTATTGAAATGCTGTGGTCTGTTGTAAATCTCAAAACAGTGAAAAGCAATTAGGAAAATTATAGAAAAACAAACTGGTTCAAATGCAAATTAGGAGTATTTGAAAAGGCCCTCCTCTTCCATCAGGAAATCTCTGGAAAAAAGCAGTGATGTCACCCTTGACTGCTGGTTACTGGCCTTACTGATCCCCCGAAGAGTCTAAGGGAGCCTCCGGGGCAGGGCTCTGTGTCCAGCTCAGTCCCAGACAGGGACAGCACAGCTTGTCTCTACCTGACCCTCCTTTCCTTATGGCTTAACCTCCAGCCCTCTTTCACTAGAGATTTGGAATTTCATTAAATCAGGGCTTGAACTGGGAAATAACGACTGTCTTTATATGCACTGGCTTTTTACTGGCAGACTATTAGGGGAAGCTAAGGTTCTATAACACTGCAGGAATAAAGCCCAGAAAATTATGCGAACAGCTACACCATCCAGGATAAATGTTATAGGAGGCATTAACCTTCCATAAAAATCCCTTTGCTAGGCAGGAATTTAAATGACAGGCACTGAGAGAGAAGATATTTAGCCTTAGAAACATATTATATTGCCACCTCCACTTAGACTAGCAAGTTCTTTGGTGATCAGCAGTTGAATATTGTTTATCTTTTTCATAGGTGTGCTCAGAAATAAAGGACATATGTATATGTGCTTTGTGTTTGTATCTCACATTGCATTTCATGCTTCCCCAGAAGTCATATATGTGGTCTTTGCTTCTATTTATGAAAATCGAATAAGAAATTAACGTTTAAGCAAAGGTGAAACAAACCCTAACAGTAGCCTCCAGATTACTTGCCTTCAGGGAAAAATTTTTTTTTCTTTAAGGCATAAGTATGATTCTGCAAGGAGTGTATTAGACCAGAAATGACAAAAAGTATATAAATTTGGCTTTCCATAAATAAGCCACAAAACACACAGCCTAAGATTTTATATAGAAGTGTATGTATGTTCCATTTATATATGTTTGGAAAAATTTCAAGGTTATTATGAAAAAGATACTCTACCTTAAATGCTCATTCTCAGCATGCCAACATTAAAAGTATTTGTAGCAGAATGAGAAATAGGACTCTTCCCTATGACTAGTCCCTCAACTATAGCCCCAGAGCCTTTTCCTGGATGTCTAGAGTTTGGAATGTAAAGATGCTACATTTCCCAAGGGCTGAATGAATGCAAGTTGTTAATACCCTCTTTTTTCCCCCACTATTTTTTATTAGTATACAAATGTAATACATAGTCTTTACAATGAATTTGGGTGTTTCATACATCTATGTATCACATCGACTTTACATTGACTTTACAATCCCTTCCCATTTTTTACCCTCCCCTCCCCGTCCCTTCCCCCAGCTCCGGCTATCACTTCATGTGGTTCCAAAGAATGTCTGTGTTCTGGGTTTTCCAAGTCAGAGAAACCATACAGTGTCTAACATATTAATCTTCTACACCTAGGTCATTTCACTTAAGGCACCATTCTAACTCAGCTTCCTATTCCTCTAATGGGTTCACAGTAGTTACATCTTGATATTTCTTCTCTGAATCCAACCAATCCCTTTATTGGGATATTCACCAAAAAAATTTTTTTTCCATATTTTGCTATATCTTTGTTGTTATTGTTAAACCTGGCCTTATCCACCAGTTCACATTAGAAAATAACTACAAACATGTAGTTCAATAGACTAGTAAATTTGGGAAAGAAGAAGAAAAAAATTAAATTTCAAATGCCTTAGCTGAATATCGGAAGGTGCATACTTGTACATTCACAGGGTTATCTTTATATCAATCAGTTTCCTTAGGATAAATTTTCATTAGTGACCTAACAAGTGAATAGTTACAATAAAACAAAGTTAAAACTATATCACATTGCTACGTTAAATGAACTTAAATCTATACCACATAAATATACTTAAAGTGACAAATATAAAGGCAAATTTAGTTATTTCAGAATTTGTAAACTTTCATAGCTTATTTAATCATATTTCACTGATTAGTAACGTACTTTTTTAAAAGCTCATTCTCCTCTAGCTGTTGTCGCTTTTCCTCTGGGGTCATTGGTGATGCTGGCCTCCCTTGCACTTTCTAAGTTTCCTTTAAATATTCTCTGCAGTACTGGCTCAGTAGCTGCAAATTCCTTTAAGCTTTATGTCATGGAAACTTTTAAGCTCTCCCTTTAAATTAAAAGATAATTTTGCTGGATATAGCAGTCTTGGTTGGCATTTATATTTTTTTAGTGTTTGGATGACATTTCTTCACGATCTCCTTGCTTTTAGAGTTTCGATTGAGAAGTCTGCACTTATCCTGATGGGCTTATCTTTGTAGGTCACCTTCTGTTTTTCTCTTACCACTTTTAATATTTTCTCTTTGTGTTGGGTTTCTAGAATTTTAATTGCGATATATCGTGGTGAGGATCTCTTCTGATCAAAGTTGTTTGGTGTTCTATATACCTGCAATAGTTGCACGTTCATTTCTCTTCTTAGATTTGGGAAATTTTCTTCCATTATTTCATTAAACATGTCCTTTAAGCCTTTTGTTTTGTCCTCAGTCTTCTCCTTGATTCCCATAATTCTGAGGTTGTTTCTCCTTGAATCGTCCATCTATCAGCCATTGTAATGATTCACTTTCTTTATTTACTTTGTGTTCTTCATGGCCTGTATGTTGCAGCTCAGTCACTTTATTTTCTAGGTCTGACATTCTATTTTGAAGTTGTTTAAAGTGGTTGCTTATTTTTTTCTTGCATGTTTTTCATTTCCTGAATATCTGCATTCAATTTTTCTATGTTTCCTTTGTGTTCTTCTCTAATTTCTTCTTTTGCCTTCATTATCTTCTGGTATATTTCTTCTCTGGTCTCCTCTAGTTGCTTTTCAAGGCTTACTTTTTCCTTAGCTACATGTTGGTGTAGCTCTTCTGCCATCTGTTTTATTTCCTGCTTTAATTCCTGCTTTAATTCACTGATTTTCTGGGCCCAGAAGTTACCATCCTTTTTGCCCTTTTTTTTCTTTAGATTCTGCAATTTCAGAATGCCAGGTATTATATGCTGGGGTTTCAGGTCTTTTTGTAGATTTGTAACCACGTTTCCTCATTTCTTCTTTGGTCTCCTCTAATTGCTTTTCAAGGCTTGCTTTTTGCTTAGCTATGTGTTGGTGTAGCTCTTGCACTGTCTGTTTTATTTCCTGCTTTGATTCCTGCCTTAATTCCTGCTTCAATTCTTGCTTTAATTCACTGATTATCTGAGCCCAGTAGTTACCATCATTTTTGCCCTTTTCTTTGGATTCTGCAATTTCAGTATCCCTGGTATCATCTTCTGGGGTGTCAGATCTTTTTGTATGAGATTTATTACCACGTTTCTGCATGGTTCTGCTACCTGTGGCTGTCTCTGGTGCACAGGAAAGAAAATGGCTCTGGCTGACGTCACTGCCTGAGACGGCTGCTGATCCCTGTTTCTGATCTGGGATCCCGGGGCCTTTTCTAGGGGGTGCGTACTCTGTGTTTGTAGTAACACACCCGCGGGTTGGTGTTTCTGAGGCTGGGGCTGCCCACTGCCCGACAATTCCCACTTCTCTGGATCCGCACTTACCTTGGGCTGAGGTTCTGGCCTCTGGACCTTCCTCTGTCTGTGGTCTGTGGGTGCCGGCAGCTCAGGGCTGTGCCGAGTCAGCTGCTTCTTTCCTCCTCTTCTGATGTGACTTCAGGATTTCTGACCCACCTGAAGCCTCCTCTTTATTGTTGTGTGCTCCATCCTCTCCCAACTCCGTCCTCTCCCAGCTCCATCAGATGTTCAGGTCCCCGTGACCTTTCCTCCATCCTCAGCTGCCTGCGCCTCCAGCCATTTGCAGCCGGCTGTGGCGGCTTCCTGGGCCTCAGGGATTTTTTTTCCCTCTGTTTTCAATGATCCTACAGAATTTCTGGGCTCCTGCAGGCTGCCTTTCAGTTTTTAGGGACGGTCCTCTCTTTCCTAGATACACCAAACACGCTTTTTCTAACTAAATTCTTGACTTTTTAAGTGAGTCGGCAAGGAGACATTGTGCCGCGCTGTTACTCAGCTGCCATGTTGACCGGAATTCCCCTGTTAATACCCTCTTGAGTCACACTATTCCATCTAATGGTTCCCCCCTAGGAACCCACAAATGGGCACTCTTTTTCTTTCTTTTGAGAAAGTAGCTTTGAAAATATTGCTTAGAGGATCCAGAACTTAAACTTATCATAATAGGTGGTTGGTAAACCCTTAGTTGACCCTTAGTTCATCTAATAAAGTTGACATACTTAAGAGGCAATAACTGAGAAGGATTCTGAGACTTTATTTACACAAAATTCTATTCAACCAACTGAGATTAACTTTAAGAGTTTGAGATGACTACAGAAAATGAAAAAAAAGCTAAAAGACTTTATAGATTTTATGATAAAATAATGAGATATTCTACTAATTTATAAAAGAAAAATACTTATTTACAATATTGAAAAGTTACACTTTAGAATTGATTAAGTCAAAAAAATCTTCAGAGCACTATATCTGTTTCCAAATAAAATTTATTATTTTTAGGAAGACTAAAAGTAACATTTATCATGGGCTAATATGTATGTGCCAGGTGTGGTGCACATTAAATCCATTTAATGACTGACAATATAGGTATTATCATCCCACTTGTACACATAAAAATCCTAAGTCTTAGAGAGTTCTACCAATTTTTCCAGATTTGAGTTTACCCACAGGAAACTGGAGTTTGTTACTTACCACCTCAGGATCATTTTAGGCTTTTAGAATTTCTCTGAATTTCTACATGGCCAGTCAACTTGTTACGTCAGAGACCAACTAAAATACCTGATCCTTGCAATTAACTCTAAGTTATTGGCAAATCCTCTTGGTTCTCTTACCTCCTTGATTAAATGCATTTCCATCTTTTGTTCCTAGTATTGTTGCCAGAGTCTGAGGTGCCATCGTTGTTGTAGTTTCGATCTGGAGTGTTCCCTAGAAGGCTCATGTATGTATGGCTACCATGTACTGCTAAGAGGTGGGTTCTTGCTGGAAGGAGCAGATGCTTGGGGTTTGGGTCTTGTGATGTGTATTGGTTCTGCCCTTCTTCTCTGACTTGGCTCTGTTCTGTCAAGCTGTAAGGATCTCTGTCTCTGGCTCCAGCTCAGGCCCCACCATGTGATTCCATTTCCAACCATCTGCTCATGAATGCTGTGACTTTCTGAAACTGTGAGCTAAAATGAATCTTTCCTACCTAAAGTCGTGGATGTTGGGTACTCTGTTCCAGCAATGAAAAAGTAACCAAGGCAATGATTTACCTTTTACCTGACCCCCGCCTTACTTCCTTGGTTTCTAAGAGTGTTCTCTGCTTCTTTTATTCACTTGTCCTCATCCTCCAAGAGCAGCCAGATGACCTTCCAAGAATTGAGATAAAATGTGCCCCTCGTTTGCCTGGAAATCTACTGGATTCCTACTGTACCTAGACTAAAATACCAATTGTATTTAGTCTCATATATATATTTTCCATGGTTTGTGATACCTTGCATAACCTGCCTCAGCCCTGCACTGTCCTGTACTCTGCCATGCTCTCCCCGGGCACCTGACAGTTACCAGAAAGGAGCAACCTCTTTTGTGATTCTCATATATTTTTCCTCACCTTATCACAGTATTGGCTCTTTGTGTGGCCAAATACTTGCCCTTCCTTAGGTCTTGGTTGAAAGCGTGGCTCTTTTGTGAGGGCTTCCCAGCCACTCTATTTAAAGAAGCCTCCTTGGCTGTGTTACTAGCCGTTCTAGCACCTGTTTTGAGAGTTCTGTGATACATGTTTCACACTGTCATTGTCTGATTTATTTACTTTATCTGTCTGGGTGTGGCTCCTTACTCTGCTCAGTCTGCCACTTGAGGAGTGCAAACCCATTTGTCTCATTGCTTGCTGTTACCTCAATGCCAGGCAAGTAGCAGGCACTTGCCAAGGGCAGGTTTTTGGTTGTCTGAGAGGATCACAAGGTCTTGGGTCTCAGTCAGAAGAAGAGATGAGTAGCTGCAAGGAGGGTAGACATACTTTGTCTCTGGAGGCCATGGACACTTTTATACACAAGTGAAAAAAGGTGGCTCTGAGCCCAAAGTGCCCTTCATATGTGGGTTGTGCATAACAAGGTCTATAGCCAGGTGCAACTGTGCACCTGTGCTACAAACCACTGAGTCGTCCTGGGCTGGATGTCCTCCTCCAGCCTGATTGCCGTGAACTCCTGTATTTTGTTATTCTTTTTTTCCTCAGCATTCAGCAGATCTTTGATGACTCAGCTGGTTCATACTCTCATGGTCTTTCTGTGCTTCACACATGGCTCACCATTTCAAATCACAGTTTTCACTAATCCTTCATCTTTCCAGAGATATATTAGGAAAGTGTTGCGGCTGGCGTTCAGAACTCTGGCCTGCACTACCGTCTTAATTCTTATTAAGTTGTGGTGTGGCCTAGGGCAAGTCATCACTTGCTTTTGGTCTTCAGATTCCTCTTTTGTGGAAGTTCTCTTAATTACTTCCCATCCCTGACTTGTAATTGTTTCCATTTCCCTCCAGCTGTCCCCCTGGAACAAACTTGTCAATCTTTTTTATGGAAATGCATGGGCCCTATGCTTCCCTCCCTGCTGGTAGAGACTTGAGGGGTGGTAAAGGAGTGTGTATGAAAGGCAGGGCCCTCCATGCAAGCAGGTGAAATTTGCTGCTGGCAGTCACAATCACTTTGCTCCCTGGAAGAATCTGTTTGCTTTTTACAACACGTGAGCTAGGCTCACAAATTCAGAGGAAAGACTAGCACTCATCAATATCTAGTATCCTCAGCGTCTCCTTTTTGTCAGTTTAGGAGTCAAAATTCCTCAGAATGAATTCTGGTCTGTAGACAAGACCAGAAGACAAGCTCCGGAGTCGGGGCTGGATCTGGACTGTGTGATGGGGCCTTCTAGCCACCTGTTTTTGTCTGCACCATAGGACCCTGCTTTCATTTACAAAGTCAACAGGAATAAAGAGGCAGAACAAAATGCATGAAGTTTGCTGTACTAGATGTTCTAATATATAGTATTATAGTATTATTAAATGATTTTATTTTCATACTGTTCCCATATTTCAGATAGTAAAGTTGAGGTAAGTAGAAAGATTAAGTAACTCACCAGAAGTCTTAGTGTTTGGAAGTAGCAAAGGTCTGGAGCAGTCCCTTTGCCATCTCTAACTTTTTCTATTGGCATGGTCAGGCTGTGGTGTCACGGATAAGCTCTGTAGAAAAAGCCACTTCCAAGGACTGTCTGAAAAGCCAACGTGGTGGTAGAGTGCTGGAGTTCCCAACAATGAAACTCTGTAACTTAAAAATAAAATTAGGCAAATTGAATTCAGCATGAAGGTAAAGATTAAAAAAAAGAGTGTGGAGAATAATAAAAATACCTTTATATCTCTATTGACATCATGATTTTTACATGCTTGAAGAAAACTGAACAATTTCTCAAGCTGGCAAGTAAATCTAGAAGATACCTGAGAACCGGAAGGAGAAGGGAGGAGTGCTGATGGTCAGCCAGGCTCTGCCAGTCACGGAGATGAAAAGATCAGAAAAGCACAACCCTTGGCCTGGGGGATCAGGCTGAGGGTTGAGGTCAGGGGTAGCAAGTGAGCAGGCATTTCATCAAGCTGCAGCTCAGGCTGTGACAGAGGTGGGGACAGGAGGCTGGAGGAGAGAAGGTTCTGCAGAAGTAAATTTTGATATGAGGCTCAAAGAATAAGCCAGAAAAACTGAGGGAGGAGTGGAGGAACCATTGCGGTCCAAGCGGCAGAACCACAGGGCCGGTGAGGAATCTGAGGCAGCGGGAACAGAGCTGGAGAGGTTGGTTGTACCCTGTGAAGACAGTGAAGAGCTTTGCCGTCCAAGATCTGCAGAAGACTGGAGGGGATAATAGTCCTTTAATAGTCCTGATGAAAGTGGAGCAGTCTTGAACTTGGGCAGGGATACTACAGAAGAGGACAGATCTTAAGCATGTAAGGAATTGTATTATCTTCTGAGTTTTTATTTTAAAATGGTACAGTGCACAAAGTCAATGCTGAATGTATGAATGAAAGCTCAGGGTGATGGATAGATTATGTTAGGCACGTTGGACATTCAAGTAGAGGTATAGACCCATATATAGCAGTCATATAACTTTTATGATAAATGCATATAGCTGGGAATTTTAAGTTAAAATATTTATTTTCATAACAAAAAGTGAATGTAAATTATGGCAATTTTGAAGCATCTAATGCTTTGTACACTATGATGACAAATTGTTCTTTCCAAATAATTCATATTTAGTAACAAAGTTTTCTGCTTGATTGCTTATTATTTTGTTGTACCATTACAGATATTGTATTTGATCTTAGAGTGAAATTTGCTGTTCCATGTCATTAAATACATTCTCAAGAATATAATTTATTTAATTCCTCAGGGGATAGGAGAAATTTCGTAGCTTTAGGGTATGCATTTGTTTTTCAATGACTTAAAAATACACAAAACACCTTCGTTGTAATTTTTTTTCTACCAACAAAGACAGGTTTTCTTTCCTTGGAAGGATGATACTGAAAGCACATTGTGCTTGAGGTGGTGTAGATGGGCTGTGCTTTAAGGTTCATGTCTGCCCGACCACCAACCTAAATGGCTTCCCCCTTCCTTGTTCTCCTGGCTTCCTGTTCTCACCTGTCATAGTATTTATCTCACTGCCGAATTGCACACTTTTAGTAGATTGAGTAAGGCTGTAGGTTCTTTCTTCTTTCACCAGAAAGCATGAGGTCTGTTTGCCCTTCCATTTGGCCTGTGCAGGCTCTGTGGCTGCCAGACCAATAGAACACAGCAGAAATTATGATGTGCAAGTTTCTAGGCTCAAACCTTAGTAAAGTGGTCGCTCTTGTCTCCCTATCTCTTGGATGAATTTCTGGAGCCCTGAGCCAATAAGCAAGAAGCCTTGCTACACCATCACCTGGAGAGTCCCTGCATAGGCACTCTGGCCAAATGCTTTTGTGGAGTCCTACCTTTCAGTTATTCCTGCCAGGATGTATGACATGGTGATGAATGTCACATCTGCCATTTAAATACTACCACATGAACTCTATCAACACTGGGTGCAACAGAGCTGCCTGGGTGAACTGAGCCTTAATTCTTGACCCTCAACATTGTGAGACAGTAAAATGGTTGAGGCTTTAAGCCATCATATTTTAGAGTAGTTTGTTATGCAGCAATAGATAACCAGTGTTCATAGCACAGTGTTCATAATATTTGTAATTCATATTTTTATGGTCTGTTTTCTCTTTTAGACTGTAAGTACCATGAGGACAGCAGAGACCTGGTTTGTTCAATGCTGTGTAACCAGATGTTTGCCCTGTTGTGGCACAGAGCAGGAGCTCCATAAACATTTATTCAAACAATGAATGGGAGATCCATGTTGCGGGTTGGACAGAGAAGAGGTAGTAAAATCCCAGTGGATGCTTACACTCCTTTGATTTCCTCGGGTGTGTGTCTATCTTCTGGTATTAAAACCCGTTTGCTTTATTTTCATGTGACATTCTGAGGCCAAAGGTGCTATTTATTTCAATGTAGGGAGATACATATTTTTCTAGAACATATCCATTATCTCTCAGAGGTAATGGCAAATGGCTGAGCATCATTTGAATCTAGACTTAACTAAAAAGAATATTTATCAATCTACCTATCTTCCATTTATTGGGTATCACCTCTGTGTCCCTGTCTTTCTGTCTATCGATCCATCAATTATCTATCTAATCAGAGTTTTGCCTCAGATTCAGAATTTGAAAAGTAATTGATTACTGGGGCGATTGTCACCAGATTTCTCACAGTATATATTAAAACGAGTATTTTTTATAGCGAGAAGGGTGGATTTCTTGGCCTTCTTGCTTTGAGAGCCAAGCTCTGCTTTCATTGTGTCCACATATCCGAATCATTACTGAGGTATTCATTAGAAAATTGAGTGCTGGCCCTGAGTGTTTTTTTTTTTTCCTTTTATTTGTTGCCCTTGACTTTTTGGAGATTTGTATGTTTGAGTAGCAAATTCATGTTCAGATGTCTCTGATACATATTTGAGAGCGAGAAAGAGAGAGAGACAAAATGAGACAGATAAGAAGAAGGAAGAAAAGAGAATGCTTTTTTCTTTTCAGTACGTAATTCTGTATCAGTAGCATCGATTCTAATGATTATTTTTATAACTATTATTTTGTTTGGTTGTGATTTCACCTTCCACATAACAGCATGTGGCAAACACTTGGAGACTCTTGAAGCATCTTTATTAACTTCTCTGAGTGTCTCTTTCATGGCCCTTAGATGTGTCTGACTTGTGGCCCATGGCTTTTTGCCCTGGTGTTTGGAATACAGAAAAACTGTGTTGGGCCATACATAAAATATAATATGTTTATAATATATATATATATATATATATATATATATATATATATATATATATACACATATGTAGGTATTCATAAAACTTCCCTAGAAAATTTTTATTATAATAACATTTTTAAAAAATCAAGAATAGTAAAATGGTGGGGTTCAAGTAAGACAGCTCTGCAGGTCTTTGAATAAGGTCAAGCACTGTGACTGCTGAGGTGGTTTGCTGATGCCCTTCTGGGTGGTTTCGATACTAGTATTTTGTTCTCTTCAGAACAGCCATTTTATAGTGAGCAAAAATGTTTTCATAATTTTTAGCCAGCTCTTTTCAATGAATCGTCCTGCTTGAGTGTATATCATTAATATGACTCTTGGGCTGGGAGGTAAGCGTGGACTAAGGCAAATGTATGGTACATTGATAGTTGCTTTCTCATAGTTGGGCCATTTTATATTAGGTAGACTAGAATTTTAAAAGCTTTCCTATTACATTTATACATATATTTTTTTCCTGATAGGAATTTTATAGAATTTGATGGCAGTATAGTCAGAGATAATGCAAAAAGTAATGCCCAGTGATAATTTATTAATGTGATTAGTTCTACAGCAGACTGAGGGAGGAATTCCACTATGGGCGTCCATTGGGTATAGGTGTATAAGTGCTTAGGGGAGAGGTTGCTTGTGTTGTCAGTGATGGTGTTGAAAGCTGTGTTGCACCAAGGGAGTCTTAACATTTCATTTATAGTTGAAAGTAATCAAGAAAACTTGGTGCTTTAGGCAGGACTTATTTGCTTACTAACAATTACAACACATCTTTAAAATTTATTATTTATTGACACATGTAACTGGAAAGTGTAGGTTTTCAGGTAGAGTTGAGTCCAGGTTCTCAAATCATATTACCATGTTAGGTTTATTTTAAGGAAGGTTTCCTAAATGAGAAAGGTGACCTATGGTAGCATCTCAAGGTTTTCATAATCCTTACAAGAGGGGAGGTTGGAAGGAAAAGAAGAAATAAGAATGATTACAATGTGATATGCAGATGAGCCAATTCCTTAACTGAATGTAATTATTATGCATCATAAATATATATTCCTAGGAACAATAGTTATGACAAAAATTCTTATAATTTTTAATCTCAAAGAATTCAGAGAAGATTCTTTTTTAAAAAGCTTCTGCAAAAATACTGGAGGTATTTCTCATTCACCTCCTGAGTGTCATATTTATTTCCAAATTAGCTGTGGTCAGAAGGAGGGTATGTTATCATTATGCAGATCATGTTCAGGGATTATCCCTGTCTTGGGATGAGAGGACAGCCCCAAGTGTACCATATTGATCAAAGGTGGTGGCAGAGTGTTTGCTCATGGGAGAGTCTCAAACTTTTCCAGTAAAGCTGCTTCTTGGTCTTTTGGGATCCTGGGGGCAAAGAATGGGACATTTCCTGAGCTGGGATTCGGGTAGAGACCCAATACTATATCCACTGTGGCATTCTTAATAATTGTGGGCTGTCACTTTCCTCATGGGTTTCCAGATCCCTCATTTGTAACGTGATGAGCTTGGACCAGGTGATTCTGATAATCCCACCCAGCTCAAAGTTTCCCTGATTTTCTTTACTCTCGCTAGGAGGATTATTTTACCACCTGGAGGGCAAGCAGGGTAATGGGCTCCCCTAGCTCAAACTGTTTCCTACTCCAATGTCAATGGCACAGAGCAGCCTTGCACTCTATTAGAAACAGTCCCAGTTTTTGCTGCTCTCAAAGACATTGCTACAGAGCTCTTTCCTCACAGCTCAGCAGCAATGCTGGCAAGAGACTTTTTCACTGTTTTAAGGTCACTGGGATAAATGGGAAGGTTGGCTGATTGCCTGAAAATGAGTTTGCCTTAAAAGTTCCTCGCCCAAGAAATGGAAAGAAATAAAAAACCTGCTGGGATAGCCAAGGGGGAAGAGAAAAGTGAGTGACCTCTTTTGAAAGAGCTACAGCCCTGGAAATCTGACTAATGGCTGGAGAGGGGATGTGATGATAACTCACAGCGGCCACTTGGATTTAATTATAGCAACATTTGCAGACAATAAGTGGGTCTTGAGTGAAGCGGGCCTGATGATATGGCAGTGACAAAGGCTAATCCAGATTCCTAGCCAAAAGGATAAGATGGATGAGAAAGGACTTGGAAACATTTCCATATATATGTATGTATGTTCACCATGGTCAAATATTTATTAAAATTCCTGGGTGGGGGGAATGGATGGCATGGTTTCTAAAGAGAAGTGGACATGATGCTACACAACCTGGGTTCACTTCTTGAGTTTTCACTGAGCCTATTTTCAAAATGAGGAACTTTGTTCTTTCATGTCTTTGAAGATTTGTAATTTTGAGACTATAGATTTGTTAAGGTACATTATATTAAAAAACAGTTTAGGCTTTTCTTTTTAAAAAGTTGTTGTTTACATATAATAAAAAGAAGACAAGATTCCTGACTTCTATGTACTTTCAATGAAAAGGATTCAATAAATAGAAAATTTAAGAATTCTTTGTAATAAGCTTTCACTGCAGTTCTAGGAGAAACAGTATGGTCTTAAAAGTAAAGTTAAACATTTTTCCAACTCTCTGTATTGTATGTTTCTTATGTGTCAGAATTGTACTTCATATATTATGTGCAGATCAAGTTTATAAAGTGGGTTTTGCGAACCCCTTTCTAAAGGTGAGAATACTGAAGGTCGGATAGGTTATGTAACTTGTAAAAAAATCGCATTTACCTTAGTAAATCTTATGTCCTAAAATTGTTAATTCTCGAGACTGCAAAAGACAAAGCTCCTTTAATTGACAATGATGAAAATAAGGCTCTGTAAGAGGAAACTCCCGAAATGAACGTGGGTTTCCTAAATCCAAGTCCAGGAAATAACTTTATAAGGGTTGGAATTGGGGTTGAGGTGTTTTGGAATCCCAGGGCTGTTCCCCGAGCACGGTGCTAGGACTCTGCTCTGTTTCCTCCCCCTGTGCCTCTCTTCAGATCTGTCCAACATAGGCAGGTTGGGAGATTCTGGTCCTAGGACTTGTTCTCTGGAGGGATGTTTCTGCTTGACATTTGGAGTGCTTAAAGTCCGTGATTTGTGAACAGCAAAGATGAAACTCAGCTACAGTTTCACAGTAAGTATGGCCAGGTCTTGGGAGGACACACCGGCCATCTACAGAGCCTGTGAGGTGTGGTTAGCACCTTGTACTCAGCTAGCATCATGAGAATGCTAATTGGTAGTGGTGACTGCTTGTAACTTCTTCAAGAGAACTTTGTTTTTCATGAGAATAAACTGTTTTGATTTGCTCCTGTGCCCGACGAGTTGTGTAAGAGGATGATCTTATAAAGATTCTGATTCTATCTCATGTTAGAGTAGTATTGAAAACTCTCTAATGATTAGTTTCTTTCAGTTGCATTATTATTTTCCAGCTTTGTTCATGTCCTCAGCCACTATGTCAGTAGGCTTTTGCTGCTTGCAAACTTTTCCTAAATGTAGTGGCTTAAAACATGTATCTAGATAATGATATTTGGGTCAGCAGCTAGGGTTGGATTCAGTCAGGTGATCTTGGACTGCCTGAGTCTCATCTACTGACAACCAGCTATGCTGGTTGCTGTGGGCTAGATGGTTATGGGCAACTAGGTTTTATTAATGTTTTTCATTACTAGCAGACCAATTGGTTCATCTGATGGCTGGTTGGGATTCTAACAGAGAGGAACTGCCCGAGTTCTCTTGAGTCTCCAAAAGGCCATTACTTCTGCTGCATTCTGTTTGCAAAAACAAGGCACAAAACTCATCCGGATTCTGGAGGTCCAAAAGGAGCTTCTACCTTTTTTTGGGGGGAATATTTGCAATGTTATACAGGGAAGAATTGTATTGTGCTGGTTTTTGTTTACAGTCAACCGTAGAAATTCCTATTGATGAGAGCTGATTGACCATACTGATTGACGTCTTTGCCATAGAACTTTAGCATTCTGCAACGGAATTAGAACATTGTTTTTAGTGACAAGATGGAGTTGATTGCAGATTTTTATTCTTTTGTTCTTTCAGAAGGAATTTGAGGTAGCTTTGAGAGTTACAGTTAGCAAGACAAGATGAAAGAGAAGCTGGAAGGCTTGGGGAAAGGAGTAGAGTTGGAGTGAGAACACATACTCAGTGTCCTTTGTAGTGGCCAGAGGGGCTGACTGTTCAGAACTGGGACTCATGCTACCCAGAGCATGAACAGAAGCATGGGTGATCGTGATCGTGACCGCATGAACTGTGGTGCCTAGAGAGAAGAGGCTAGTGGCTGAGGGCAGTTGGGTGCCGTGCTCATTGCAGTTGCTTTTCTGTGTGAACCACAGTGAGATCTCAATCTTTTCTCTCATCTGAGAGTTTTTAAAAGAGTCTAAGAAGTGGAATCACGTGGTTGCATTAGGATGGCTTTATTATTACAGTTATTGCTTAGAAAACTGTTGCAATTTTTACTCGCACAATAGCCAAGAATGCTCACCTTTTGGTACCTTTGCTAGTCTTGAGTGTGATCATTAAAGAAAAAAAAATGTTCTCTCAAAACCCATAAACACAGTATAATTGTGCATCAGACAAATCCAATAGAGAGACATTTTCTGAGGTATCTGACCGGTAGTCTCCAAACCTATCAAAAATCATCAAAATAAGGCAATCTTGAGAAAATGTCAAGTCAAGAGAAGCCTAAGGAGACATGATGACTAAATGTAACATGGTATCCTTATGGGACCAGAGGACAGGAAGACTCTTGCCAGTATAACTAAGGAAATCTGAATATGAACTTTAATAATAATGAAGTATCAATATTCACTAATTTGTTGGATTAAAATTATGATACTGATGGAAAATTAAACAATAGGGGAAACTAGGAGTGGGATATATTTTCTGTGAATTTAAATCTGTTCTAAAATAAATTTATTAAAAAATCAAAAGTACATAAAGCACATGCATATACACAAAAGTAACTCAGTTAGATAAGTAAATATAATTTAAAAACCTGCTAAATTATACAGTGTACTGAATAATGTGAATTACTTAGGATTTTTAAAGTTTTTGGAGATAAGTAGAAGTCATAGATACAGTTACTGAAGAGAATTATATAAATACATTACGATGTACTGGACTGAAGGTAGAGTGGACCTTAGTGATTTGAGTGCTTGCCTCAGGAGTAGGGGGCACTGAGTTCAGTCCCCTAGCACCACATAATAGCTGGCCTTGGTGGTGCATGCCTGTAATCTCAGTCCTTGGGTGGCTGAGGGAAGAGCCACCTAGGTGGCTGCCTAGATTAGGTAGTAAGTAATAGGACCAGCTCAACTGCATTGAGACCCTGTCTCAAAAAAAAAAAAAAAAAAAAAAAAAGGAGAGTGCTTATAAGCATAGAGACTAGAATAAGAACGTCTTGTTTAAAGCCTGATTTTATTATTAATAGTTGTATTACCTTGGGTTACTTATATTATGAATCTGTGCCGTGGTGTTTTAGTCCATAAACTTCTAATAAAAATAAACTTCAGATGATTGCTTTGAGAATAGAATGCACTGAAATTTGTGTAGCTACTAGAACTGTGGCAAGCATTTAGAACTGTAAAAGTGTTTGTTAAAATATAAATAGTGAGAAAATAAATAACATTAATTATAAACATTGACTGAGCACCTTTGTGTGGCAGGCAGTGAGTTAAGTGTGAAGGACAGATAGTGTTTCTCTTTAGCTGGCCAAAGATAGACGGTAAACAATACATAAATAATTTTTGTTAATGACTTAATTTTCTATTTTTGATAATTGTGTCTTTTATCTATGTTTTTGCTTGGTGAATGTTTTTTTATATAGACTTGTAAGGACTCTTATTTATTAAAGGTTTTAAACTTTTTTCTTAATTTTATATTTATCTTTTTATTTTTTTAAAAATATGCATATGTAAAATTTTAATGTTGATGTGGGCAATTTTATCTCACTTCCTCTAGAGAGTTCCTATGTTGCTTTAATGAAAAAGCATAAAAGTTTTCTCTAATCCACAAGCAAACATATTCAATATTTTTTCTTCCAACTATATTCTGACTTCATTTCTTATATTTAGCTCTTTCATTCCTTGCATTTTATTTCATTCAGAGAAACGATGTCATGATTGAGTTGGATTTTTTCCAAATATGATGAATTTCTTGAACATTCCTTTGTTTTCCTGCTTATTCATGATATTGTTGTCATCATTCTCTAAATTCTTTTACACATTAGAGTTTTACTTGTGGAGATTCTATTGCATTTCTCTGATTTTAGCTCAGTATTAACCTGTTTTGGGTACTGTATCTTCATGAGAAACTTCTGTCTCCTGAAATAATTCATAGTATGCATTTGTGATGTTAGTAAATTAAGCTTGAGGGATTTGTGCATACACATGTCACATTTTAATCATTTCAACTTACTTTTCTCCAATGAGCCCACCCGCTGTGTCTCCCCACAGACCCCTCCTCTCTCCAGAAAATCGATCTCCATCTTTATTTTCCTGTCTTACTTATTTGCACTATGATTTCTCCTATTGGAGAAAAGATTCAACATTTAACCTTCTGATTCTCATTTATTTCTCACAATGGCCTCATTCATTTGCTTACAGATGACTCAAGTTTCTCTTTCCTCATGGCTGCATAGTACTGGCCGTGTCCACCTTTTCTTTATCCTTTCATCCCTTTATGTGATGTTGACCGCTTCCAAGATTTAACTGTTACGAATTGTGCTACTATAATGTAGACGGGTGTGCAAGTATCACGGTCATGTGATATCTTTTAACTTCTTTTTTTCTTTCTGAGACAGGGTCTTGCTCTGTAGTTCAGGCTGATCCTGAACTTACAATGTAGCCCAGGCTGTCCTGAGACTCATTACAATCCTCCGGCCTTAGCCTCCCAAGTGCTGAGATTGTATACCACCATGCACAGCTAACGCCTTTAACTCTTGACAACGGAGAGGCATATTGTGGGCAAATGGAATTTCTATTTTCACATTTTTGAGTAATAACCATACAGATTTCCATACAGTCCCAACAACAGTGTCGAAGTGCTCACCTTTCCCATAGCCTTGCCAGCATTTATTGTTTCTTGGGCTCTTAATAATAATAATAATAATAATAAACATTTTGTACTGGATAAGATGATATCTCACTGTTGTTTTGATTTACAGTTCTCTACTGAATAAATATGCTGAAATTTTTTAATGTATTTATTTGCCATTTGGATTTCTTATGAGAAGTATCTATTCATTTCACATGCCCTTTTTATTGCATCTTTTATTTTGGGGAGTGTAATTTTTTTAGTTTTTTTCATATTCCAGATACTAGTTCTCTGTTTTAGGAGTAACTGGCACATCTTGTTTCCCATCCTGCTGGTTCTGTCTTCAGTCTGTTGGCTATTTCCTTTGCTGTGCAAAACCTTTTTAATTTGACAAATCCCATTTGTTGGTTCTTGATGTTATCTCTTCTATTCTATTGAGAAATCCTTGCCTATGCCAACGTCTTCAAGCGCTATGCCTTTTTCATCTCCAAAAGATTTAGTGTTTCTGTTTCAATATCTGGACCTTTGATCCATTTTGATTTGACTTCAGTACAGGGTGAGAGATTTGAGTCTAAATTCATTCTACCACAGAGAACAGTTTATCATTCCTACCACCACTTGTTAAAGAGGCTGTCTATCCTCCAGTGTATGTTTCTGATGGTTGCAGGTGCCTAGGGTGATTTTTCCATCCTTTATTGGTCTGCTTTTGTTTTTGTACCAATACCATGTGGGTTTTTCTCTTTGGTTTTTGCTTGTTTGTTTGTTTTGTTTTGTTTTTAATCACTTGCTTTGTAATACAACTTGATGTCAGGGATTGTGATGCCTGACTTGTTGCTCAGGAATGTTTTGGCTATTATGGGCCTTTTCTGGTTCCATTTAAGTTTTAGAACTGTTTTTTTTCTAGTATGTGAAAAACACCATTAGTATTTTGATTAGTATTGCACTGAATCTGTATATCGGTTTTAGTAGTATGGACATTTTGGCAAAATTGGTTTTGCATATCCCAGAACACGGGTTGTAGTCCATTTTCTAGTGTTCTCTTTAATTCTGTTGTTCAGACTTCTGTAGTTTTCATTATAGAAATCTTTCACTTTCATGGTTAGGTTGATTCATGGTCGGTCTGCCTCCCTTATTCCCTTAACCCCTTCCCTTTTCCCTTCCCCCATCCCTCTCTTTCTTTCTTTCTTTGTTTCTTTCCTTCCTTCCTTCCTTTCACTTTCACTTCCTTTTCTTCCTTTTGTTCTTTTTTCCTTCCTTCTTCTTTTTTTCTTTTTTGAAGCTACTGTGAATAGGATTCCTGCCCTGATTTCTTTCTCAGTGAATTCATTGTTGGCATACAACAATTTTTGTGTACTGATTTTTTTTTATCCTACTACTCTCCTAAATTTGCTTATCAGTTCTAAGAGTTTTCTGGGTGTTTTGGGTAAAGAATTATATCATTTGTGGATAAGAATAGCTTGTTATCTTTCTTTTCTATACGTATTTCATATATTTCATTCTTTTGCCTGATTGCTTTTGCTAATGTTTTAAATACTATATTGAACATTACTGTCGAGAGTGGTGCCTATTTAATACGATACTAGCAAGATTAGTATGATTCTGCTATAAGTAGCTCTTGTCAGCTTGATGTAAGGACTTCCCATACATATTTTTTTTTTAATCACAAGTGATGTTGGATTTTATCAGAGGTTTATTCTGTTCCTGTTGAGAGGATCATATGATTTTTTTCCTTGCTTCTGTTTATGTGGTGTGTTATATTTATTGACTTACATACGTTGAACTATCTTTGCATCCCTGGGATGAAGCCATGTTGTTCATGGCGTATGATTTGTTTAATGATTTGTTGCATTCTATTTGCAAGTGCCTTGGTGAGGACTTTCACATCTATATTTGTTAAGTCAGTTGGCTTATGCTTTTTTCCTAAGTCTTTGTCTGCTTTTGGTGTCAAGGTAATGTTATCTTCCATGAAGGAATTAAGTGGTTTCCTTTTCTTTCAATTTCATGGAAATGTTTGAGAAGTATTACCAATAGTTCTTCCCTGAAGTTCTGGCAAAATTCTGCAGTGAATCTGTGAGGTCCTGAGAATTTCTGGGGGTGGGGAAGGGAGGGTAGAATTTGTTACCACCTCAATTTCACTACTGGTTGTTGATCTAGTCAAGGTTTTTTAATGTTTTCTTTGTTTGATATTGATACTCATATGTGTCTAGGAATTTATTTCTTCTAGTTTCTACATTTATTGGAATATAAGTTTTCAAAATAAATTCTTACAATCCTCTGGATTTCAGCAGTATCCATTTTGACATCACTTTTTTGTTCTTAATTGCACGATAGGGGCTTTTCTTTCCTTCTTTTGGTGAGTTTGGCTAGGTATTTATTAATATTTTTTTCAAAGAACTAGCTCTGATTTGCTCACCTTTTCATTTTATTTTGGCCTCTATTTCATTAATATCCACTGTGATCTTTAATATCTATTTCATTAATATCCACTGTGATCTTCCTTTTTGGGTTTAGATTCCTTTTGTTTTCCCAGGATTTGAGGTGAGAAATTAGATTTTTTGCTTGGGATTATTCTTTTTTCAATATGTGCTTTTATAGCTACAAACTTCCCACTTAGTACTACTTTCTTTGTGTCCTGTAGATTCTGGTATAATGTACTTCTGTTGTCATTTGACTCTAACAACTTTTTAAATTTCTTCCCTGGTTTTTAAGTGATTAAATAACATGTTGTTTTATCTTCAGGTGTTCATGGCATTTCGGTGATTTCTTTTGCTGGTGATTTCTGTTATAATTCAGTTTCAATCTATTATAACCTGGAACTATACAGGGAATTATTTCAATTCCTTTGTACTTATTTATTATGAATGCCTCATGGCCTAAGATACGTTCTGTTTTGGAAAATATTACATGAGCTGCTGAGGAAAATATATATTCTGTTGATATTGGATGAAACTCTTTGTAGATACCGGTTAAGTCCATTTGTTCCATTTTATGGTTTAGCTCTGTTATTTCATTGTTGACTTTTTTGTCCCGTATACTTTGTGAGACTAGGATGTAAGATGTAGAGATCATCTACTGTGATTGTATCAGAATTTGTATGTCCTTTTATGTCTGATTTTTTTTTGTTTTTTATGTATTTATGTTAATTGTGTATGCCTACCTTGAGTGAATGTGTATTAATAATTCTGAACTCTTTCTGTTAGCTTTGTCTTTTTATCAGTTTTTAGTGTTTCTCTTTGTCTTTTCTAATCATTTTTGTATTGAAATCTGCTGTATTTGAAAATAGTGTAGCTATCCGTGCTTGCTTTCTGGCTCTGGCTGTATTTTTTTCTTTTGCTCTATGTGTTTCTTTGTAGGTAAGGTCTGTCTCTGGTAAGTAACAATGGTTTAGTGTTTTTTTTTTTTTTAAATTCAATTTGCCAGTATATCCTTTGAAATTAAAGAAATTAGGTCATTGACATTGAGAGTTAATTTTGTAAAATATTTAATGAATATTGTCATTGCTGTATTTTCACTGTTGATTCCTTTGTTTTTTTCCATTTATTTAATTGATAAATGGGGAGTTCTTGCTGATTTCTGAGTCATTGTCAAGGCATTTCTTATAGTTCTGTTTCCAAATATTTGGCTTCTTGTTAACGCTAATTTCTTTAATATCCCTGTGATCTTCTGCCCTACATTTGCAACTACTTCCAGTCTTACAAAGCTACTAATCTTTATATCATTTTTCTCTGCCTTTCCCCCCTGTTTTTCAGTAAAGAGCTGGATACAATCCACAAGCAGTATCCATGTGACAGCCTGAACATTGGGCTGCCTTGAAATTTCCTCCACCAGATTAAGTAGTTCAGTATCCTCCATCTCAGTTTCTGGACAAGGGCAAGTGAGGACACACTTTTTGCCAAAGAGTAGCACGCATTGCTTCTAGACCAGTTAGTTGGCAATAAAGTCCTCTTTTCCATCTAAAACTTCTTGACCTGTCCTTTACAATTCACACTTTTATCAGCATTATGGTCTTCTGAACTCTGATCAGAATCTCCCGTTAAGCTTGGCTCAGAGTGTTTTGAACCTTTTCTAGGTGACATCTTCAAATCTTTTCAAAATTCTCCCACAAACCAGTTCCAAAGGCTACCATACCACATTATCAGGTAAAGTCATAGCAATGACACCCCTTCTCTGGCACCAATTTCGGTCTGAGTTATTTATTCATTGCTGTGACAAACTACCTGACCTTTACAATTTAAGGGAGGAAAGATTTCTTTAGCTCACAGTTTCAGACGGTATCACACAGTTCATGCATAAGCAGCCAGCAGTAGTAAAGGCACATGAGGCACAGGGGCTGGGAAGCAGCTCAGGGCATTGCAGATAGTAACCAAGTGAATGTACTACCTCCCAATAGCACATAATTCCACACTTACCCCTTTACGTGCAAATTCATAAGTCTTTGAGGGGACACTTCAGATCCAAATCATTGCACACTCCACACTCCACTGGCCTTTAAGATTTTTTGTTGAGAAATTTGCAGTTATTCTGACACCTTTGCCTTTGTTGGGTTACTTGTTGTTTTTCTCATGTAGCTTTCAGTATTCTTTGTGCTGAAACTCTGAGATTTTGATTATGATATGCTGTGAAAACACCCTTACTTACCCAGCATCTCAATTGAAATTTTAATATCTTGAATCAGCTTGATTTTTTTTTCAGAATTTGTATTTAATATAGTTCTTCATATGTTGCATTACCTTATTTGTCTCAGTCAACTTTTTGTGTCTTATATAAACTTTATAAGCTTTTTATTGATTAATATCATTATGTATTTAGTAAATTTAATTGCATTAATATCTTTTGAATTAAAAATATTTCTTTTTCAGCTGATGCAACATTTTGCCTACTCATTTTTTGAGTTACTTTCCTATAAGTTTCTCTATTTCAGAGTCCATAAAATCAGGTTTTGAAGAACCAGAAGTGATTTTTTTTTTTTGTAGATACACTATTGCCTTGTTTTCTCATGGTCCTATTGCTGGGGGTTGCAGACTACTTAGGGTAGAAAATCTCTGCCCCTACTCAGCAAGTCTCTTTAGTATACAATACAAAACAATTAAGACAACTAGGCACCACCATTAGTAGTAGTAGTAGTACTAGGATCAGCAATAATAATATAATTTAAAACAAACCAGTTTTTGATATATTATTATAACCAATTAAATGCTACACCTATTCCACCCTTAACATTAGAAATATGATCAATACCTTTAATACAGATAACTAAACAAACCAAATATTGACTTATTGAAAAGATATACTAAAAGAAAAACTATAATATTTTTAACAATAGAAAAAAATGCATTATGTTGTAGGCATAACTCAATAGACAAATGCTCTTAATAGACTAAGCTAGATAGTTATAAATTATTAACATTTAATAGTAATGCTAGGGACAGGGAAGGGGAGGCATGAGACATAGGGTTGGTTTTTTGAAGAAAGAAAAGAAAGAAAAAAGGATAGATAAAATATAATCAAAGATTAGAAGAAAGTAAATAGAATTGGGTAAAAAAAGCAAGAATAATAGAGTTCTGGGGCCCACTGTCTCCTCTTAGGGACTGTTTCATATGGTGTCCTCTCCAAGTGACTCCCAGGGTACCCCCAGAACTCTCGGAGTGTGACCTGACTGATGTTTGATTCTCAAACTCAGGGTTTTCCCAAGATGGCTCTTGATTTCTAGGATGGTTTCCCAACTGCTGCCGTCCCCTCGTAGTGTCATCCTCTGCTTCTGCAGCTTCTCAGAGACTTCTCACATTCCTGTGGCGTTTTCTTAGTTCCTGGAACTCTTCTCTTTCTCTTAGATAAATTATTCAAATAAGTTTTTTTTCCTCTTAACTCTACCTCTACTTTTTTTTTTTTTTTTGATGTGCTTGAGAAGAGCCACTTACTGGATACTGAGCTGCTATCTTGTCCTTTTCTCTTCACAGTATAAATTAAAAATCAGAATGGCTAGTGTACCCCATCACTTTTTTCCCCATCATCAGAAATTTTGGTTACATCTACCAGTTTCATCTTTCAGACAAACTCAACTTAGACAAATTTCAATAAAGGTCCAATTGAGCTATGACTAGGATTTTATTAACGTCTCACATTATACTGAGTAGAATTAAATTATCATCTTTACAATATTAATGGTTTATCCAGGAATTTGTCACGTTCATTATTATGTAAGATTTTCTTTCTTCTAAGTAAAGATTTTCTGACAAATTATTGTATGTTTAAGTATTTCTACTGACTGGAGTGGAAACTTAGTTGAGTATTAAATATATATGTATAAATTTAGACCACACTGTAAACTGCTAAAGCTGGGCTCAAGTTTGAAATCCTCCCGCTTTAACCTTTCAGTGTTGGAATTAGAAGTCACGGCCAAACATCACATCCAGATTTGACCGACATTTTAAAGAGTCAAGTAATATTTCTTGTTGAATGTACCTGCTAAGAATATGAATGTAATCTCTGTTCAGTGTCAAGAGACTTCTTCTAATAATATGGATGTTTACATTAGATATGTTTTGCTCATGATATGTCTATAATTTATTTTTATGTTTTTTGAATTCTAATTTTTTGATATATGGACATGGCTGTATGTTTTCAATAATTCTACTTTTGTCTGTATCATTCTACTAACCAATGCAAAGTAATATAACACCTTTAATTTTTTTCTTATATTAGTTAATGAAGTGAGCATGTTTTTGCTATTCTTATCTTTCCCCCACCTGATTTCTGGGTCTGATAATACAGTCTAGGATTTATAGACACCTAACTATTATTCAATTATCTTTTTACTTTTTTTCTTTCAAGAAAAATTTGTTTTCTGGATGCATTCATAATACATTGATTTTTGTGTTTACTGATCTAATACAAAGCTCAATTTTTTTTAATACCGAGAGTCTCTTTATTTATTTGTTTTAAGTAAGTCTTGATTTATTAGACTCTATTTTTGAGTACCTTCTGTGAAGACGTATACCTGTGATATACCTTTCATAAGTCCTTGCTTGTTAGAGAAATTCTTTCCTGGTTTCTCTGATTAGATCATCAATCAGTCACTGTAATATACATTATATACCTTTAGTCACCGTGTATAAATATTTATTTATTTTGGGACTCACATGACTATGAGTGCCAAGAAGCTTCTCCATTTGCTATCTCCATGCTGAAGACAGAGAAAATCCAGTGGTATAGTCAGGCTGAGTGTGAATGAAAACCAGAAGCTCTGGAGTCCAAGGGCAGGAGAAGACAGATGTCCTGACCCCCCAAACAAGTGTACAAGGTAATGCTCTAACCCACTGTGTTACATACAGACAACGTATTGAACATGTGATTTGTTAGAAGAGAATACTTAGTAGCTAAGCACCAGGTCATACAATCGGATGGAGTGTTTTCTAGCCTCCTCATACACTATTAGTGTAATCTTAGACTCATTTGGCTTAGAATTAGTCTTATAAACAGGTAGAAATGAGAACTATCATCTTAAAGGTTTGTTGCGATGATAAAGTCACATAATATGCAGGAAGAGCCTCGTATGTAAGTGCTTAATGACGGGGCAGAACAAGGAGACGGCGTTCAAGGAGGCGCTCGCAGGGTTGGACAGGTACAAGAGACTTTAATTTGGGTTTTCTGCTACTTTTTACTCGACAACTTCTTCCACTATGCTTACTAGCGTTTATTATATTCTTTTGTAAAGGATCTGCTCTAGTATTTTGTCTACAATTTAAATCTGCCCTTTTTCTTCTTAATGAGTTGTAACAGCTCTTTTACATAGTAGCCTTTGTTCCCAAGGTAGACATTTACTCCTATTGGCCAATTGTTGCTTCAATTTTTTCAGGGTAACTTTTGATGAGCAAAAGTTTGAAATTTTGATGTGATTTCATTTAGCAGTTTCTTTGAGTGATTTGTGGTTTGTGTTTTTTAAAATACAAAGAAATGATTTACTGCCTCAGAGTTGCAAATTTTATTCCTTTGATCTCTGTTGTTTTATCACATTGATCAGTTTGTGATGTGAGGTAAAGTTAATTTTCTACTTTACACATATTTAGTAATTTTAGCATAAGCTGCCAATGATCTTTTACTTCCTTCATCAAATTACTTCAGCAATTTTGTTGAAAATTATTTAACCCTGTACATGTGAGTTGAACTCTTAATATTTATTTTTATTCAAATTGATCTGGTTGTCAATTTTTTTGTTTTTGCTATTATTACACTGCTTTTAATCACTGTGGTTTTAGAGTACATCTAAAAGAATACATCATACCTTGAAATCAGGTAGGCAAATATGCCAAGTTAGCTATTCCTTTTCAAAAATGTTTTGTATATCCTAAAATTCATTTTTAGTAGCATAAAATATTTGGTAGTATAAAATTCATAATCAACCTATAATTTTCTACAAAAAGTTATTGAAATTTTTATTAACCTTATTGGTGTTTTTTTGAAGCTACAGATAATTTGGAGAGGCATCTTAGTTTTATAGAGTCTTCTAATCCAAGAATATTTTGTAGTTCTCCATTTATTTAGACTTTTTCTGTTTCTTTCAGCAATCTTCTGTTCTGTTTGGTGCAGGAGACTTGTTTGACTCAATAATTTATTTAGCTTTTGTGTGATTAGAGGTGAAATTAAACTTTTTGTGCCCCAGTTGTTTGTTGCTGATGTATCAAAATGTAGTTAACATCAATTAAGCCTTTTATACCCTAAGATCTGAATTCATTCATTAATTCCAGTAGGATTTTTTGCCACCTGCAAAACAGGGCCAGTTTTACTTCTTCTTTTGAAATCTTTATGTCTTTGAATTTTAAAAAATCTTCTATAGTCACTAGCACCACTAATACTTGATAGACCTGGAGAGAGTAGACTGTATGGCTTTCTCCTTCAAAGGAAAAGAGGAAAGGCGTTCATTCATCAATTTGTTGTTAAGTAGGATATTAGCTGTAAGCGTTTCCTTCCATGTTCTTTACCAATTGAAGAAGTTTCCTTCTTTCATAGTTTGCTGAGGTTTCTTTTTATCATGAATGGGATTGGAATGTTGTCAATTTTTTTCTCCTCATGAGATAACCGTATCTGTTCTTTGTTATGGTGATTCTCTTTCTCCTCTCTCTCTCTCTCTCTCTCTCTCTCAGTCTGTCTCTCTCCCTCCCTCTTTCTCTCTGTATTTTTCTAATTTTAATGAAGATTTGTTTAACTTCAAAACTTAGGCAATCCTACTGCTTCAGCCCAATGCATGAGGCTACCTCTAGCTTTAGAAGTAGAAGTAAGAGCCTCTTTTTCTTTTTAAATGTTAACCAACATTGCATTCAGGGATAGATGCCACTTAGTCTTGATGTACTTTGATATACAGCTGGGTTTGTTGAGTTTTCATCAATGTCTTGTAAAGGTTATGGATGTGTAGTTCAGTTGTAATATGTAGTGTTGATATCAGAATTGTGTTGGTCTTTTCTCCAGTTTTCTGGAGAAATTTAGAATTATTATTTTTGTCTTTTTATGTCTGGCAGAACCTATCAGTAAACGGCATCTTGCCTTGGTGGTTCCCACCCCCATGTGTCTTTAATAATAAATTTTATTTCTTTTTAAAAAAACTGAGTCATTTCTTCTTGATTGTGCTTTATTAGTTTTCAAAAATAAATTTATCTCGTTTACTTGCCACTTTCTGACATACAACGGCTCATACTTTTTCTTACTTTTAAAGTATCTGTAGTTAAGACTCCATTTTATTCCTGATATTGTGGATTTGTGTCTCTTCCCTACTTCATCATTTTCAAGAAAATTAACTTAGAAATTTTGTTGCTACTGCTTTTTTGAAGAACCATATATGTGTTTTCTTGATTTCATTCATTATTTATTGCCTATTTCATTGATTTTTGCTCTTAATTTTATTTCTTCTATCTACTTCAGGTTTACTTTGTTGTCTTTTTCTAGCTTCTTAATTAATTTTAGATTTTTTTGTCTTTTTATTGTCAACATTCTAAACCACAATTTTTCTGTAAGTACTGTTTTAGCTGAATTTCACAAACATTTAAGTGTTCTGCTAATATTATAATTTGGTTTCAAGTACTTTGCAATCCTTTTGTGAATGTTTTTGTTTCACCCATAAATGTTCAGTTTCTTTTCTTTCTTTGTAATTGTCATTTTTATTTGTATGTATTTGAAATATATAATAGCTACATTCAGCTTGGAGAATTGGTACATAGGAATATCACATCTTAGTTATTTTTAAAATTTTATTATATATATATGTGTATATATCATTCATATATATATATATACATATACATACATACATATATATATATATATATATATATATATATATATATATATATAAATTCCAAATTTTATGACATATTAAAGACATAGAGCTTGGGGAATCAATGTCCATCCATGTGCCAACCCCCATCCATATTTTAGATATTCATTTATTTCCTAGGAGTCCATTGTCCCACTTTCTACCCTGTCACCTGTGTTGGAGCCTTTTTATGCCATTATTTTTGTGAATTTAGTAAGAGAAATACCTGCCTATAGTCAATTTTTTATATGTTATGTCCATTTCACTGGGCATTATGGCCTCAAGGTGGCCCCATTTTTGTTCAAATGTTTCGGATATTTCTTTCTTCACGGCTGTGTAATATTCCCTTGTATATAGGCACCACATCTTCTTTAACCATTTCTCTGTGGATTTGCAGGTAGGTCGCTTCCAGAATTTGGCTATTATGAATTGTACTGCTGTCAACATGGATACACATGTGTCTTTTTGGTGTGTTGACTTTATTTGTTTTTGGAAATATGCCCAGTAAAACAGAAGCTAAATCAAATGGGATTTCTATTCTCGGCTTTCTAAGGAATCTCCAAGACTGCTTTCCATACTGGTTGTACCAGATTGCATTCCCACCAGCAGTGGAGAAGAATTCTTTTTTTCCACATCCTCACTAACAGTTGTTTTTTGAATTCTTGGTGATGTAGAACATTCTCGCTGGGATGAGGTGAAACCTCAGCATTATTTTTATTTGCATTTTTCTGACGGTCGGTGACGGAGAACAGTTTTTCATGTGTGTATTGGCCACTGGTACTTCTTTTTCTGAGAAGCTTTTTCATTTCAGCTGCCCACTTCTTGATGAAGTCATTTTATTTTAGGAGGTTTTGTTTTTATGAGTTCTTTGTATATTTTAGATATTAAACCTCTGTCTGAAGTATTACTGGTGAAGATCTTCTCCCACTCTGTGTATTGTCTCTTCACCTTGTTGGTTGTTTCTTTTGCTTTACAAAAGCTTGTAAATTTAACATAGTCCCATTTGTTGATTCTTGCTTGGATTTCTTGAGCAGCCAGCAGTCTGTTCAGAAACTCCTTTCCTGTTCCTGTCTTCTAGGGTTTTGCCTAATTTTTCTTCCAGTAGATTTAGTGTTTTTGTTTTGATATCCAGTTCTTTCATCCATTTTGATCTGATTTCAGTGTGTGGTGACAGATATTGGTCTAATTTCATTCTCCTACATGTGGTAATCCAGTTTTCCCAGCACTGTTTGTTGAAGATGCTGTCTTTTCTTCAGTGGATTATTTTGACACTTTTCAAAAATCAGGTGACTGAGGGTATTTGGGTTTGTTTCAGTATCCCCAATTCTACTCTACTGGTCCTCTTGTCTGTTCTTATGCCAGTACCATATAGAGTTGATCACTGTTGCTTTGTAGTAGTTTTTGAAGTCAGGGATTGTGATTCCTCTGGCTTTGCCCTTGTTATTTAAAATTGCTTTAGAAAGTCTGGGCCTTTTCTGGTTCCATATAAATATTAAAGTTATTTATTCTAGTTCTGTGAGGAATGCAGTTGGTATTTTGATTGATATTGCACTGGATCTATATAATAGCTTTGTAATTATGGCCATTTTGACAATATATTATTTCTTCCTATCCAGGAACATGGGATGTCTTTCCATTTTCTAAAGTCTTCTTCAGTCTCTCTCTGCAGGACTTTGTAATTTTCTTTGTGTAACTCTTTCACTTCTTTGCTGAGGTTCGTTCTTAGGTATTTTATTTTGTTTTTTATTTTGATTGTGAAAGGGATAGTTTTCTTGATTTCTTTCTTGTATTTGTTATTGGAGCATAGAAATGTTACTGGTTTGTGGGTATTGACTTTGTAATCTGCTATGTTGCTGGTTTATTAGTTCTAGAAGTCTTTGGGTGGAATTTTTGGGTCTTCTATGTAGAGTATTATGTCATCTGCAAATAAGGATATCTTTACTTCCCTTTAGATTTGTATTCCTTTTATTCCTTTCTCATTCCTGATGACTCTTGCCAAAATGTCACGCACTATATTGAATAGCAGGAGTGACAGTGGGCATCCTTGTCCTGTTCCTGACTGGTGTGAATGCTTTCAGTCTTTCTACATTTAGGATTATATTAGCAATGGGGTTGGATCATGTTGAAGTAGGGTCCTTCTATGCCTATTTTCTCCCCCCAACACCACCATTTTTATTGATATACATCTGCAATACATAATGTTTACAATGAGCTTGAGCATTTTGTGCACATACATATCACATCAACTTTACAGTCCCGTTCCATGTTTGGCCCTCTCGTACCCTCTCCACCCCCCTAACTCCCACTATCACACTCATTTGGTCCTATAGAATGCCTGTGTTCTGGCCTTTCCAAAACTGAGAAATCATAGGCTATTTCACATATTTAATCTTCTGCATCTGACTCATTTCACTCAAATCACCACTCTTTAGCTCAGCTTCCCACCCTAGGGTGGGCTGCAGTGGCCAAATCTTGATGCCTCTTCTCTGAGTCCAGCAGAGCCCTTTATTGAGATATTTTCCAAAAGTTCTTTTTAAAAAAATATCTTACTATATCTTTGTTGAGGTTCTTTAACATGACTTCACCCACCAGTCCACATATGAAAAGAAGTATAGCAATGCAATTTGTAAGGCTAAAAAATGTGAGAAAGAAAAAGAGAAGTTAAATTTCAAAAGCCTTAGCTGAGTACTGAAATGTAAATGTTTGTACATTCAAAAGATGTTCGAGTTACCGTTACATCAATCAGTTTTCTTAAGATAAACTTACATCAAAGACCAAATAAGTGAATTGCTACAATAAACAAAGTTAAGTCTATGTCAAATTGCTATATTAAGTGAACTTAAATCTATATTACATAAGTATATTGCACTTAAAGCAATATATATAATGGCATACTTAGTTATTTCAGATTTTAAAAGTTTTATAAATTATTTACCCACATTTCAGTAATTGCTAATATTTTGCCAGGTTTGATTTATCATTTTATCTACCTGTCCATCCATAAATTTATGTGTACATTTTTAAAAAGATTTTATACCACTTCCTCATATTGGATATAATTATTCTGTTTTGCAAACTAAAATACTATTACAAATAGTAATTTTGTGGGGAAATATCCCAGATTTTATGAGACAGATGGTATTTTTTTAGAAGTATAACAATCAAATACTAATCTAATTCAAATACTAATCTATTTTTTTGTTATACTTTCTCTTTAGATGTTTTCTCAGAGTCTTTATCATAAATGGGTGTTGGATTTTGTCTAGTGCTTCTTCTGCATCTGTTGAGGTAATAATGTGATTTTTGTCTTTGCATTTGTTAATATGGTTTATTATATTGTATTTTGTCTAGTTGACCTGTCTTCTTGGGAAAGTAGGATATTGAAATCCCCCACTCTAACAGACCTGGAATCTATCTTTTTTTTTTTTTTTAAGTCTGATAGCTTTTGTTTTATGTAGTTAGGTGTACCAATTGGGGCATAAATATTTATGATTGTTAGTTCTTCCTGCTGCATTGTTCCCTTTACTAGAATGAAGTGACCCTCTTTGTTCCTTTTGATCTGTTTTAGTTTAAAGTCTGCTTTGTCAGAAAATAAAAAATCACATCTCCAGCTTTTTCTTTTCCCACCTGAGTGGAAAATAGAACTCCAGGCTTTTACCTGGAGTCTATAGTCATCTCCATATTTGAAATGAGTTTCTTGCAAGCAACATATGATTGGATCATTTTTTTATATCCAATTTGCCAATCTATGTCTTTTGATTGGTGAATTAAGGCCATTATCATTCAGAGATATAATTGATGTGTGAGTCAGGTCCTTTCATTTTGCCATCCCATGAATATTGAATTCTTTTGTTTACTTGATTTTTTTTAGTTATTCTCTCTATTGATGGTAAGCCTGACACGGTATTATTTTTTGTTGTTATTCTATGTTTCCCTATCCAGAAGACCCTTAAGAATTTTTTGTAGTGCTGGTTTGTTTGTCCTAAATATCTTGGAGGTTTCTTTGTCATGAAAGGTTTTTATTTCACTGTCAATTTTAAATGATATTTTTGCTGGGTTCAGGAGTCTTGGTCTTAGGGCTTGAAGGTCTTTACTCCAGGCTCTTCTGGCCCTCAGAATTTGTGTTGAGAAGTCTGCTGTTATGCACTCATAGGTTTGCCTTGATATGTAACTTGCTTTTTTCCTCTTACAGTTTTTAGGATGCTCTCTTTGCAGTGAATATCAGAGAGTTTTGTTATAATATGTCTAAGGATGCTTCTGTTTAGTCATATCTAGTGGGTGTACTGTATGCCTCCAACCCTTGCATGTCTGTTTCATTTTCTATATATGGAATGTTTTCTCTTAGGATTTAAGAGAATAAGTTTCTTAGTCCTCTAGTATGGATTTCCATTTTTCTTGTATTCCTGCTACTCTGAGATTAAGTTTCTTTGAATCTTCTATAATCTGTTGTATTCCACTTTCTTGCTGACATTGAATTATTTGACCTTTGAAAGTCACGACCATTATTTTTGTATTGTCTTCTAAGTCCAAAGTTCTGTCCTCATTTTGGGCATTCTGTTCCCTAAAATTTTTCATGGAGGTTTTAATCTCTTGATGCTCTTCCTTTATATTTTTATATTTTTAAAATACTTTGGTGAAATTGTCACTCCTTTCCTGTATTGACTTTTTTAGTTCTGCTGGGTTTGCATTTGTTTCCTTCTTCAGTTCTGTGGTTAGACCTTTTTAAACTCTTCATCTTGTGTAGTTTGTTGTCTGAGTCTGTCTTGTGTTCTTCCAGCAGGTTAAGTTTTTTTTTTTTTTAAGTTTAAAAATTTTGGGTCTTCCTCTGGTTTGGTGGGCTGGGGGGTTTCTGTGGCACATTAACCTCATGTTTTCTCATCTTGCTGTTGAGTATTCCTTTAGCTTGTTAAGGTCACTCTCTTAGCAGTCTCTGTTCTCTGATAGTGGACAGTGTAGTTCTTTGGCTGTATAATATGCTGTCTGTCACTAAAGTAGGGTTCCTTGTTGCAGCACACCTACTTTGTACTTTTCGGCCTGACAGTTGCAACTTGGTCTGCTTTAGAAAGGTTTTTCTGCTGTGGGTGAGGCCTGCCAGTCCTGACACCCTCTCTGCTTTGGGTAGGTCATGCATGGGTAGGGGGATGCATTGGTACAGATGGAGAGCAGGGATACACGGCTCACAGAGAGATGTGTGCCCAGGGCATGCCTATCCTCCCAAGCAGCAGGGAGTGCAGCTCCCCCCTCTCTCTCCTGATAGGGCTCTGCACCTTTCTTGGTGACCTGCAGTGAGTGAGGAGTGGGTCGCTGTGCCTCTTGTCTTCTCCTTCCCCAGCTTGCTGTGCTTCCTCAGGTCTTTTCTTCCACCCTCTTTGTGCACGCTGCCTCTTAGGATCCCTCGAGGGCAGGGCTGGGTGCCACATCCTTGGTTCTCTTGCCCTTGAGCGGCAGCAAATGTCGGGGTTTATATTGCCTTGCTCCGCTCATGGAGAATGGAGTGCAAGTGGTAATGCCTTACTTCTCCAGGCCATCTGAGCTTTGGGTTCTGGCAGTTCTGTTAGATACAGTTTTTTTTTTTCCTACCCCCATGGGGCTCTATGTCCTTTATTTTGACCCCCGGTGGCCATCTGCAAGCCTTGGGAACTACAATTTCCTGCCCTCTCCTTCAGCTGCTGAATGGTAGGCCATGGGTTGGGGCAGGGTACAAGGCTCTCCCTCTCTTTCTCTCTCTCCGTCTCCTGCACCTGGTTTTTGAAGTCACTACTGCCTGGCTCCACAGCACCCTGTGCCTTCCCTACGCGAGAGGACAGCCAATTTCCCATTTGTTCCAGCTCCCAGTGCCCTGAGGACGTTGAGATATCCAGAGGCTTTGCTCTAAAGTGCACTGAAAAGCGCACTATGGAGGTCTGTATTGACCTTAAGTCTTCTTTGGGGGCGGGGGAACCCCACCATTAGGGTCCTCCTCAACCCATAATCAACCATGTTTGATTTTACCTCCTATCTGTGGGTTTTCTTGTAGTCCCCAGTTGTACTTTACTCCAGCTGTTTGGCTGGCTGGTTGATTTCTTCAGGAGCACTTCCTCCTGGAGCTGTTATTCCATCCTCATCTTGGCTCTTCCCTGTTGTACAATTTAAAACATTTTTTATTATCCTACCTACGTTAACATAATTTTTTCTAATTAAATATTTCAGAGATAAAAGAACACATGTAATTTCAATCCTTTGAAGTTTATTTAAATTTGCATTATGGCCTAACATAAGATCTAATTTACTAAATTCACCATATGTACTTGAAACTAATGTGTACAGTGTGGTTATTAAGTGTAAAGTAAGTATAAATGATGGAAAGATGACTAATATGTTCAGTTGTTTTCGTCTACGTATTTACTCATTTTTATCTGGTTTTTCTATCTGGAGGAGAGGTGTTAAACTCTGTAAAATCAGCTATTTGTCCCTTTAAATTTGTTAAATTTTAGTTAATGTCTTTTAAGGTTCTGTTATCGGGTACATAAAAGTTTATGCTTAGTATGACTTCCAGATGAATTCATTCCTTTGCTGCTATGAAATGCTGGCCATGACTTTTGGAAGTATTCTTGTGATCTATTTTATCTGCTATCATTATAGACAGTTCACCATTCTTTATGGCTACTCTTTACATACTACATCTACATACTACATCTTTCAACTTCTAAAATTTATATTTAAAGCCTGTCTCTTGTACATAGCAATTAATTGGGTCTTCATTTTAAAATATCATGTTGGTCATCTTTGGCTTTTAATTGGAGTTTTTTGTCCATTAACATTTAATATGGGTATTGATATCATTGATTTAGACTATTGTTTCATTCTTCATGTGTTTTAACTCCTCTCACCTTTTCCCTTCCTTATTCTTATTTCTTTTGGATTATTTCAATATCTTAATTTCCATCTTAGCACACTATTTTAAAATTTTTTTTGTGCATTTAAAAAAAGCTAGCTTTGTACTTTTTATTACTTCAAAAATCCAAGATTCTCACTGGTTTCATTTACCTGAAATATTTTAGTACATTCTAATGACAAATTCTGAGTTTTTCATTATCTAAAATATTTTTATTTCACGTTCATGTTTGAAGGATATTTTGCCATAAGTAGAATTGAATTCTAGTTGGCAGCTAGTTCCTTCTAACATTTTAAGTATGTTCCATTGTCTTCTACCCTGTATATATAATTTCTGGTTAAAGTGTTGGTAATAATTTTTATCCTTGTGCTATATTTAATGTGATTTGTCCCTTTTTTCTATTTAAATTGGATTACTTATTAATATCTCCAAATTCACTTATTTCTTTTGTCTTTATTATTTGGCTGATCCACTGAATTTTTAAATTCAGACATGTTGTTTTTCAATGCTAGCTTTTATCTCTCAATACTAATGATTGAACTCAGGGCTTTTGTGCTGAACGATATCCACAACTGTTTTCAATTTTTTTTTTACTTTGAGACTGGAGCTTGTTAAATTGTCTCATCATTTCAATCATATAGACATATATTGACTGACATAATTAAATATAATTTCTATTTAAAAACTTGCCCTGATAATTCTTACAAATTATTTATTATTGTTATTTTTGAGATAGGATCTCTCTCCATCATCTAGGCTGGTCTTGAGCTCAGTATGCAGCTCAGGTTGGCCTCAAATTCATGGCCTTCATTAGCCTCCCAAGTGCTGGAATTACAGGTGATGATAGATCAGCTGGGCATTTCCTAATCTACTCAACTTGCCATGCCCAGTTTATGTGGTGCTGGAATGGAATCCAGGCCTTGAGATCGCTAGGCAGATGCCCTGACCTCTAAATATTATATTCCTCCTACTCCTTATAGACAGTCTTAAGGCTGGGAGCTAGTGTTTGCATTTTCTTTTGCGATTGGGTCACATTTTTGACTTTTGTGCCGTTCTTCTGCTTTGAGTTGCTTAGAATCTAAACTACTAGCTGGCCGCTTTGGTCACTGGGTTTGCAAAGTTTACAGCCCTATTGAAGCTGTTGAGGTGTCTCTGCACCATTACCTAAAATTTTACAATGAGGTGGTTTCATAGTTCTAAGATAAATTTATAAATATAGAAGAATTCTAAGTATTGTGTTTGATATATTATTATCCTGACATTCTATTTTGGGTGTTTTGGAAGACTTTGAAGGGTGCAGCAGCATAAATAGTTAAGAAAGACCAGCTGGGCAGATTCTGGCACTTCTTTCATCGGTGCAATCCTTTCCCCTCTCCCTCTCCTTCCTCTGTGTAATTCTTACTGTGCATCACCAGGAATGCTTGCATCCTGGCTTTTTCTTACATTGCAGCTAATCTATTTTTCCTTTATTCCATTCTTTTTCTCAAGGCAGAAAAATTGGGCTCTAGTAGTGAACTTTTGTGAAGTTACCCTGGCAGTCCCCAGTGGTGTGGTGTTCTTTCTATTCCTGTCGTGGAGTGTCTTGTTCTAACTCTTTGCTCTTTTGTACCCATATTACTTGTATTATGGACAGTATAGATGCTAGAAGTTTGGTTGTAGGTTGCAGCTGTGAACCTTAAAGTATATGTAAATTCCATGGAGATTTCTATATGATTGGAATGTTGGTGAACATGTACAAATTGGCTTGTTTTTAAATTCTTGTTCTTGTAGAAATAGCATTGGCATCTGCAACAATAACAAAATTGTCCCTGTGAGGAAACCTAGAGAACCTTTTGACTTTATCAATGGAATTCCTCATTAAATATGGAAGTGGCTCTGAAAAGAAAGCATATCTCTGATTTTTGAAATATTTAATACTCTAATAGATCTTATTTTGCTAGAATATGAAGAAAACACAGTTGTGTGAGAATGCATTTGAAAAATTTACATTGGTAGAAAGTAAGCAAAGGAGACTAACTGTACCCATGAAGCTTGGCTTCTTTCCCCGGTAAGAAATATGTAGCATGGTCTTCTCATCAGTGTATCTTTGACATCCCACTCCAGTCTGGCTGCTTACCTGCCATCTGAACCAAGTGTCCCTCTTTGTGTTTGGCCAGGCTATTTGTCTATATTTTTACTCTCAAGATCAGATGATGAAGATGCCCTGACTTATCCCTTGCATAATTTCCCTTTGGTATTCAAAGTACCGATCAAGCAACAAGAATACTCAATTATAAATCTAAATCCCGATAAAGCACAAGAAGACATGGAGGGAGGGCAGGAACCAGTGATCTGCTATGTGTCTTCATTTTTCTCCAGTAATGTGGAATGTGTTAATCTGAAGAGAGATAAATTGTGCAGTGGCACAAACTCAGTCACCTTTCTAAACTATTGAGTGTCCACCTTTCTAAACTATTGAGTGTCCCAGCACAGCTCCTTCTACACACCTCATGTCAAGTGAAAATTCTCCAGGCCGTATGTTGTGTGTGTATGTTTTTTTATTAATATTTGAAAATGAGATTTGCTTTCTCTGGAAAACAGAAACAGGCATATCCCTAACATCCTGATACTTTCAGTTGAGTAACTCCATCTGCTTCGTGGAGTTGGTTAGAGCAGTCATCACCTTGGAGCCATGCTGTGTGCTTTTCCTCTCCACCCCGGCGCTCACTAGCTCTGAAACCTTGGGCAAGTTGCTGCCCCTCCTCGGTCTACTTCACTTTTTTGTCCGTAAAAGGGGATGGCGAGGATGAAAACCTTTTAGGGGTGTTTTAAAAACTGAATCAACATATATGAAAGCTTAAGAAGGGTTCATTAGTGCTTTTCCTACTCCTTTCCTCTCCAATTCCTCCCCCTTCTTTTCTTTCTTTTCCTTTTAACTCCTCCAGATCTTTACTTTTTCTATGATCCCTTGGATGATCCAAAGACATACAGGCATAAAGAAAACAAAAGAGCCAGGCTGGAGAAATGATATTTCAGACACATATAATTTGTCTTTACAGAAAAGGGAGCTGAGTAGTTTAGGCACTTAAGATATATTTTTCTATTTCTTACAGTAATCCTGGGCGGATTATTTTATAGGTGAAGGAAAAGAATGATAACTTGTTCAGCATACCACATTAGCGAGGGCAGTGTTGAAACAAACTCAACTCTCTGACTTCCATGGTCATGGAGTTTTCTCTCTGCTGTTGGGAGTTTGGTGATTCCTTAACTCCTCCCACTACAGCTCCGTCTAAAGCTTCCCTGAGTCCTGGCAAAATAGATGGAAAAGGGAGACTGTATGTGGATGTCAGGAGCACTTCCTGTAGCAAGTTGAGTAGAAGGGTAAGAGCTGTGTGGTTGACTGACAGCTGATCTTCGCGGTTAATAAGCTGTAGGTGGTACCAATAGCATGACCAACATTAGTGACATTTCAATTTTTTAAAGCTTATTTGGTCATGACGTATTTGGGATTAACTACACTAAATGACTTTGGGTCTATTCCCAGGTCTGTACAGTCAATATACTAGATGGAATATTTTTATTTTGAGTTGTATTCATAGAGTTTTGCCTGAATGTTTGGAATATTCCCATCTACACTGAATTCTTTTGTGGATAAGCTATTACTTTATTTTATTTTATTATGAAAGGACATCACATGAAAAAAATATAATTCTTACACATTAATAAGAGTGGATATCCAGAAAAGCTTTTAGCATTGAGGAAAAGTCCATAAAGGTATTTTTTAATTTGATACTTTAAAAACCAAATTCTTTATAAAAAAGATTTATTTTACAGTAAAATCATGAACCACTTATCTGCTCAACAACATCCCTCTGTTATGTGTGGCTGGGTGTTTTTCTATCAGTAAACAGAAGAATTGTCAGCTTTTCCCCTTTTCGTGTTTTTTTCCCAGGGTTTTGCTTGGTATTCTGGGTAATATGCATATTGATTAGTGTGTATTGATTGGGGGGGGGGGGTGCAGCCATTGTCCAGAATGAAGGAATGAGTTGGAGCTTTTATTACACAAATTTGGGAGAAGATTGCTGAACTAAGGGGAAGAGGCTTTGATATGAAGTAAAAAGTTGAAGTAGGTGAGGCTGCTAGCAGAAGAGCTGAGGGGAGACATTTTGTAGCTCATTACATTTAACATTCCTGCTTCTGTCTCACCAGTAAACAGAAGTGTTATTCATTTTGATGAGCTGAAAAGCCTTCTCACAGACAAGGATCTGATTCTGAGATGGGGGACTCTGCTGATTAGAAGTTGAGGCTCCTGAATGGGTCTCCTTGTCATCCCTCTTTCCCACCCAGCATGCCACTTCAGGGGGCTGAGTTCTTGGCAGTCACACCCCTACTCTGCAATCCCTTATTTTGCCTCTTTCCTTGCTCATTCATTCTGAATTCTCAGTGCACTGATTTACCCTTGCTTCAAACTGGTTTTACCTGATTATTAACCCAGTGGGAAGAATTAACTTCTAACTCCAGTATTGTCTTGTGTCTCTCGAGACATTTTGGCACAACTTAGCCCCATGAAATTTGAGTTGTGATTTCTGAGCCTGGAGTATGATTGTTGACAAGGAAATCTGAGGGGTGTCTAGTAACATAAGGAAACCATTTTGATGGAAGTAAAAGTCTACAAGTGAACGTTCATTAATGAGATGGAACATTTATATATAGCAAATAATTACAGTTACTATTCTTGTTATGTATTTTTCCCAGTACTGGTTGTGTACAATGTGTGGAGTATTTCCTCTTTAAGTCATAGAGAAACACAATTTAAATATGAAAAGGATAATATAATTAGAGAAGTAGAGACTTTTCTTGCTATTCTGTGTTTCCAAGTCAATAAATTAAGACAAGTAGTTCATTTGTATATATGTAAAATAGTAAATCTATAATCAGCATAATCAACAAGGGTGGTCATGGAGCCCATTGAGTAGAGGAACTGTGTATGAAAGAGAGTAATAAAGTTAAATACTATTTTTATAAATTTATAACAGTAGTTACCGTATCGAACTCTTATTTAATATCAGGCAAATATAGCTTGCTATTTCTTTTTGTAGATAAAGTTTTATTGTAACACAGCAAGACCCATTTGTTTGACTATTATCTATGGCTGCTTTCACATTTTAATGATAAAATTACCACAAGGGCCATAATGGTCCACAATAACTGAAATATTTACTGTCTGTTCCTTTATATAAAATGTTAGGTGACCCCAGTTATAATTACTGTCTTTTGTAGGTAAACAATCTGGAGCATAGATAAATTACCTCACTTGCCTAAAGCTGTACAATTGGGAGTAGCTGACAATTCAAATTCAGGGTTTCTGATTCCAGAGTCTGTGTTCATAAGGGTTATTCCTTCTTATTGTATAAGACACAATTTCATATTTGAATGATGTCATTATATATTCATTTGATAAACATCTCATTTTATTAGTTCCTGGGAGGAGGATTGTTTCCAGGATATCCCATTTGAGGCGAGAAGTGGAGGACCAGACTAGGAGGAACTCTAAGGAGAATGTCCTGCTGCCTCAGATGGAAGTGGTCAAGGGGAGGATGGATGACCATGCATCAGGGGTGCCGAGAGGATGCATCTGCACTTGCACCGTGCCTGCATTTATTTAATTTATTATTATATAATTATTATTTATTTATCAATTTATTAAGATGTGCACTTATTTCCAGGCAGAAAATTTTAAGTAATCATCAGAGTGGACTGCTAGAACAGGCAGCAGGTCTTCAGGTTGACCATGCAAGGAAGGGCTAGTAATTAAATGACTTAAGCTTCCTGAGGTCCAAGGTTTTCTCATGTAAATGATGGGCATTCTAGTAGCTGTCTTCTCAGATCTGTTGATATGGGATTAAAATGAGAGAACGTCAATAAAATCCCAAGTAAGATGCTACATTTGTAAAAATTGAGAAGCTCCTCACCATTTTAGACTTGGTTACTACTTGCTGAAATTCTTTGCAAAAGGAATTCTTGCTTGATGAATTATACTTCCTAGTGGCAGCCACCAAGAACGTTCAGGACTCAGTGTGGATACGGAGCTGTTTTCCAGGGAAAGTCTGTGGGTCATCCTCGTAATCTCTGTCATTTTGCCTGCTTGTGTCCTTGCCATTACATCATCACCTCTGTATCAGGTTTGATTGCTGATACGTTGTGTACATTGATTGTCTCACACAATCCCTCCAAGTTATTATTCCCTTTTTGCATCTGAGGAAATCAGAATTCAGAGAAATGAAGTTCCCTAAGGTCACATGGTTAGTTGGTGGAGGGTGAGCTGTCCTCCAAGCCCTTGCTCTTTTCATTACAGTCTATTGCCTCTGCAGAGTGGGATTTTGGAACGAGACCTGGAAGTTCTGATCTCATTCCGTTGCTTTAGCTATTCAACACAAAGGCTGTGGTCCAACCTTTTCCCTTTTGTGTCTCGGTAAGTCATATTTCACCCCTCTCCCCTTTGGTCCCACCCTCATTGCCTGATTCTGGAACTGTCTGTGTGTTTCTGGTCTGTAGTTCAGCTTCTGTCCCCAGGCATTTGAGAAAGGCATTCTCCACAAAAGGGAAAACACATTTTATTAAAGCAAACATGCAGTCCTCAGCACTTTTACTTATCTTATTTATACACTACAGTGCAGCTTTCTATGACCTAGTGATTATCATTTCCCTGAGCTATCATCATTTTAAAGCTACCTGTTCATCCCGCTTCAGCAGATGGTACTATGCTGGGAGTATTGTAAGAGCTTTCAAGAAAGGAAAACAAAAAAACAAAGGAAAGATGTGTGGTGGGCCAGCGAGAGAAAGAACTCACTTGCATTGTCTTCACATACTGTCCTGGTTCAGCTGGGCTGTGAAGTGGGAAGAACTGAAGACCTCAAATCACTTGCAAAATTTATTTATCTAGGGTTTTCCCCCTTACCTTACCAGTTGGTGTCATAGACTAGGCAATAGGCATACGATTGGTTTTAAAAATTCTTGTTTCTGATCTTCCCAACCATATCTCTGGATTAGTCAGCTTTTGCATCACTGGGTTGGAATACTGGGCATGTATAACTCAAAGGAGGAGATATTTGTTTGGGATCACAGTTTCAGAGGGTTCAGCCCATGCTTGTTGGGCTCCAAAGCAAAACAAAACAAAACAAAACAAAACAAACAAACAAACAAAAAACCCATGGAAAGCTGCTCAACCCATGGCATCTGTAAAGCAAAGAGAGGAGGAGCTGCAGACAGGAATGAGCTTTATCAGGTCAAGCACAGGTAGTGACGCTCATACTTCAGTCAGGCCCTGCTTCCCAATAGCACGTTCAGCTAAGAACTTCACCAATGAATAGAATGTCCTCATGATCCAACCGCCTTCCAAAGCCTCACCTCTGAACGTGTTAGTCTTTGAAGGGACATACTGGATTTAAACCATGATTCATTCACCTGACAGATGCTTTTGGAGTGCTCACCTTATAAAGGGAGCTGTTCTGGGTTTGAGTTCTGATTTCAGCAAATATTGCTATTCCCTTGGGCCAGTTCTTTGTGTATTTTGCATCTCCCTTTTTCTGTCTGGAAAGTGCAGAGGCAAGCTCACAATGCTGCCTCTGAAACAAAAGAACTGGAGCTTGTAAACATCTTTTATGGATAGAAAACTTTAAAGTTGTAAATAAGTCAGGATTATCGAATAGGAAGGGTACCTAAGGACAGCAGTCCACGGGGTGACAGTTCAGATATGAGCTGCTGAGACTGGAAGAGAATTGAGCTGGCTCTGCTCTGTTTCAGATTCGCTGTAATTCTCAGTACTCCAGACCTGCCTTTCATATCTTTCCCCTTTTAAAATTATCTCTACCCACAAAGAGCCTTTCTAAACATTTTTTCTTCTAACCCCATTCACCCCTGGATCAAATTTTAATAACAAAGAAATACTGGATACCCCATACGTACGATGATCTTTAGAGAACAAACCATTGTGCTATGTAAGATTTTTTTTGGCTCCCTTAAACCAAATTTCACTCACTTGGGGTTACCTTGCTCCCCTCTCCATTGGGAATACATGCCCTAGATCAGTGGTTTTCAAAGTCTTTCTTTTTAATCTATTCAAATAGTATGCAAAATGTAATATGTGCAGTTGACAGAAGTAGTACCTTAGTTAGCCAATGAGAAAATAAGCTCATCTCCTGGTTATCGCTGAAGGGTCAACATGGAATATAGACAGCTTGCATGTACCTCTTTCTAGTTTTCGTTGTAGTTTAAAAACATTTTAAAATGCATGTTGAAAAAAAATTCAATTCAAGTATTTAAAGAACTTCAAATCACTGGAATGCAGTTGGAAGCCCCGTGCTCTGTAGTCTTCTGGGTGACAGTTCTTTGGAGTCAGGTGGGAGAGCCTGAGAGCGTTCCCAGTTCCTCCAACGTGACACCATGGGAAAGTCGCTGAGTCTTAGTTTCATCGGTAAAATGGGTATTGGAACTCGTATCTACCTCACAAGATAGCTCTAAGAACTAAATGGGGTAATCCATACGCTATAAAGGCGATCGGGAAATTTTAGCTACTTTTCACCTTACTCTGTTCCTTTGTATTTCCTTCTATTGATCACAGAAACGTGTGGTCAAACACATAGCAGACAATAGCTACCAAAGAAATGCCAAAGCAAGCAAAGAAGGATCTGGTGTCACTCTCAGTGGCTTTGTTTTCCTTTTCCTGGACTTGGATGGGGAAGAGTATGATTACTTTGTTTGAAATGCTGAGACACTGCTGTGGGTCCTGGCTTCTTTCAGTGAAACTGGAGGGTCTGGTTAACTGTATATTTTGAGTAACATAAATTTTTTTTTTCAAGTGGGTTTTATTAAATGACAGCTACCCAGTTTATAGATGGAAACACCAAATATTGCTTTTTGTTTTTGTTTTATGGTACTGGGGATTTAACTCATGACCTTGTGCATGCTAAGCAATTTTTCTATCACAGAGCAGCTCCACCTCCAGCCCTCAAATGCTTCTTTATAATAAGCAAATACCGTATGTTCCACTTTGATAGTTTTTAGCATTACTATTTTTTCTTTGGACATATGACTAGTAGATGGCTTTATGGATTTGGTGCATCTAGAATGGAACTATGACCATTACATATTAATGATTATGTCCTCTTAAAAGTTATAGTTTGAGTGGAAGTTGATGATTTGGGATTTGACATCAAGATAATTTAGAATACTACCAGGTAGAGTTGTTATGAGGACAAGTCAGAGAAATGAGTTGTAGTCTAGTCTTGTTTAAACTGCTTCTGGGATTTTGCCTTGGTCACCGGTAGAGATGATGTGTCGTATGCCTTCTTCCTGATTTATCAATACGACAACCGGAAGAGATAGTCCCCATGCCCTGCCTGCCCTCCGTGTAACATGTTTTCAAGAGGAAGAAATTACAGGTAGAGGGAGATAAAAAGCATGATGGCTCACTGGGTTAACTTTAAAATTTCTGCAAGAGAAATATATATATATATATATATATATATATATATATATATATATATATATATATATATGATTTTTTTCTCTTTTTTTCTGTGTGTGTTGACGCCAATGGTTGATAAAACTGAAGTTTAACATCATAAATTTCCACTTGGACATTCAGTTCGGAGAGCCTGCATCCAGCAGCCTTATCATTTTGAATTGAAGTCACAATCACTAATGGAATCTGCTAGCTTTTCACACACTGAAATTAACTTTGATTCTCTCCCCCAACATATGTTTAAAAGCAACACACACATCCTGTACACTGACCCATCAAAGCAATCAGTGCCATAGAGGAGGCTGTAGACTCACCTACCAGGCCTGCGAAAAAAAACCGAGTTCTTTCAGGAGTAGGAATAGAATTTCCGCATCCTCTTCTGGTTCCAAAGAAGAGAGGGCTTCCTTCCTCCTTTCCGATGAAGGAAGAGAAAGAAATGCCACTTTCCTTTGCAACTGTGAATAATAAAATTTATGCTCTAAGATCAGTTTGCTTCTTTAATATGAAAAATGATATCCTGTTTGCATGAGACATTTCCCTGAATACTTAACATAAATTGAGCTCTTAAGTTTTTAACAAGAAATTCTGGGCTGTCTTGCCTACAAACTGAGTGGATCTTGGAAACATTGCAGATTTCTTGATCAGGTACGAAAACTAGTCTTTTCCATGAGATTATAATGTACTTTTTGATATTCAGGAAGAAATTGTCCAAAAATAATTCTTGTTTATGTCATTTTTTTTTCTGTATCTTTGTCTGATTTTCTCTTTATTCTTTCCTTTTATTTTTTCTCATTCCCTTCCCCTCCCATATTTATGCAATAATTTCTTTACTTTTTATTTATCACACTCTCAAGTGTCATGGGCCCTGTTAGTGCATTACAAAGCAGACAGGTAAGTATACCGGAGAAAAAAATGCATTTTATCGTCACTCAGAGTGACAATTAAAGTGACAACAACAAGGCCAGGCTCCTCCATCATTGTTTTTTAATATTGTCAGCACCAGCTTTGCCAGAATTACCCTATCTGATGCATGAATGAACTTCGTCATTTTTCACACTGTATGATGCGGGGCCTTAATACCTCGTCAGAGAGCGAATGAGTCTCCTTATTATTCAAATGAGGACCCTAAAAATCCTTCATGGCAACATGCAACCTAGCCAAAGCAAGTGAATTCGGCGGACAGGATGGGCTCACAGGGGCAAAAGCTGTCTTACGTGGTATACATTCTCGTGTCAGGAGAGCAAAGGCATTTTGGTGCACCATGTTTTTCTTTAAGACTCAGGACTCAGTAGGTCAGTGCAGACACTCAGAGCCTAATATGTATTTTGATTCTTCTATAATTCTCCGTAACCCACAAAGGAGGTCAGAGCCCTTACAGAGAATATAAATGGTTAGTTGCTTCTCAGTGTAGCCTGCACTCTTGTACCAGACAGGCCTTCCCTTCTGGTAGCTGGGTTCCTCACTCTGCTTCTTTCTTCTCATTTAGATGTTTGCAATTGATAGTCTACTGACAGATTGAATGGGATCGAGGCAGGGCCTTTGTTCCACAGCCGTAGCCCCCAGAAACCATGGGGAATTTTACTCTTTGAACAGTGTTATGGAGAGGAAGTGGAGGGAGACATTACTGGCAGGCAGATGCTGGGAACACTAAATTCCCACGCGGAAAGACAGAAGCCTGAGCATTCTTACCTTCTTGGGTGGGTGCTGGGATGACATAAAACAATTCGTGTTCAATAAGGAGTGTGGAGACCAGAAACCCAACAAATATGACCAGCAAAAGTCAACATGCTTTTTTTTTGGGTAGCCGTGTTTTAAGATTTATTTATTTCATTGTCTAGAGACTATGACCTCAGTTTAGGTCTCCTTTTGGGGGAATCAATTTCTGTAATGGTTAATTTCTGAAGGCTCAAATCAAACAGCTACTTTTGTTTTACTGATGGGCTGACCTTCTTTATACTGATCTCTAGAGTTTGTTGTATCACATGCTCAGTATCACACACACACACACACTCTCTCTCTCTCTTCCACTCCCACCCTGACATTAGCTTTCTGAGATGTGTTACATATCTCTCTGCCCCAGTATCTAGCATAGAATTGGGGCATTCTAGATGTTACTGAATGGTGAACAAACATTTGAAGACAAATTTTTGGAAAGTCTTTATTTTAAAAAGCTGTATGATTTCAAGCTCCTGTGAAAATCTGTCCCAGCTTTAATTCATATGTATGCTTGGAAGTGTTCAGAACCATGGCATGAAGAAGGGCCATATAATATGACAGTGAAGTCAAAGGATGTTGAACATCTCTGAGAACACAACAATTCTAATTTAGTAGGAGTGGGAGATGTTTCACATTTCCAATTCTAGCCTTCTGTGGTTTTGAGGGTAATGCAGAATTGACCAATTGTTCATGCCCAGTATCTCCCCCGCCACCCCATTTTCATCTGTGAACAACAGTCTCATTGATGACAGGAGATGTTCATGGACATTGAAGGCATTTCACTTTGTTGTTTAAAGAAGTCTTCATCCCAAAGCCACGAGATTATTCTTTCACATGAGGTGGAAAGAAAACTAAGAAAGCCTCCTTCTGTCCTTGTCCTCATGCTGTAGGAACTCTTTCTTTTCTTTGGGAGAGGCTTTTCATTATAAGGGTTGCATGGTAAGTACTGCACATGGAGATGAAGCTAGATCCCAATTTACTCAAGATTTGTTCCCAAATATTTGTTCCCTTGCATCAGAGGAGCTCTGTGCAGGCTCCATCAGGCCACTGGCAGACCAAGCCAGAGGATTTGAATATGAATGTCATTGAAGTTTCTTTTTAGAGGAAACCCTCTTAGCCACAATGGAGAGACACTGCTTGCAAGTCTGTGACTGCACACGAGAATAAAGAGTTCAGGATGTCTCAGTAAAAGGAGAAATCAGGACAATAAACACCCATCATGCCCCACTGGCCAGTCTGTCTCACCTTCTCTCTCTTGGGGTCTAGAGAATGCTTTCTCCAGGGATGCACTCGTTGCATAAGGAAGGTTTGTCCTTTCAGAGCCAACATAAAATCCATTTCCCACACAGTTAGAGCCATTCCTGATGAGATTCTGAGTCTCACAAAAGAATGTCGCGGATTCTTTCCGCTCACTCCACGCATCTGGATGTTGATCTGGAGAAACAAAGGAATGGAAAAAGGAAAATGAGTTTGTGTCAAATGGAAATTGCACATCTTTCATGTCGCTGGCTGGTGTTTCTGTGATCCTCATCCACCATTTCTTTCTGTGTGTGTGTGTGTGTGTGTGTGTGTGTGTGTGTGTGTGTGTGTGTAAAATTCCCCCTCCGACCCTGCAAAACATTGCAAAACTGGATTTAAATATTTCAGGCGGACTGCACACGGCATTTGCATTCCTCTGACTCATTCAGAGAGAAGACATCTGAGCAGAAATACTGCAGATAAAAGAGAAACCATTAATCCAAGGAAGATTACTGGCACAGAATCTTTATCCTGTATCCTTCCTGAAATGAGACAAAGATCTCACTATGTACATCCCTCTGGCTTAGCTTCAGATAGTGAGCAGTGCAGAGAGTGGAGTGATCCTTTTTAAAGGCACATGACATTTGTCTGAATTCTGAAGCATCATCCTTCTGTGGCATTCTTTCTGGAGTATCTTGCTTTCCTCTTCTAGATCTTCTGCACTTCCCCTTTCTCTGGTAACTTTCTAATTGTGGGCTTTGCCTTCCTCAAAGTGTTGGAGCTGACTTTTGAAAGACCATCACATAAAATCTAGGGTCATACTGAGTGCCCTGAACCATGAAGAGCTAGAGCCAAGGCATCAACTTAATGTAATAATTGCTGAATTTACTTTCCCCACCTGTGAAATGGGCAAACGCCTGGCACTTTTATTATACTTCATGCACAAAAAATGTTCAGTTTATTTGAAAAAAACTTTGATGGCAGGAGTAATATAAAAGTACAAGCTATTCCAAGTAAGTTGAATACAAATTTAAATGATTTGTAAAGGATTACTCTGGTTACCAAGGACATTTAAATTTGCCATTCTCAGACTAGTGGAATGGTACAATGGTTAAAGTGCTGGCCTTGCGAGTTCAATTCCTCAGCACTACATAAGCCAGGCATAGTTTCACACACCTGTAATTCTAGCACTCAGGAGGCTGGGGCAGGAGGATTGCCATGAGTCTGAGGCTAGTCTGCGTTACATAATGAGGTCAAGACCAGAGAGCAAGACCTTGTCTCAAAAAAAAAAAAAAAATCCTTTCTTAGAAAGGACTTCCGTTGCCTTTGTGACTGAAGCCAAACTCAGTAACACTCTCCTTTTTAACCATGTTTTGAGGGTGTCTTGCACTGTGCCAAAAACTTAGGAGTAAGTTTTATTTACTACTTTTTCCATTTCTCAGTCGAATCAGTTGAAGCTTGGGAATGGTAAGAAATTGGGCAATGACACAGATATGTGTTTCTGGATTTGAACTCAGGTATGAGTCTAGGCTGTGTGTTATTTCCAATATGTTACCTGATGTTGATTGCTGTGTCCTAGAGGCCATCAGGTTGATGCTCAACTTCAAGTTTTCTCCATTGACATCCATATGCCAACCACTCAGAAGACTGAGAATACATATAATTATAAATGAATGTATTAATGTAATTTCCAGATTTAATGAAGCCAACTGTCCTTTCATAATGAATCATATCAGTCATGGGTCAAACCCAAGGTCTCCTGTTTTTGCTGACAATTAAGAATGGGGTCTTCACAGCACACACAAAGTGTGATGCTTGCCCTGAGTGTTCGGCGACCGACACTGCCAAGTCTGAATTTCCTGTAGTGCAGCATTGGCCTGAGGTGTCCCCAGGCACTTCAGTTGTCTCTTTTATGGATCAGAAAGTGTTGTGGAGTGAGATATGTTAAAATCTATACTTTCTGCAGATGGAAGGGGTGATGGTGCTAAGAGTGACAATAATTTAAAGAAGGGATTGATAAAGTGGGGAGACACAGAGTAACATTTGAAGTTTTGCAGGACGTGTGTGCTATCTAACTTCATTTTACTGAAAAGTAGCTGTAGATAATGCATATGAACTCTTATGCCGGTGTTCCCATAAAGCTTTATTCACAAACACAGGCAGAGCACTAGATTTGGACTGAGGTTATAATTTGGTGACCTTGGATTTGAAGATAAATGAGCTAAGTTTTTTGAGCAAAAATGAAAGTCAGGAGCTACTTACTCCATTTTTATTTCATTACAGCTCTATAACCTAAGATATAGAGAATGTAGGCAGCACATGGTATGCCTTTCTGGTCATTGTCCCTGTCAAAATTACTGGAAAAATGTAGGGCAGGATGATGATGATGGTGACGATGGTGATAATAAGATAAAGCTACTCTTCACAACCACATGAAATTGATGGAAGCAGTTCTCTGTCACGTGGGAGTTGGAGCCAAACTCTTCTCTGAGCATTATGCCTGCTGAGCTGGCCATGATCTTCGGCCATTTTCCCCCCACATTTTATTGACATGTATACGTGCAAAATTCAAGGTTTACAATGAAGTTGAGCATTTTGTGCACGTACGTATCTTGTCAAGGTGACAAGGGCTTTCCCACTCTCCTTTTGTCCCTCCCCCAACCCACCCTTCCCTCCATCCTCCCCCACCCCATTCCTCTCTTTTGGCCATTTTTAAAATAATTCATTTCCATGTTGTAACAGTAGTCACACCTACTGTGTCCAATTAAATCCTCATGTGCTGCAGTCCAGAGCGTGTGATCATTTTCTAGAGATAGATCTGTGCTCCTGTGGCCTAATCTTCCTATACTTTGCATTCAGTGATGAAATTAAATTGCAGGAAATGATTTACTTTTGAATCACTCCGTTCAAAAAGGTATGAGCCTGAAGTTCTCCGATGAGTGGCAAACATATGGACTTCTTTTTAGGTGGAAAACCAGCACATTAAGTGCACTCTGTGAACTGGGCCTGAGACTTAGGTATCTCCAGACCTGCTGGATTTGTGCTTTCATATTTTGCTCTAGCAAGATTTTATTTCCAACCAAATCCCTATGAAGATAAAGAAATCTTATTTTCTTATTTTGTAGGAATTGTTTTTTTGAGGGGTAGAGCTTTGTTTTGTATGCAAGTTTCCTATCAAAGATTCTTCTGGAATCATCCTCAATCTAACTTCTTCTGGTTAGGGAAATGGATGGACAACATTGCAAATGGAGGTGATAAAGAGTTCTGCCAACCAGGACAAAATCATTTCTCTCCTGTAATTTAAAGGCCAGGAACCATGATGTCTCCTCCAATCCCAACTGCAGTGTTCAAATTATTCACTCAGAGGGATTTGATTTCAGCTTGAAGCTGGAGATCACAGTAATAATCTTTCCCAGTATGAAGCACTTATTTACTGAGTAGTCTTTGCCATTTTTAATTGCACTTTCCCCTCATGCCCTTATTAATTATCTTTCTAGTTCCTCTTTGATCTTGTCAGGATGCCCAGTATTGAAATAGAAAGGTTTATTTATTTCCAAAAACATACAGAGCCAGACAGGTTTTATAACTTGTTATTTTGACTCTTAAAGGGTCACACTTTTGGATGGCGAAACGGGGCTTCATGGAAATAAAGTCCCTCCTTCTCCGGATTTCTAGTTTGGTTTGCACACTCATGCTGCTCCCAGCCTGAGCCATCATCCTTGGCCACAAAGTGAAAAGTTGTTCAATATTTTAGTGATATCATGATTTCCAATTATGAAATTCCCTTGCTTAATAATGGTCAGTGGATCTCAAATGCCCAAGGAATTAAATATCATTTTCTCTAATATAACCCCAGCCTGTTTCCCGCCACTTTTCTCTTCTCGGCCAAACAGGTTACCTCAACATGCCCAAAGTGGTATAAACAATATTTTTTCTTGGTTTTTATGTCATTGTTTACTCTGGAATACCAATACATGCCCACTGTGTTGAAATCGTATACGTATCTCTTCAAAGCTCATCCAATTTTATGTTTTTATGAAGTATATCATAAACACTTCTTTGATTCTACAGAGCACTTGTAGTATACTTTTTGTGTTGTTACCTTGTCTTAATAACAAAATAAGGTGTGTGTGTGTGTGTGTGTGTGTGTGTGTGTGTGTGTGTAAGAGAGGGAGAAAGAAAGAAGGAGACATGGAGACTGAACTCAGGGCTTTTGCACAAAGCTATGTTCTCAGCCTGATTTTATTTTTCTTTTGAGACAGGGAACTGCTAAATCACTAAGTTGCCCAGCCTGGGCTCTGACTTGTGATCCTTCTGCCTCAGCCTTCCAGTGTGCTGGGATCACACTTGACTATAAACTCTTTGAGGACAAGACAGTACTAACTCAATTTTGTAGTCCCCATCAATGACAGTGAACCAGAAATTTTCTATGGCTTAAAGGTAATGTGCACTGCATAAATAGGAAGAGCTTTTTCATTTAAATTATCTATAAATTACAGAGGAACCATTTCAAAGTTATTATCTATATCTATTTGAGGTTGACTACAGCTTTCTTAAACAAACATAACATTTTTTATGAGTATTAGAGGTGAATTTTGCCTAGAGACACAAATTTTAGGTTTTGCTGTTTAAGAATTCTTCCTATTGTCCAGCTTACCCTTCTCTAACTTGTAGAGCAGTGAATGTCTTCTAAGTGAATTATCTTTGCAGGTTGTCCTGAGCTTCTTGGGGAGGTTAGCATTCCAGCATACATTTAGCTCAGAAAAATTTAAAAATGACATACACTTTGAAAGCAGTTAAAATTGAAGGAGCCAGTAGAAGCATTCTCTCTTTCTCTCTTTCTGTCTCTGTCTCTCTCTCTCTGTCTCTCTGTCTCTCTGTCTCTCTCTCTCTCTTTCTGTGAATGTGCTTGTTGTGTGCTCTGGAATATGAGAGCTGGCGTTCTCTCTAGCAGTTTGCTTTTCTCTTTCACATTGATTAGCTACTCAAATTCAATATGCAGTAGAGTGCACATAATGTTTTCCTCAGAATATTTTAAAGGAAACAAAACATTCCTTTCCTCATGAGTCAGTTTCCTGGTTGTGGTGTAGAAAGAAATGACCTCTCAGAGAAGCTGATGAAATGACAGATTATTACTTTTTAAATGAACTTAAATGTTCTGCAATGTTCTATGAGTCACCAGCTGAGGAGCTCTCCGTTTTGTGTGTGTGTTTCAAAGTGCCAGTCATGGTTGAATGTTAATAATCAATCTGGCTATCGATCTCTGAAGACACAGAGCATCTTTCCAAATGTGCTGACTGTTGTGTTTAACGTAATTTTCGTTTTGTTCTTGGGGTGGAGAGAGAAAAAAGAAGATAGTCACCTATTTGTGGGATTTGTTTGCTCTTGACACTTTCAAATTCTTCCTTGTGTCTGTTTCTTCCAGCATCGTCCTTTCTCCTATCAGATATGTACTGTGTACCTTTAGTATCTGCCAGACTCTGTATTAGGAGGTGGGAAATGTCTCTTAGAGAAAGACTTTACAAGAGATAGATCCAAAGTGACTTTCAAGAAAGGAAAAGCTCTCGGCAGTCTCCGATAGCTGCCCTTTCAGAGCCCCTGTTGCCTGCCGCTGGCCTCATACAAATCTTCCCTCCTTCTCTAACCCCACAGCCCCAAAGACCTTTGTGTGCCTTGAGGTCAGCTCACAGATGTGGCCCCGGGACACGCTGCTCTTTATCTATATTGTACTTACAAGAGGTGGAGGCACATGGGGCTTTCATAATTTTCCCCCCTTTTCCTTTTCGATTAGCATCTGCACAAATGGCCTCAGTTCATTGCTTGAAACTAACTAATCCGGCTTGTTAAGAAGGAGATTGCCATCCACAAGTTGTTATTCGCAGGCTTCTGAAGGAAGAGGGTCCCCGTCAGAGCAGGGCAGGCTCAGGAGAAAGGTTACATCATACAATATGTTCTTCAGGCGCCATGGGAGAGGAAGACAGTGCAGTCTTGCAGGGCCTGTTCTCAAGTGCTACTTTACTGGCTTACATAGTCCTGCCTATTCTACCCCATGAAAAGGGAGATCCAGTCACTGCTTGCCGGAACCTATTTTCCTCATCTCTTTGGCTGTCATGTGTATTTAACAGTAGTGCCCTCAAGGACAATGGGGTGGGGAAGCGTGCTAGGGGGCTCCAGCTCCCAGCCTGCAGTTTTTCATTTTACGTTGCCGGGTTTGCTAAGAATGGTCGTCTTTGTTTCCATTTTGAGTCATGGCTGAATTCTTATATGTTGTCTGATCTTCAAGCTCAAAGACCCAAGGGACGAAGCAGCTGTGAATCAACCGTGTGTGTGTGTGTGTGTGTGTGTGTGTGTGTGTGTGTGTGTGTGTGTGTGTGTGTGTGTTTGCTAGCAGGTACTGTAGCAAAGGAGGCAGTATACTTTTCCTTATTTCTTTAAATCGATTGGGATTTGAAGGAAAAGACTTTAATAAAATAGAATTGTGACTGATTATTTCCCCCTTTCTGAACATTGCTGCAAAATCAGAAGGTTATGAATAGCATGAAGAAAAAATAATGAAAAAAAAATCCCCCTTTCTAACGTAGTCCTGTGGGCTTAAATCCAAACCTTAGATTTATAATGAAAGCCCAGTGTCTATATACCAACCTCCACCTTCTGAGATGGATCTCCTTTCTGATTGTGAAGTATAAAGAAATCTTCCACATGCTTCCACTTACCGGGAAGGCACACAGTTGCTTATCTGTTGTTTTTCTTCCACATAGTCTACATTATGATTTAGAAATTCAACATCAGGTATTTTTCCCCCCAGGCCAGATGTTTTATCCTGCTATGTTAAGTCATCTTGACATGTTGCCACGAAATGGAAACAACTGCTCGTTTTAATATTGCTCCGTATCTTTATTACAAGATACGTCTCGTGCATCTTAATGCCTCATATTCTCCCTGGCTGTCGTTCTCCGATCGTCTTCATCCCAGCCCCCATCACCTCCTGAGGAAGGCATACTGTAATTGTGTGGCAGTCGTGTCCCCGTAGCGGAAGAGGTTCTAGGTAGCATAATGAATATGCAGGGCGTTTTCTCCCAGGATGTGTGCCTGTGTCTTTAATCACAGCTGGAATGCAAAATCGGACTCCACCTTTCAACTCTATCTCCACCATGCTGAGAGAGTGAGAGAGAGCGAGACGGAGACTGCTAGACAGCTCGAAAGAGATTGCAGCTCAGATGTCCTGGAAAACAGCAAATCCCTCAGACCTGGCAGATTCCGTTACCATGAGAACTGCAGATATTTCCATTGTGATGGTTTGCTCCAGCAGCCATCTGTTACACCCATTTGATTAGGAAGTACAGTTCAGCTTGCATGGGATTTTCATCACACCTTATCCCAGGGCAGTGTACGGAGGCGCTGGCGTTTTTATATGCTAAACTCCGAAGCTTCAAAGTACTGTAATTTACCAAGGCAGAGGGCATTTAATGAAACCGCACGAGAAGGTCACGAAAGACCAAAGCCTCGAGAAGAAATACACGCAGGAGATGTGGGAGAGGATTAGACGCCAAAGCAGAAATGCAACCAAATCAGAAAATTAACCATATTTAGCAATCGTTTCTCTCAGTGGAGGAAAGTAAGAGGAAGACCTACGTCGTGAGATCTTACGTGCTAGGGAAGGGCAGATGCTTTTGTGTAGTCTGTGCCTGGTCGGCCAGAGCTGTTAATTCTCTCTTATTTCTCAAGGACAGTCCAAAGAGAGCGAGGGAAGGCTAGTGCCTCATACTCTCTCAACTGATGTGATGAACCCACTGTATAACGATTACATTAGGCCTAAAAATTTTATGATGCCGTCTAACTTATCCATAGTCACAAAACGACCTTAAAAGTTCCTTGAAGCAGTGCTGTAATTTGCAGATTCAAACCAGTTATTTGGACTACTTGCCCCTCTGTGTATTTTTGTTGGGGGAGGAAATGCTGATGGTATATCATACAGACATAAAAATAGGAATTTACTTCAATTAAGACTCTTCAAATACCTGTCCAGGGTGGCATTCTATGGCCAGACTTCTGAGAGGGCTGGTCTGGTGCAGGAGGAGTAACCTAAAGTGACTTAAATTGACTGGAGTGCCTATAAACTTGGGAAGCTAATTAAATGCTTACGCACTGACATGGATTTGTGATTGCTGCTCAGGGACCGCTGATGTGGCCTCCCTGTGTTTTCCAGGTTGCATTTTGTAGAACAGACCCTGATAATATATCATTCAAGTTGGGCAAGAACAGCCAAGTTTTCCACACTTGCTAACTTTGCAGGACCATTATGTCATGTTTTGCCTGTTGCTTTGGTTTCTGGGTAATGCTTTCTGAACAAAGGAGGGACTTTCCCTATCTAATTGCAGTGGGAGCTTGAAAACTCTCACTCACTCTCATTTCCTGGCATCAGGTTGCCATCCAGGAGACTTGGAATGTCAGGAGGAATCAGGGATTTCACTCTCTGCTTTAATGCCAAGGAGATGTTTTTGGTGTGAAAGAAAAAGCTATTTATGACATTGGTCCAGTGTGGCAAGGTAGAACTTATGCAAGAGGGCCCATAGTGATATAGATATAGGGCCATTGCAGTGGGCAGCATGGACAAGGGGAATCTATGAGCAAGGAGCAAGGCTGCGGGGAGGTGGGAGAGGTCAGTGGATGGAAATTTTTTTAAAAGGAAAACAGAGCGAGAGCCTTATTACTACATTGGCTCAACAGAATCTTACTAAGGGCAGACCAGAGTGGAGGGTGGTCAGTATTCACTAAAGTGACCTAGTAGGATTCTCACTTAGAGTGGCAAGGACAGAGAGGGAAGTCCAAGGTTTCACCCAAGGTTGAGAAAAGACACAGAGGAGATTGCCCCAAGGTTGGTCAAAGGTGAGTCTGTCATTGTCTGGATAAAACCAGAGGCCAGGACCAAGGAAATTAAAAATCAGGACTCAATTTTTTTTTCTCCTGAATTTTATGGAATTCTTTTCCTTTTCTGCAGTGGAGAAGCTCACATTTCATAGCCGAGGACCTGTGCTTTCCTTCAGTGGAGAACCAAGTAGCATAGCCAGCAAATGAAGGGGCACAAGTGAGTCATAGGCCCTCCCTCCCTCGTAAGGGGGAGATTTGAAGGCTCTCCTCCTCCAGGGCAGCAGCAAATGCTTCCCACTGCTGATCTTTCAAGCCCTCAGCCCTGCCCCCTGGAGACTGGCCTGTCTTGAAGGCTTTGGAGGCAGGGCTCTGAGTTTATGAACACAGCGTTTGTCTTGAAAGGTAGCAGATGCACCGAGGGCTCTACAGAAACAATAAACACCATTCAGGTTCCCTAGGAGGACCTTCTTATAGTGGTGCCTTTGTTTAAAGGAATCATGGACTAAAATGCCTTCTTCTTCCATCCCCCGCTTCCCCTGAGTCCCCCTGTTCCCTTCCAGATCTAGGATCTCAGCCACCCTTGGAAAGCAAAGGTTAAGCACCTTGGGGGAAAAAATTTAGTTGACACACAAAATAGGAAAAAGTAAATGTATCACTCACTTGTCAGTAAGATGGTGGGGGCAGAGAGCTTTGCGGGGGAAAGGAATGAATTTTAGCTGAAGCCAGAAGAAAAACAGCCCTCAGAGGAGAGTGCTAGCTAGAAATACTCTCCTCGGAGCTGGGATGTTAACAGTGGCACCTTCTGACTTAATGTGGCATCTTTCTTCATCGTTATCAATCTCATGAGAGCTCTCCTGCCATCTGTACCATCGCTGCTCCAGGCTTCCATATGAAAGTCCAATCTGGCAGCATAAATACTGGTTAATGAAGAGTAGGTGTCTGACTGACTGGAAGAGAAGCGATCCTCTGTCAATGATGGAGCAGAATTCATTCACTTAAAAGAGAATCTGCATTTATACAGCCATTCAAGAGGAAATCTTCTCCCCTTCTCTCCTTCCCACCTCCCTAGTCTTCTTTCATCCACCTTTCTCATTTTCTTTCTGTGTCATGCCGCATTAATAGAGTTCATGCAAAAGTCAGCATAAAAATGGTCTTTGCCTCGAATGTTTTACCTTGGAGATTAAAAATAGGAATGTGATGTGGGTTTGCCGACATGTGGAGGGTTATTTTTTTTTCACTTTTTGGTGGAAAAGCTATAACTACATAGATTAGCAAAACTTGTGCAAGAATGGATGTAAAACAGATTTATCTCTATGTCAGCTTTATCTGATCCATTTGGTCTTGCCGAGCTGGATGGCTTCCTTTGTTACAATAACCAGCCTTCAAACATCTATATCCTTAGGGTATTAAATGTCAGTCTCCAATGCAGCAGTCAAGGAGAGAGGGTTGACAGCCTGTGGGCTGGAGGAGTAGAGTCGGGGCATGGGGCTGGCTCCTGGTGTGACCTGCAGGAGCTCCTCCCACTTCCCTGCACGGCAGCCTCGCAATGGAGGGTACTGAAGTTTGCTATGGCCATTAATATTCTTTTACAAAGAATTCAGAAAGATTTCCTGTCACTGACAAGGACAGATTTGCTAGAGGTCTCTCAAGGAAATGGACAATAACTAATTAATTGAGCTTTCCATGACTTTCTGCACTGTCGTTTTTCATTTATCTGGTCTAGTTTCTTACCTCGCAGGTTTAGCTATTCTTTTTCTTTCTTCTCCGTTTTCGCTCCTTCCTTTATCTACCTCTTGCATTACATCTGTCACTCTCCTTCCCCTCTGTCTCATTTTCCTTCTTTCTCTCTTTCACAGAAACTATTATTAAAAAAGAAAAAAAAACATTTCTAGGACGGTACACATATGCACAATTTTTTTTTTTTCCAGGAAAATAGGTCCACTTCTTCAGAGTCTCAGAATTATTGTCTTTTGAGGTTAGATAGGGCCTCAGAAATTTCATTTTTGTAGGGTACATGCATATTTTTAAACAGCCCTGAAAGGCTATTTAAAATTTTATAAGAATGAAATCGGTGCACTATTATTATAATTACTGTTGTTACTTTTTTTTGAGACAGGGTCTCGCTCTGTGGTCCAGGCTGGTCCTGAATTCACTTCAGAGCCCCGGCTGGCCTTGGACTCACGGCAGTCCTCCTGTCTCAGCCTCCCGAGTGCTGGGATTACAGGCATGTGCTACCATGCCAAGCTTATGTGGTGCTGGGGAATCGAACTCGGGTACTTAGTGCTTGGCTTAGCAGTTGCTCAAGCGCTTTAACCGCTGAGCCATTCCTCTAGCGCCTTGTTGTTATTTTTCAGGAATGATATACCACATATGCTGTAAAAACATGGAACCATATTAATAGTTTCAGTCTAGAGGAAAATAATTGAGAATCTGCCTAATTAAATGAAGTTTCATCACAACCTACATGCAGTTTTTTGGATCTTGGATGCTGCGTGTACACATTGCCTTATCTCTCCCTCTTGTTGGGTTGCCTGGATCATGTCAGTGAGTTCCAGGTATTACATCCACCTCTAGTCACCTCTATACAAAGAATCTGACTTCCTCCATAAGCATGATCTATTGCTTCTGTCTAGTGGTAATCTATGTAGAGAAACACAAGGCATAGAATGTAGTAATAGAGGTAGCTCAAGGTACAACAGGCAGACCTTGGATTGAACCCTGACTCTACTGCTTCCTCTGTATAAGTGGCCTTTAATGAACATGTGACCTCTTGATCCTTCATTTTATCATCTGGAAATTGTGCATACCAAGATCTGGAATCATAGCTAACTTGTGTCAATCAAACGAAGTAAATCTGTGAAGTGTTGGAAATTGAGGGCTTATGCTAAAGGGACAAACTTTCTCAGTTTTTCCAGGATTGATGGGTTATTTAGGATCAGGACTTTCAGAGCTAAAACCAGGGTCATCCTAGGAAAACTAGGATGGTTGGTTATTCTACTCAGGGAAATTCATCTCCTCCAGGGAAGACCTAGACCCAGCTGAAACAAGAATTCAAGTAGGTAATAGAACTTTCTCTATGGCTGAAGGAAGTCTTGTTTTCAATGCCTGTCCTGGTTTGGAGGTACCTAATTCTGGTTTGGAAAAGACTTGTTATCCCTTCCCTCAATTTCAGTGGGTCACATTAAAATAAAAATAGGAAGATGTAAAACAAAGCAAGCACACGTTCTTTCCCCTGAGTCAGAACTTTCTCATGCTTCAAAGCTTGGTAATGTGTGATCCTGTTCACGATCCCTTGGTCCATGTTCATCTCTCTCAGTCCTCTGAGTGATTCTGAGGTATCAGGAGGTGGTGTATTACGTTATTGCTGTGACTTCAGCTGGACTGTTAGATTAACTGAAGGTAGAGAACCTGTCTTGTTTTCTTAGTAACCATTGAACGAATGAATAAATGAATTTGTAAGTGAGGAAATGAATCAGAGAGAATCCATGGGTAAATGATAGAGTAAATGAATGCATGAGTGAATTAATTGTGTGTGTTCGCTAATAAGCTACCTATATTGTTAGCCTTGGCTTTACTGTCTTGTGATCTTTCTTATGTCTAGAATGTTGTACTCAAATCTCAGGTCACTAGTCCTAAACTGCAGCTACCACGTTAAATGTGCATTACTTCAAGTGACACAGCTCCCTCTAGGGGCACTACTCACTGTAGGTTAGCTGGGAGAATGTAACACATTTTCCTTAAAATTTCATTCATTAAAAACTAAAGTAAAACCTGCATATAGCAAACCACAAAAATATCATCCCAACAACTCATGTGTCTAAAATGGAAAGTAAAGTTATGTCTGTTTCCCTTTGCATCCTAATTTAATCTCTTTGAAAACCAACTTTCCACTATTAGATTTTTGGAGCTATAATTAAAAATTTAAATAATAGAATTTTAGTTTTATTTATCAACATTTGAGGATATTTTTGACATCCTGTTATGGAAATTGGAAGTAGTTTGTTAGTTTAAATATTGCTTACCTCCCTCTTCTCTACCTCCTGAGATTTAAATATTGCATTGTTACTGTAGTAATGCTACTGATTAGGCGCTTGCATGCTCATAAATTCTCCATTCTTTACTTGTAGTACTATTTAGATGTTATCTATGGAAGCCCTACAATTTATCACATTTACATTTATTGCTATATCTCCCCTTTGTTCCTGTTATATTGACAATTTATATTTATGTTAAGTAATATCATTTCAATTGTCTTTAGCTTTATTTTATCCATGGGTCAATTTCACATGTTAACCAAGGAATAAATAGTACTTACAAAAGTCATCCTGTCAAAGTGATTACTGTCAAAGAGGAAGATGTATAATCCTTAACCACAGAGGTCAAAGGCTTCTTTCGTGATTTCTCTGGAGCCTTTGTTTTTTTGAGTCATGCATAGATGTATTTTCTTTCTCCCTTTTATTCTTCCTTTCTCTCTCTCTCTCTCTTTTTTAAGAGGCAGAGTCTGGATCTGTAGTCCAGGTTGGTCCTGTACTCCCTGTGTAGCCTAGAGACTGGCCTTAAACTCATGGCAATCCTCCTGCTTCGGCCTCCCAAGCACTGGGATTATAGACATGTACCACCATGCCCCGTGCTTACATGTTGTTTTTCTTAACACTGTTATATTTTTTCAATTTCTTCCTATATATTTTTTTTTGTTTTACTGAAACCCGTAATCAAGACTTTTTTTGTGCTTTGGAATATAAGAGAATAACTTTAAAATTTTTCTGTCTGATTTTATTCTACATCTAAAAAGGTGTTTATTTTTACTAGCTTTTTGATTGATATTTTGGCTAGATATAGATTTTAAATTTCAAACATTTTCTTCAGCACTTTGAAACAAATTTTTCCTTATTTCTGTTCAGAAGTACGTTGTCATTTTGGTCTTGTTGCTTTCTAAATAACTTTGCATTTCTTGATTTTTTTGGATTTTTTGAAATTTCATCAAAATTCCTTTAGATTTGTATTGTTTTTATTTGCTTTGCTCATAAGTTGGTTGGACTTTTCATCATAAACAACAACCTCTCTACCTCTAAGATTCCCCCAACCTCCGTGTTTTAAAAAATTATTTTTGTCAGATATTTCTAAAGGCACACCCTAAAACATTTTAAAAATAGCTGGGCATGGTTACACACATTTGTAATCTCAGCACTCTGGGAGCTGAGATAGGATAGTAAGTTTGAGACCAAGCCAAGCAATTTAGCAACTTAGCAAGATCCTTCTTCAAATAAATAAATAAATAAATAAATAAATAAATAAATATTCTATCTTAAAAAGGGCTGGTAATGTAGGAAAGTGTTAAGATCCAGTGTTCAATCCCTTGTACCAATTTCCTGAAACATTTCTGTTTCTTCTGATATCATATTGGCTCAATTTTTCCCCTCTCTCCCTCCCTCTTTTTGGCTCAATTAAAAAAAAATGATAACTGATTTCCTCAAGTGTCTTGTGATGTTCATAACCAATGAAAGAATAATTAGAGTCACTAAGATAGCTCAAATGGAAGTATTCTGTAATTTTGAAAAGTTTTTTATTTTCAATAGGCTTCTCCCCTGATTGAGAGGTCTCACTTACAGTGTGGAGGTGATGACTGACAGATTGTCATAAGGTCCATGAACAGAGAAGACAGGGAATAGAAGAGGCTTGGGGACTCTCCCACAATCTCCTAAATATTAGAGCTTTACTCTGGGTTTAGAGTATTTCAGTTTATTTTGCTCCTAGATGGTTCTGTTTTTTTCCTATTTCCTGTTTCCCTTGTTTAATATGTAGAAGGTGACAAGTGATTTTTATCTACCTTTTCTGGGCTCTATCTCCTACACTTTTTTTCCAGTGGTATTTCCCATATTCCTAGAGAGAAGTCAACATGGCTTATCCCAGGTGGGGTGAGGGGTGGAATGTGGCTGCTACTCTGTAGGCTCTGTGAGCCTGGAGCACAGCGAAGGTCTGGTTACCACTGCTATTCCTACTGCAGTTACTACCCGGATGAGGATCAGCCCATTGAGAAGGCTGTCACCCCTAGGGAGAACTGTTTTGGTATCAGTAGTTTGTCTTTTGGGTTACAGTTTTCCCAACTCTTATTGTACTACAGGATTTCCTCAATATTTCTGATTCCAGCTGTTTTTGTCTTCACTTTGTTCTATCAAGAAACTGTTCTATCATATCAGCATTTCAGTACAACCTTCATATGTGGGGAATGACACATATGCTGATCTACTAGCAGGAAGTGCAAAGCAGAGTAGAATTCTGTGAATTCTAGCAATAAGTTCTAGCACTATTGCATATAGCAACAGTGGGGTGAATGAAGGATGAACTTAAACTTCTGTGATTTACTCAAATGACTTCTCCCCTTGGCCAAACATGCAACTTTTTCTTCTTCTATTTTTTTTTTTTGACCTGTCTGCCTTTGTCATCTACTTCAAAGGACAGAAGCTTTTGCACTGTCTCTTTTAAACATCTTTGGCTTCTCGAGCTCACCTAAAGTCTTTATTTCTGGAACTGCAGAAAGCACCTCTGGTCAGGGCCAGAGAGGTGAAAATATAAGACTTTCTATAGCTTTTGTTTGTTGACTTCCTTCCCTAAGCTGAAGGCAAATCCTTTTGAGGTCAAACCATGTGCCTTTTTGTTGGTATTTATGTAAGTGTGTGTGTGTGTACATATGTGTGTGCGCACAGGCGTGTGCTGGGCAAAGGGGTGGGGTTAAATAGTTGAAAAGGTGTGTTTTACCAGCCTTACAGAGATGACTAGTGAACCTGTGTTGAGAAATTGCCCGTTACTGCCCGAAGGGTTTAGTATTGCAACACATATTTAGGCTTTTCCCCCCAGGAAATCTGAAATCACATAATTATGGCAATCCAGCTTCTTTAATCTCAGTCTTTTTTTTTCACTTTCACAAGGAAGGTTGAAATATTAATTGTTATATCAGCTAAGACTTTAATATGTATTAATATATCTGTATATCTCCTGTGTGACTTCTGTCTTCACAGCTATCCAGAGATTAGTGTATGTCTCTGGCATAATCTGTAAGTCACATTCACACCAAATGCTTTTTTCTTTAACCTCTAAAATGAAAATGACTCTACGAAAGGCTTGCTAGTGAACTTCAATTAGAAACACGTTTTCCACTTACTACATTCCTGTAAGCTATGTTAGTTATAAAAGGAAGAATAGAACTGGTGAAGCAGCCCATCAGACTCTCTCAGAGAGGATTCATGGGAACAGTGGGGCACCTGGTTCAAATCACTACGTTTTGACTTTTGAAAGGAAATTAGAAAAAGAAGAGGAATATAGTAATTTGGTTGCTGCTAGAAGAAACATTCCTTATGACTTCCATTTGTCCTGACATTACTTTCAGACCAAGAGAAAAAATGCCTTGATTCTAGTCATTGTTTAATGTTTTTAAACTATGCCACATGGAAAGTGTAAGGGCTGGGATATCATATTAGTATCACAAAGCATCCATTGCTTAAATGTCAGCCGAATGACACTCTAAGTTCTACACTGTCTGGCCCATTCTACTAATGCAGTCTTGTGTCCAGTTCCATTCCTGGAGGGTTACAGTCTTCACCATTCCCAACGTATGTCATGTCCTCCTCATTCTTGCCTCTGTGCTTTCTCTCAGGCTGTTCCTCTGCCCGGAATATCCTCCTTCAAAGCTTTCCTAATGAGCAAGGGACCTCCGCACGAAATCTCTAAAAATCAGAGAACTAGATGACTATTTTTTTTCACTGAGCTCTCACTATATCGCTAATGATCTGTTAGCTAGGTAGAGTATATATTTACCCATCACTGGACTAGGTCATTTGCGTGGAATATTAGCTGAGTCAGCTCTCACTCCTTGTACAACTGCCGGTCTGCCAATAAAGAAATAGGGCTTATCCATATAGTAAGTGGGATAACTAATTTGAAACTCATCTCAGTCTGATATAAAATTTTATATATTCTTCTCTATTATACCAGGCTGTTCATGCCAATAGACTTATAATTTAGTTGGGGTGAAAGATAGAAATATGTGGAGTCATCAAATACTACAATCTCACATTTGGGCAGGTTTTATTTTGTCATCACATAGTTGAACTCTATCCTGTATATTACATATTTTGTATGCTCTCATAAGAATAAAAAAATCTGTTAGCAGAAAGCCTTCTTATGTGGTTGGTCGCATGAATGGGCTTGGATCAAACACTTTCAGTTTGCCTCTATCAAAAGCCAGCATTTTATTTTTTTTCCAGCCAGTTCAGGATGTCTTATAATTTTACTTGGTTATTCCATATTATTATTGTTTTCTCAAAGTTGTATATTTTTCCCAGAATGTCATAGATATTATCATCCTGACATCAACAACATATGATCTTGTGGTGTCCTGTGAGCACACCATAGAGCTCTCCTCACTGATTGCTGATTGATCCCCTCCATCCAGGTTTAGTCATTTGATTATTTAGAAGTTCATCAAAAATATTACTGCCCTTCAGTCTGCAGCAAGGAGTAGCTTTGCCACTTTTTGAAAGGCAGACTGTTGAACTTATTCTATTTTTCTACATTAATGTTCTAAAATTCATGGACAAAAAAGGAATTAAGTCAGTCTGCTGTGAGTCGTTCTTGATGAGCTCAGGTTAGCATCAAGGCATCTTTTATTTTTTCCCTAAATTCATGTAAGCTGCCTCCTTGATAATCTATTCTAAATTTGTCCTAAGACTATACAAATGACTTGTGACATACATGTTGTTGCCATTTTGAAAAAAAGGGAGAGGGGGTTGGGGGAGACATTGCAAAACCATGAAAGAGTCACCAGGTTATAAACAAGCCTATAATAAGCACAAAATTGTTTGGCACAGATGTTGTGTACTTGTGAAAGAACAGAGGGCAAAGTATAGTTAGGAAAGTCTTCAAGGAAGAGGTGATCTTTGAAGATGGCTGGAATTGTCTCGGGCAGCTGGAAGGTGAAAGATATTTCAGATGATGGTAACAGGATAAGCAAAGGTATGGAGGCCTAAGATGGGAATGAGCTTGCTATCTGTGGCCCTAGAAGGTAGTAGTAGCTTAGCTGGCAGAAAGAGTCTCAGATATGCAGTAGGACAGGCAGGGAGGAGCTTGCTTGTGGGATAACCTTGAAGGTGACACAGACAATGTCGGCCGTGACTACCGTGGCAGGATGAAAGGCAGGGTGACACTGAGCAAAGATGATGCTGCCTGAGGTGTGAAGAATGCTTAATATGGAGCTGCTGCTGGAATTCAGGAGCTTAGCTGGAACTGACACAGTGATCCTAGCATGAGGATGGAAGGACTTTCCTCAGTGTACGGATATTGGAATCATGTAGGAACAGACTGAAGAGCCGTGCCGATGGAAACTAGGCCAGATTGTATGGTTTGCTGAGTTTTGATAGAAGGGTTGAGTGAGAAGTTGCAAGGAATGAGGAGGAGTGGGCCTCAAAGATGACTTAAACTCTTTTAATCTTAGGGGACAGAAAGATGCTGTTATTGTTAAAGGAAATTCAACAAGAATTATATACTTTATTACAAAACTGGGTTCATTGAAAAGAAATCCCGAACAGCAATGTTACTTTCAGAGGTATTCTAAATACTTCTCAAACTAAGACTTACATTTGGAGGTGAATCCATTGTAGGTATCTCTTTAAATATATATGCAGGTGCAGCAAAATAAGTTCCCACCTCAGATCTTTAGAGGAAATAAGAGGCCTTGTAACTATTGAGGAAAAATACATTCACCTTTAAATTATATTGTTTTAGAGGTTAAAAGTATATAATTTCCCAAGGAACACATTGTGTTTCAGCCTGCTGAGAGGCTATTGCTCAATTACTCTCAGCAGTGCGGAAGGTACCTACAATTCCTTTAGCTCTGCTTAAGCTAGTGGGAGCAGTGGCCTTGCCCAGGCTGCAGGCTGACAGGGTGAATACGGGCCAGTCAGGGTACGGGGTCTTGCCCCTGCAGTCGTGATCTCTCTGCTCTCATATATCAGGAACTTGCCTAGTCACAGGCTGCCTGCACAGGTGGCCCTGGCCTCTGCTCTCCAGGGCTGTTAGACAATTTGTCTGGCTGGCATGTCTTTGAGTGTGTGTAGGTACCAATCACTGTCCCCTGGGTGTGACCAAGTAGGAAGATTGGTGTTGTCTTTTGTCTCGACAGAAAAAGGCCAGATCTGTGATCAGCTGGGTGAAGGAGTCAGGGTGACTATGAGGTGACCTTGCCCTTACAGGTGTAGACTCTGTCACCTTCAAGCTGCAAGGGGTTTTGGTGAGCAAGATGAACTGCAGAGAGTCTCAGCAGGCCCCAGGCATACAGCCTGCGGATGCATCTCAGAAACATGGCTGGTGGTTACCTGGCATCGTGACAGGCTGTGGCCACATCTCAAATTTTTGTTACTTTGATAGTTTGATATTATCAGTGGCTTCCAGTGTGGCAAAAAGTGTCTTTCTGTGTGTTTACACCAACATATATAAATCAGCCATATAAATAATTTGCTTTCCTGTACTTTTTATGTGCACATCTTGGCATTCTGATAGTTTTGAAAAAACAGCTGTGAAAACTCATTCATCAGAGATTTCAGGTCTATCTTTGTTTCCCCCGCCCTTTCTTAATTTTGCCAGTTTGAATGTCACTGGATGCAAGCAGCAAGTGCTTGACCTGGGCAGAAGGTGGGGAAAAGAGGTAAGTGGTGGCTTCAGAAAGTAGCAGAGAGAAGCCAGCGAGACTAGTAGGAGTTGTGGTGGCTAGATGGGCCTGGGAAGCTCCATCCTCTCATCCTTTTCCTTTCAAGTCCCACAACCCTCCCACTAGTCACCCTCAAAAGATTGCTTGTTAAAACTTCAGAGAAACGCGCAACCCAAACAAGCCCGGTATAATCAATCCAAAGCTGACTCTAACCCATAGTCTCAGATTTTGGAAAAGGATCCCTGGCTCCTGTTAAAGATTTATAAGCCAGCTTCAATGTCAGTCAAAGGCAGAGCCTCGAGAAAGGGAAATGCTAGCGTCTTTGACTCCTCTTCAAAGAGCATTTCCCAGCTCTCTCCTCTCTTTCTTATTGTCTCTCTGGGTAACAAGCAGAGTTTGGAAATTGTTTTTTAGCAAATGCATTAGAGGGAAGGTGGAAGGGAAGTGACACATTGACAGGTGACTGGAGGAACAAGCTTAGGAAAGGATGGTTAAAAAAAAAAAGCTGCTGAACCCGAGGGCCTCCCGAATGAATCCCCTTCAGGGTTTCATTGCAGGTGTGTAGCTGACCCATGTAAACAGGAAAGTGCAAAGCAAGTGGCCACCTATCTTTTTTTTCCTTTGAAAACCAAAAAAATCTTAAAACGACCTAATGGCAGAAGCAGCAGCCCCAGCCTAAATTATTCAGTGCTGGCTTCGGCAGTGTTAGCTGCTTGCTGTCCACCTACAGCACTGTGAGTTGTGTGTGCCCACCCTCTCCCTTGGTGTGGGGTTCTGTCGTCATCATCAGCAGCAGCAGCAGTGCTGTCTTTGTCATGGTAGTCCATAACACGTATTGGTGGCCAGTCTGGGGCAGTCGTTTCTCCTCAGGGATCATTTCTTGAGGTAAACCTGTGAAATAATTATTATAGTTTTTTTCTGATTTTATATGAGGCACACATCTAGTAAGGGGTGAAGTCAAGTTTTAATTGAGGAAGTCTGTTGAATGAATGGACAAATAAACAAATGAACGGTTAACTCTCAGTAGGTTCTCAGGCAATATGTTCTTAGGCTGGCTTCAAAACTCACAAGACCAGGTAGATGGCTGTGACATCTCTCTGTGGTCTTCACCAGTGGTAGTACAGTTTCCAGCTGGAGTGTGTGTCTTCTGGCTCAAATATGTAGCCCTCCTGGGGCCAGTTGTGGGTGCCTCTGTGTACCTGAGAAAGCTCTGGGCTGGATGACTTTGAGAGTTCCTAGGAACGCCATGGGAGAGGAATATTCTTAGTGTCACGTGCTTTAAGACATTTGGTAGCATCAGTATTCAGAAGGATGACCTCAAGCGCACTTTCCATGGGTAAAGATAGAAAGGAAAGGACGAGTGCCAGATCTGACTCCTGAATCACCAAACTGCTTTTCCTCTGATAATATCCTTGGTGATAGGCTGAATTGTGTCTTCTTCAAAGGATATGTCAAGTCTCGTTCTTTCTTTTCTTTTCTTTTTTCTTTTTTGAGACAAGGTCTTACTCTGTAGCCCAGGCTGGTCTTGAACTCACTGGTGTTGCCCAGGCTGGCCTTGGACTCAGAAAAATCCACCTGCCTCAGCTTTCTGAGTGCCGGGATTACCGCTCTGCACCACCATGCCCAGCTTTATGTGGTGCTGGGAAATCAAACTGAGGGTCTTGTGCTTGCAAGGCAAGTGCTTTAAGCACTGTGCCATTCCTCCAGCCCACATCAAGTCTTGATCCCTAGTATCTGTGCATAAGATTCGATTTAGAAACAAGTGTCTTTTTAAAAAAAACATGCTAAGATAAGATCATGCTGGATTAAGGTGGACGATACATCCAGTGATTGGTGTCTTTATAGGAAGAGGAGAGAATAACATGGGACACCCAGAAAAGATGGTTATGTGTGACTGTTGGAGGGAGTATGTCAGCTAAAGAGCTTAGGAAATGCCCAGGGGAGATGTTTCAGATGTATGTGGTTGACTTGTGGGCCAGCAAAAGAGAGAAAACCCACCCTGGGTGTGGGTGACCCAACCAGTAACCTGGTTGTTTGAAGTAAATAAAAAGAAAGGAAGAAGGAAGATTGTTACAACTCCTTCTCCTAGGACAACTCTGGGCTTCACCATTATTTTCTGAGACTGACTTGCTCTGTCTTCACATTGCCAATATCCATTGCAGGTTGGTTCTAGTCCTCAGGCTTTTGCCGTCGCCTTTTGGACAACAATCTGTGGTATCGACTCCGCTGACTATCCTGTGGTCTTGGACTGGTGTTCTTCTATCTCACTTCTGAGCAGCCATGGGACCCTCCAACTGTTCCATGTGCACATGGCCGTTGTGGACTCTCTTTCTCCTGTCCTGTAAGTCTACAAACAAGTCTCATGTAGTTTATGTATAATTTCTGTTAATTCTCTGCTAAGAACCATAGACAATATATTATGTGGATATAGAGCAGAAATTGGAGGGATGTAGCTACAAGCCAAGCAATGGCAAAGGTTGCTGGGAGCTCACAGAAGCTGAAAGCAACAAGAAAGGATTCTTTCCTAAACTCTCAAAGGGAGCAGGATGCTGACTCTTGGCTTCTAGGATTCACCCCGATTTTGTGGGAAAATAAATTTCGGTAGTTTTAAGCCACCAAGGCCAGGCAATTTGTTATTGCAGCTCTATGAAATAAGCACCCCCGGCTTTGCTCCTCGTTTCCTGGCTTTTCATGTTAAGATAGAGAGAATCAGTTAGTGCTTTCAGTCCTGTCACCTGTGTGTCCCATCTAGGCAAGTGCTGCCCTGGGTCTAGCCTTTGATGCTGTAGGTTGGAAGATGATCTGGAGGGACAGAGGGGCTTTTGATGTTTTATGTTGTTGCCATAATAAACCACATCACCCATTCACACCTTGCTTTGTAAGTGCTCAGGAGTTGCCTAGTGACTCAAAGAAAGATTGAATAAAGCTTCTAGTCATGGGACACAACTTTCCATCTTCCTCTGGTTCTCATTAACTACTGTGAGGAATGAATTAGTCTAAAATAAGAAAGATGATTTGCTTCAGATTTTATTATTTGAAGTATAAACTCATTTACTTTGGAGTTAAAGCCAAGAAGCAAGTATCCAGTGTATTAATTGCTCAGTTTACAAAGAGACTGGTGTCTACCAGGCAGTATGCCAAGTTCTTCTATGTATTATCTGGTTTACTTACTATAATCCTATGAGGTATCTACCTTATTACTATCAAATTTTAAATGATGAGACCCAGAGATAATTACTTGAATTATTTAATAATGAAAGCAAACATATTTTGAGTACTAGTGCTCCTGCTGGGAATTTTCCATACATTATTTCATGCAATACTCTCAGTGACTCACTGTGATTCATTCCATTATTTCTCTCAATGTTAAAGAATAACCACGTGACCTGACTCATGCTATTTATTGCCGTGTTTGTGGTTAACACACACATGCACACGCATACATAATGTCTTATATCTTCTACCCTCTTGGAGCTCACAGTCCAGATGAGGTCAGGCTCATTCAGGGTGATATGGCTGTAGACTCGAAGCTCACATTCCAGATGAGAGAAGAGATTCTTATTTATGGAGCAGCACAGTTTGTCCCTGTAGGAAGGCTTAATGGACGGAGGCACAGGTTGGCTTTGAGACAGTACTCCACTCCATAGGAAGGAATGAGGACAGGGTCTATGGAGACCGATAGTGAAATGCCTTATTTTGATTGTGTTGCAGGACTACAAGAAGGTCTAGAGCCTGGTAGGGTCATGTTCCTATCATTTATAAGAAGGCTTCCTTCTGAGAGGAACCACTTTATATTAGTGCAAAATGGCTAAGGTCAGCCATATTTCTAAAAAAATGAACTGAAGGAGGGACACTATACCTGCATACACAATACCCACTGGAAATGATCCACTTGACTGAGATCTGTGTGTGACCTTCAGTGTGCCAAGAATCATCTCTTGAAACATCTTGTTAATTAGGATGATGCTGTAGTCTGTGAGGCTTTGGCTACCACCTGGAGGACTTACCCTTAGGATTCTCTGGGCTTGGAGTCCATTCATTCAGACTTTTGTTTCTGACTGATTTGGACCATTGAAATTCTGGTGGGATAAACCACTCTTACCAGTGGAGACTTTTCCATTGCACATCTGCCTCTACTGCAAGCAGTGGTTCCACTTCCCCATTCTCTACCACACCAGGAGGGTGAGGGGGCCCTGGACTCAGACATAATGTCCTGGGAAATGACACATCTGCGTGTTCCAGTAGGTAGGATGGATAGGCCTGACAAGAGAGGCAGCGCTGGGGTAGAAAGTGAAACCAAAGTCTGGAAATCATCCAGTGGACCATCCATGTGAAAGGACAGCAGGCGAGTTTAGATGCACAGTGATAACAGAAGATATGTGAAGGTAGAAAAGGATTAGAGCAGAAAATTAGCAATGGGTATGGAGGACTCCCCGGATCCAGAGAAGGTAACTGCAGGGACTCTGCTTAGGATCCTTTGGCCTTGGGCTTGGGCAGGGACAGATCACGAGCACATTAACGTTTCCTGGACTAGCATCCCTAACTCAGTAGGAGAGCTCTGTGGATTCTTTACAGCCAATCCAAGCATTACAGTCACACTGCCTTGTCCAGCACTCATTCACATGTCTTTTCTGTTATTCTAACATTCTTTGCTTACATTTGTTCCAGTGACTATTACTCCACCTTGTAATCATCTTTACTTTTCCCTCTCAGCTATAATAAGCAGGTTAGTGTTAGTACAATGCCTTCCTGTTTGCAACATTTTCATCTAGCACATGGCCCTTACCAGAAGCCCAAAGCAAATGTATTGACCCCAATTCTAAATTTTGTAAATGGCCATTTAGTTTTACTTAATTTTACTTTAAACTTAAGGCTACTATAAGAATAAATAAAAACGTTTTTGAAAGGTCTTTAAAAATGAAATCAGTTGGAATACCAGTCCTTAAGAACTCAGAGTACATAGGCAAAATTATGTTTTTTGGGCCTGATAGCTGAGTGGGTATACTGACTCTCTGTAGGTACCTGACCCGGTGAGGTCTGGCTGATGTCACCCTCCCTCTTTTGACATCCCTGTTCTTTGAATTCAATGGGGCTTGAGAGTGTCTCTGTCCCCTCCGTTTGTGAAATTTGCAGATGGTGCTGGTACTTGCTCAAATTGGTGCTTCCCTTCAGTGCTTCTTGGTCCTCTGTTGGCGGACACAGCCGGTCAGGCCTGGGACAGGCAGTGGCCTGGGAGCCTGGGGAATGTGGCCAGGGAAGCTGCAGCTCATACTTGGGAGGAAAACTCGCATGTGGGTTTGGGGGCGGCTGGAGAAGGTATTTTGACCCTTTTGAATTGTCTGTGGTGAGGTGGCTATGGCACTACAAGTCTCTTTTGACCCTGTGGAACAGATTGCTGGTGCAGGCCTCATGGCCTTGCTCAGTTTTCATCTCCACGGTGAAAGTATCTGCTGCTTCCGCTCTCAGAGTCTTTCTCTGTGCTTCTTTGTGAGCCATTTCTGAGAACTGTTGCATCCCGTTTCTGGTGGTGAATTGGTTTGGAGGACCCTTTGTTGATAGTCCAGCTTCAAAGAGCTTCAGCCACCTGTTTATCTTCTTCCTCTTCCAGCCCGGAGATCCTTCTGTGAGGGAGAGGGGAAAAATAAAAGCACCATTTTTTTTATTGACTTATAAACTCATTAAGCCCTTTCTGTATGTTTTTACTCTGCTAAGTGGAGGCTAATGGTAAATCTAACCATTCTGTCTGTAAAGAGTATATTTTGCATTTAATGTTTATAGTTTTCTTTTGTTCCAGATATTTAGTTAATTATATTTCAGCCAACAGTCACTAAGCATGCAGTGTGTGTTAAATGTAGACAAAATAAAACCCACAGTTTTGAGGATTAGTAAGCTTTTCAAATAGGTCGTGGAGCTAGTAGGCTCCTGGAAGAGAGAAGAAAAATAAACAAACAGCTATAGTTTTTAAGGACAACTAGGGTGCCAAAAATTTCCATCTTCGCTATGGAGGTCTTATGTCCTTAAATGCACTCCATAAGGTCTACGTTGTATTTATGTACTCTCAATTGTCTTATGTAATCATGTACTTACTAGGCATTAAATCCAAATTTATTGACTGAATAACTCAATGAATCAATTTCAATCCTCTTATTCCCAAATTCTTGCATGTTTTTTCCTTACATGGCAATGATGGCACATTCTTAAGAACCCCAAAGCTAGCACCACCTCTTTTTCCTAAAAAAGGGTATTCAACTTAGGGTGTGTTGGAGTTTTAAAAAAAGCATGTGGTGAGTTGTGAACTCTGCCTAGAAAAGCAGCAGAGGGTGAAATTTGCCTTGGAGAATGTTTTATGGTTCAGGGTCTAGACTTGAAGGATGCAGACACTTGGTTTTCAGCAGGCAACACATCCAGAAGATACATGCAAAAAGTGGAAGACAGATGGGGAATACAGCTAATAAAATAATAACCAAAATTAGCTACTCAAATTCTGGCTTTGGCAATGTGACCCTGTAACAAGGGCTGGAACCTATATCCCCATCCTGTGAATTTAGATGATCTAGTAATTTGCTTTGACAAGGTGAATGAAGTGTCAGCGATGGAGTTTCTTCTCTATCTTAAGCCCTGAGAGGCCTTGGATGCTTCTGTTTTCCTCGAGTCTTGCTGTCATATGAACAAGACCTTTCCTCTGCCGCCTACAGTTCAGCTGTACACAAGTGAAGATTTTCAAGTCCAATCCTTGTACTTCATGGAGTCTCAGAATAAGATATTAAAAACAAACAACTAGAATGTACCAAATTTAGGACCAGGTCAGGGATGGACAGACACTGGAGATGATGCCTTTATTACTTCCTTTAAATTTTTTTTCTCTATTCACCATCTTACCCCTGATTGATAATTCTTTCTTCAAGAACATAACGCTCCCAGCACTGTAAAGTCAAGTTTTGCTCTTTATTATCTAGGGACTAGTCAAGATGGCGTGAACTACACATTTGTTCTGTGGCTTACCTCCCAAGAGGAACTTGGCTTTCCTCATCACTATCCTCTTTCAAAACTTAGTGCTGATGCCTGCGGTATTTAGTCACAGTTTGCCTTGTAGAAACATGTCACTCTGGGCTGTGAATTGTTAGGTATTGTTTATGACAAGAGAAGTATATAAATGGGCAAAGAATATTTAGAAACTCTTATATAAACTTGATGTTACTGTCACATCAAAGAACTCAGACTGGTCTCATTGTGGAGAGAATAGAAAAGGTGGTGTTGAATTTGTGCAGGGAGATACAGATGTTGCAATTGCATATTAATCAAGTCGTAGGGTACTGGGGCCGCAGACCATCCCGCAGAGGCCTAGAACTAATATTCACCCACCCAGACACATATCAGTACTTTTGTATAGAAACTTAGGGAAAATGTTTTGGAAAACTGTTCAGCTTTTAAGAGTTGGCTTAACTTGAGGAAAAGCCTGAAATATATCCCTTGTGATATGCACATCATCCATACCTTTGCAAGTAAAATTATTTTATTACTTTATGATTTCTAATTTTCTTTCTCTCATATCTGATTTATATTACATTTACTTATTTATTTCTTTCATTGGTACATATTATAGAGTAATAGTTTGGGTCCTTTCAAACGGTAGAATTTACAGAAACAATAACAAAAAGGACCTATTTGAAAAGCTTACTAATCCAAGGATAGAGATAGTTCAGGATGGCAGACTGCACATGCCAGAGTTGGAGCGTCCGTTGGCTGCTCAGCTGCAGAGTAGAACACCCGTCTGGGACTGCAGGACAGCCGGTGGGTGAGAGTCTGCTGCGAATCTCAGTTGTTCAAAAAACAATGGCGAAGACTGGAGTCTGAAGATTGATGACTGAAGACCAGCAACAGGCAGATAGGCGCAAGTCGTGACTGAAGCAAATCTGTGATAAAGATCTGCAGCATGTGGCAAGTCAGTGTCTGTAGACAGTTGTGAAGGCGAGAGCTTGCCGAGAGGAAGAAGCTGTAACATTCTTTCTTCTTCCTTTCTTTTATGCAGTTTGAGTTCCAGTTGGGCCTCCCACATCCGGGTGGGTGCTCTTCCCTCATTCACCCGCCCATGAATCACTCACACTCTAATCCAGCCTGGTTCTCAATTCCCAATCTAGCCTTGGTTCCTAAACCTCAATCCGGGTGTGGTTCCTGATTGCCTCAAGTTGACATAATCTCTCCAGTGGTCACAGTGTAATGAATTTTGGTATATTGACAGGTACATACATTTTCTATTGCTTTTATCCATATTACTCCTTTTTCTCATCTTCCTGTATCACTCTCTTTCCCAATTTCTGAAAGTTTTTGTCATTTCTTTTAATTAATTGATTGATTAATATCATTTAAAAATTGATTTCTAGATTGCTTATATAAGAAAACATATGATGTTTAACTTCTGAGACTGGCTTATTTTGCTTAGTATTATCATTTCCAGTTCCATCCATTTTCCTGCAAAAGGAATAATTTCAGTTTTTCTTTATTGTTGAGTAATGCTCTGTTGGGTATGCACATTTTCTTCTTTCATTTATCTATTGAGTACCTCAGCTGTTTCCACATCTTAGTTATTGTGACACTGTGAAAAACACATGTATTTGTGTTTCCCTTTATTATGCTGTCCTTATTTCTTTTAGAAATACACCAAGGAGTGATGATATAACTAGATCAAGTGGTTTATCTACTTGTTGTTTTTGAACAATCTCTGTATTGATTTCCATGGTGGTTGTACTAGTTAACATTCCCACCAATGGCATAGAAGGGCTCTTTTCCCCCCATATCTTTTGCATATTGTATTATAATTTGAAATTGAGTACCATGATGCCGTTGGGTACCATGCCATTGGGTACCATGATGCCATATTGTATTATAATTTGAAATTGGGTTCCATGATGCCATTTTGCCCAAGACTGCTGTGGTATTGTAGGTCTTTTTTTTCCTTCTATATACATTTTATAATTATTTTCTCTATTTCTGTGAAGAATGCTGTTGGTATTTTTAATAGAATTGTATTAAATTTGTCAATTGTTTTTGGTAATATGGCCATTTTAACAATCTTAGATCTGTTGATCCATGAACTTGGGAGGTCTTTCCATTTTCTAATTGCTGTTTAATCCCATATTTTAGCATTGCTAATTTTCATTATAGAAGAAAGTTCTGTGGACTGCTAAAAAGAAAGCATTCTGTTGTTTTATGGAGCACCCTGTAGGTGTCTACTAAATTCATTTGCTTTGGAGTGTAGTTTAACTCTTTTTGTCTAGCTGACTTATTTATTTGTGAGAGTAGGGTATTAAGATCTCCCATTGTGATTGGATTCTATCTGATCTTTATTTCAAGTAGTATTTGTTTTATGAAATTGAATATGCTGATGTTTGGTGTATATATCTATTTATAATTGTTGTCTATTCTTGGTGAATTGTTCCTTTTACCAGTATATGGTGGCCTTCATTTATCTTCTACTTTTAGTTTTGGCCTACTTTATTGAATATGAGTATAACTGTGTCTCGTTGCTTTTAAATCCCAACTGTGTGGAGTACCATTTTCCATCCTATTACTTTCAATTTGTGTACGTTTTTGCAGGTCAGGTGTGTTTCTCACAGGCAGTGCATTGTTGGACCTTTGCTTTAAATTCAATTTGTCTTTAAATTGAAAAATTAAGACTGTTTACATTAAATATTATTATTGAAAGATATGTATTAATTCCTGCCATTTTAATACTTTGTAGTATTGATTCATTCCTTGGCATGGTTTGGATCTGGAGTGTCCCCCCAAAGTCTCACATATTTAGAGTAATGGAGTATCTGTGGAACTGTGTGTTATTGGGAGGTATGGCCTGGCTGGAAGAGGCAGATGCTCGGTGTTGACTTGGAGGGATTATGTTAACTTGGTGGGGTGGGGTTTCCAAGACAGAGCTTTCAGGTATTTGTTATTGACTTGTGGAGTGGAACCTACCCTGGGCACCCACCTGGGATTTGAGGAGCCCAACAGGCAATCTCAACTGAGTAAAGGAAGGAAGAAGAAACATTGCTACAGCTTCTTCCTGGGAGAGCTCTGGCCCTTTCTGTGTCTCCAGCCATCAGTTTGGCACCTCTCTTCACTTGGTTTCTGTCTGCAATGTTGTAACCAGCTCTCCAGCTTGTCCTGTGGGCTTTCATTGTTTCTGGCTGCCCATGAATGGACTGTGTGAGACCTTATAAAACTGTGAGCTTAATAAATCTTCCCTTCCTTAAGTTATGGATGGCAGATATTTTGTCCCAGCAATGAATAAGTAACTAAGACATTCCTGGTTATCATTATCTATTTTTCCAATAAAATTTATTCTTTGCTTTGGATCTATGGTTGTGATAATCCTTTATTTATTTTGTTTTTATAATTATGTTAAGTCCTTTCTGCAGTGTTGTTTTAGTAGTCCTATGAATGTCTTTAATTTTTTTCTTGTCTTGGAAAGTCTTTATTTCCCCTTCAATTTTGATGGCTGGCCCTATATATAATAGTTACACATATTAGCAATTAATTTCTTCCAGGGCTTGAAATACATCATTATAAACCCTCTTGACTTTAGAGTTTCTGTTCAGAAATCTGCTCTTAATTCTTGTGGATTTTCCATTACAAGTGACTTTGTGTTTCTAAGCACTTCTAATGTTCTTTGTTCTGAATTTTTGACAGCTTGATTGTGATATGTCATGTAAAGAGGTTCTTTTCTGGTCATATATATTTAGAATTCTAAGTGCTTCAATACCTGGGAATCTTACTCCTCAAATTTGTGAATTTTTCTGCAATAATTTCAATGACAAGGTTTTCTATGTCATTAACCCATACTTTCTCACTCTTCTAAGGACCAATGAGTCTTGCATTTGTTCTATGAGAGTTGTCCAATTTTTTAAGACAGATTTTTATTATTTTCTACTCTTTTCTTCTTGTGTATTACTATTGGTGTATTGTAGAACACTCGCCTTTTCTTCAAGCCTTGACACTCTTTTCTCTGACATCTTGTCTGCTACTGAGACTTTCAATTATATTTTTATTTGACTAATTGATAATTTTATTTCCAGGATTTCTGTATGGCTCTTTTTTATAATCTCTATCTCTTTACTTACATGACTTTTCATATCTTGTCTTCTTTAATTCACATCTATCTATCTATCTATCTATCTATCTATATATCTATATATATATCTTCTTTGGGATTATTAGTAATTTTCACAATTGAATCTTATATCTCTGATCATTTGAATTATCATTTTTGAAGTTCTTTGTCTGAAATTTTTTCAGGTCAACACCTGTGGGATCGACTTTGTGCAGTTATGAATTTTGGAGTCATCTTACTACTTTGTTTTCTCATGATCCTTATGTATTTGTATTGAAGTTTTCAGATCAGTTGGCATGGATACTCTACCATAATTGTGTGGAGATTTTTTTTTGTAAGATCCTTTTCTCTTCACAATATGCCTTTGACTGTAAGTGTATCAGCATGAAAGTATCCATTTATTCTATTCAAAGTACCAAGTTCAATCCCTAGCACTGCTTTGCAATGAGAAAATATCTACTATTAATGTCAAGATCTAAAGAACCAACCATGTTTATGCACATAATTTACAACGTGCTTAAAAAGTTCTCAACATTTCACTAACTAAATAAATGAAACAAAGAATAATAATGTAGGATATAGGCTGGGGAAAAAGGACATATAGATTTTTAGTGATAAAATTTGTATGCAAAAAAGTGGAGAAGGGAGAGGAGCTATGCAAGGGGATGAAAGGGAATAAAAGAAAAATATATAAATGAAAAGTAAGAGAGGATATGAGAAGACTGGTTGAATTTAGTTACTGAAACAGCAGAGAAGCAAAGTTAGAAGAAAACTCCACAAAACAGCTCTTGGTGTGGGAGAACATGATACCACAGAAGCAAAAACAATAATTAACACTGAGACCCACTGACACATCTACATACTCCCCTCAACCATATACGAAATAAAGCCCCGCAAACACCAGTTCTGATATTTTTTTTCTTCTGAGGATATTTGTATTGGAGATTATTCCTCCTTAGACTTCTATTATTGGTGTCTGCCTGGTAAAAAGGGGGATGTGAGGTGGTTTTTTCTCCCAGAGTTCGTTGCATCTGTGCAAGTCAGGCAAACCACTTAGGGCAGACTAGAGGCTGATCTCCACTCCTCTGTGGTTATAGGTGAGTACACAGGCAGGTCTGTCAGTGTTGCAATTGGACCACACCATCAACTTAATCTTCTTACTTGAGAACGAAGGTACTGAAAAACTCTTGGTGTCCACTAGATCCCCCACCAGTGTGATCTGTGAGCAGGTGCAGACTGTGGGCCCAAGCTGTATAAATGATGAGGCGTGGCAGGTAGGCCAGCATCTTCGTATTGTCATGTGTACTCTGAATACCTCTTAGTGGTGGGATTCGAGCATGTAGGATTTGTGTTGGATCAGCTTCGAGTACCCAGTCTTCTTTTAGTCCCTGCAGTGATGTGCTCAGACTCAAGATTCTCCTCAGCTGCAAAATCTCATATGGCTGATCTCTTTTCCTGCCACAGCTGACCCATCATTTTTTCCTGCTTCCCACTTTTTTCCCGCTGCCCTGCTGACTATTTGCCACTGAGCGGATTTCACAACTCTGTTCGTGCTTGAAGATTTGTCTCCTGCAAGCCAGAGACTGGATGATTTTACCCAATCCAGTTATTTTAGTTTTTTTCATATCTCAAGTCATCAGTCTCCTGAGCCCAAGCTAACTATTAGAGCAGATGCCCTCTGCCTTCCTGCCCGAGGAAAGTGTGGTTGTGTCATGGAGATATAAAATGTGTAAGGGTTTTTTGTTCTCCAGTGCCACCTAATGAAGGTAAGGGAATTGCATAAGAAGCTTTTCTGCCCAGGTTCTAAGCCTGTCTACTGCTGCAAAGGCCAAGGAGGGGGCGCTTCCAAGATGATTCTTCTCTTGACTTGATCTAAAAGTGGAGAGAAAATCCGGGAATTAAAACCTCCATCCATGTTTGCTTCAGTGAATTCCCATCTTCTTTCTGTCCAGGTTGTTATTTCTGTCTACTAGCAATGTCATAACTCATAGAAGTATCCTGTGCTTTTATTTTTACCAATGCAAGGTCATTTGGTGTCTTAGGTTTTTATTTCTATAACTTCATTTATCTTTTTAAATACCAGTGTTCCTGAATTCATGTGGCTGCTGGCTTGCTTGTCTTAAAATCCAATGCTTTTCTATGGTTTTTCTATCTCCTTGCAGAGCTGAGTTCCTTTTCATTTGGACAAGTATCTCAGAGTGACATGTGAGGACTGCCTGCCTCTAGTCTGCAATAACTCTCCTCCATGCTTTCTAATGTTTATATTGAGCTCTGGACAATGAAGATAAGAACAATGTGGAATTCTCTTGGGCTCCTGATTGGCCACAGTAAAAGCTTGTAGTGGCTGTTAGATAACTGAGTAAAGGAACAAATAAATTCTGCCTTAGATACTCTCACCACAGAGGCCCCCCCCCGTTATTATTTTTATTAATATGTGTTTGTGATACATAATGATTGCATTCAAAGTTGGAAATTGGTGCATATGCATACAATATCTTCATCATTTTTGCTTCCCCTTCTCCTGCCCTCCTATCTCTCCTTTTCCTCAGCTCTACTTCCTTTCTCTATGAAGTTTACCTCCCTGCTTTGTGTCATTGTTCTTTTATTTTGCTCTTTTAATTATTTTGGGTTTTTCATAAAGAGAAAATGTGATATTCAATCTTCTGGGTCTGCTTTATTTTGCTTAGTGCAAAGGTCTCAAGTGCATCCATTTTCTTAGGACTTCCTCGTGAGTATTTTTCTTATACTCTGTGTTTTGAGGAAGTGAAGTGTGGTCTTGAATTTGGGTCATTCTTGAGTTAAATGAATGGCCACTGTATTAGTCAGCATAATTGGGCATGGCAGAGACCAACTTAATCTGGATAAGCAGAAAGCAAAAGTATTGGCTCAGATAACACAGCAGCAGGATGGAGGGGTGGGGCACATGGCCTCGGGAATGCCCCCTTCACAGGGACTCCGTTTCTTTCAGGCCCTTCCGTTCCTGTTGCTGTGTGCTTCTGCTTCACCCTGCTAGTCAATTTCTTTTGCTAAGATCTGCTTTCACCCGAAGTCTTATTCTCTGGGAACAAATAGACTGCAGGATACATTTTTTGGTTTGGACATCTAAGTAAAAAATACTCTCTCCTCTGGGTTTGAGTTTGGAAAATCTTAGAGAAAGACTCTAATTTGTCTGGATGGATCACATGGTCCTGGGGGTGGTGTGGGGAAGTAGCATGGCTGATCAGTTCCACTACGGTGGTAAGATATGGAAGGAGAGACACCCTTTATTTTCCATGAGCATCCTCATTGAAAAGGGGAAGTTCTAGCCCCAGAAGGAGTGAAAATGTGCTAGCCAAATGAACAGTAGCTTCCCTCTACAGCTAAAGAAAATTGACTAACATCAATTTCATTGATATGAAGAGAACGCCAAATCTTATATTCATTTTATATTCATTTATTTCAGCTTTCTGTAGCCCCTGTCAATCTCTCTGATATGGGATATCACAGGCTATCCTCATGACTGTCACTCCTATACTTATTTAGTGAGCACCAGTATAGTATATGCTAGGCACCAGATGAGGTACACCAAAGAGATTATGTCATTTGTTTCTATACCAACCTGATGCAACAGAAATTATATTCCTACTTTGTTGAAGTTCAGCCATATTAAATGACTTATCCATAGTCTCACATTGAGTAAGTAGAGAAGCTAGAATTTGAATTCTAATCTCCTTGACTTCTTCTTTCACATCTGTCTTTTTGCTGTTACCCTATTGCTACTGGAATTTGTGCATCTCTAGGACAATATGTAGCTTAAATATATGTAACAAAGTATAACGGAGGCTTTTGACCTGTAGCTATGGACTCTAAAATATTTTATGGAAATTCTCTGTGATGATTCATTACCTAGTCTTTGCCAAGACTTCTGGTACAAAGAAAAGTGTTTGAAATAAGCTTAAAGCAAAAAATAAAATAAGTAAGTAAGTAAGTAAATAAATAAATAAATAAAAATCTTCTACTATATCCACTCTACTAAATCTTCAGGTGGTCATGGTAAACCAACTAGCAAAGAGTGGAAATAGACTGCATTGATTATTAGTTACTGATTGAACCAATTATAATATATAGGATTCTTCCTTTTTGTAGAGTGCTTAGAAAACAAGCCAAAGAAATGTCATAAAAAATGCACTATTTAACTAGGCATGGTGGAAAATGCCTATAATCTCAGCACTTGGGAGGCAGAGGCAGGAGAATTGCTCCAGGTTCAACATCAACCAATCTGGGCTACATAGTGAGTTCAAGACCAGCATTGGCAACAGAATGAGACCTTGTCTCAAAACAACAACAACAACAACAACACCTTGTCTCAAAACAACAACAACAACAACAACAACACCAAACCAAACCAAAAAAAAAAACCCCAAAAGCATGTTGTGTTCTTAGGATACCGTTCTTTCAGCACTAAGCCATTGTAGAGACTCGATTTGGGCTGATAATGCAGTGGTAATGCCACTGGTGACGATCATAAATATCTGCCATTGGTTCTTTTTTTCAAGTAGTAAAATAAATGAAAATAAGGTAAATGTCATTCTTATTTTAAATAAAAGAATTAGGAGGTCTTAAATCCTCTTGGTATGGTTTGGAAAGGTTAGTTTAGCATTCTTTCCTTAAAATGATGAAGTTTATCCCTGCTATAACATTGACAGTAAAGATGAAAGTAAAAGTTGCCTTTCTAACACTTTTCTGCTCCTATTGAGGAAAAGTTATATCCCATGATGTAAGGGAGAAAACCTAAGTGAAAGATTGCTTGGGTTATTGTTTGTTCAAGGCTTAAAATATAGCATGTAAGTGCCAATTAAATTAAACTATAGCATTTTCAATGTATAAGCCCATTAATATAAGTTGCTTATTTCAAAGTTGCAATAGCCCTGGTGGTTGATAGAAAGACACTGTTTAAGATTCCTAATTTATAGAGGAAATGTAGTACTGAGATGTTAAAAAAAACTTGCTTAGGGTCATAACTATAAGAGATTCATCTGGAATTCAGGATTTTTTTTTCCTTTGAGAGCTTAGGTTATTGAGTGTCACTAAGATTCAGGTTTTGTGGACCAGCTATATTGGTTATTCTTCATTACACCTCTTCCCTCCATCCATGGTTTCCATTTCTGACCAGATTTGTGCCAAAGACACTGATGCCTATAGGTTGTGTGCTTATCTAGCTTCTAGAGGGCTTGGGCCAGTGGGAGAACCTGGCAGAGACTGAGGAGAGACAGCAGACATCGAGAGCTTTGGTTGTAAATGTTGGAAGTTGGGATGTAGCTCCAAAGCTGTGGCTTCTACTGGGAGATTCCTTTGTCACAGCTGGGGTCTTCACCAGACTCCGTTAACACTATTTGTGCCTCCCCACCTTGACTCTTCTGGCCATCCTCCCATTCTTGTTTATTGTCCAACTCTCACCTCTCTGTGGGTGGGCCCATTATTATAATGTCTATATTTGAATCATCTGGGGTACATTCTGATTCCTGCTGAGAGCCTTTGTTGTTTCAAAACTGATATTGACTTGTTTATTTTTAGATTGCCAAATAAGGGTGTAAAAAATAAGATGAACCAAATCAAAACTACTATCTAATGCTACCCCATTTATCTTATTTAAACAAAGATGTCATAACTCACACACACGCACACAGAGAGAAAGAAACACACACAGAGGATAATTGTAGAAAATCTCACTTTATCATTTTATTTATTTATTTATTTATTGAGGCAGGGTCTTGCTCTGTAGCCCAGGCTGGTCCTGAGCTCACTATAGAGCCAAAGCTGGCCTTGGACTACAGCAATCCTCCTGTCTTAGTCTTGAATGCTGGGATAACAGGCACACACTATCATGCTCATCTTATGTGGTGCTGGAGAATGGAACTTAGGTATTTAGCACTTGACTTAGTGCTTGCAAGACAAGTGCTTTAACTGCTGAGCCATTTCTCCAGCCCCTATCATTTTATTTCTATTATGACATAGTAAGTGGGTTTTTTTTTTTTTTAATCAGAAGTTGAATATGGTCTACTGGCCAGTGTTTGGGACCAGATGAGTGAGCTCATTTTACCAGTCTGAGATCTGTCTCCCTCATATCTAACATAGTTACAAAGAGATCTTAATACATTAAATATGTAGTTCCCAGTATAATTTACCATGTACCTATGAGGTTTCATAAATGCTTCAGTGGCTTTTCTCAATAAACCTGCATAAATATCTATTCTGTGTTCCCCGACGCGTTCTAAGCTGGGGATGTACTGATGTATATACAAGACATGATTCTTGTCATCCTTATCGTTGAAAGAACAGACAGGAGAAGAGGCAGTTGTGGTATACTGAGGACAACGCTATGAAAAGGTCAGCGTAGGGCTGTGAAAGTGCGTTGCCCAGATAGTAACTAATTTTCCTGGATGGGGATGGGGTGGTGATGTCTAGACCAGGTGGCATTTGAGCTAAAGCTCTGAAGTATCATAGCAGTTTGTCTAATGGACAAGAGAAAAGGGCACTTTGAACAGAAAGCCTGTCTTAAATAAAGGCCTGGGGACTTGAAAAAATATGGTACCCATGGGACTATGTCTTGAAATTAATGTGGTGGAGCTGAATCACAGGGTCGAGGATGAGACACAGAATGGCGCCAAGGACCCCAAAATTGAGAGTCAGCACTGAGGAGGGTAGCCCTTACCTGTAGGCACCTGTGATTTTATAGGTGGCTGTGAAAGATTAAAAAAAAAGTAAGGGTTTTTCATGGTCAGATGGGTCATGTACAAAGAATACGTTGGTTATCATTTAAACTGTAGATTGAGATTAGAGACTCAGATTGTTGTTGGGGTGTTATTGTTACAGCTTAGAAATTATTTTTTCCAGTAAGATTCTTGATGAAAGTGACAGAACAGAACAGATAAGAAATTCCAATGCAAATCGCCCCTGGTGTGGTTAGGGAGAGGATTCTTCTGGAGTTTTCTCTCAGCAGCGACTCCCAATGTGCTGACTTTTCTAATCCTGGATCCTGACAGTCTGTGGAAAGTGCAACTGAGAAGTTCTCTTTGCCTCTGGAGTTTCAGATTCTATGGAGTTAGGAATCTCAGGAATGCTGTAATTTTACAAAGTGGTATATTGGTGAAATAAAAGCAGACTGCACTACTGAGGAAGAAATATCTCCAGGCAAGCGCCACTTCCTTGATTTGCTAACGTTTTGCCTGCGCTTTTGTACAATTAGGGCCCGAGAAGGTTGGAAGACCTCCGCTCTGTGCGTGCGTGTGGCCTGTTGTGCCGTGCCCACTCGCCGTCCATCACCTGGGAAAATGAAACCTTACTGCTGCCTGCCTAGAGCAATCTCCTAATTGCAAGGTTGGACTCACGTTTTCAGTTACTCCTGTGTGACTGGGGACACATATTTCCTGGTCTTTTTGCTTGGTTTTTCATTCAAAAACAATGAAAATTTTATGTACATACACCGATCATTTTCACGAGTTGCAGCATGGGGAGTCTCAGTTTTATTTATCACACGGATCACTTCGTCGATGTATTTATATATGTGTTTTAGAATTTTTTTTTTACTAGTTCCGTGGAAAACTGACTTATATAACCCTAACTTAAGTTTGCTTCTCTTACTGGGCTGCAAGAAATTAGCAAGTTATATGATCTAAGACTCACTGTTAGCATTGATAAAATGAAAGTATATTATAAACTCTAAATTTCACCCAGAGCTATTGTTGCTGTTATTATTATTAATAAAACAATTTGGATGTACTTTAAATGTCAGTGTAACCTTTGTCAAAAATTTTCTTTCTAACCTTGGTTATGGCAAGTCTAGATGGCTCATACAGGTTCCTGGTCTGGTATTTTTTTGTTGTTGTTATCATTATCAGTGAATGTAGGAGAAACTGCCCTTTACTGAAAGGGACAGGTTGTTTTGGTGTAAATTCTAGAGAAATTTCTATGGGCCTCTCTGTTCCATAACTTGATACCTGATGCTACATTTCCCACCCAGTATTCTCCTAATTATTAGGCAGATTAATTTAGATGTATTTCATTATTCCCATCGTACAGTAAAGAAATTACTTTGAATTTCACCCATAGTTAACTTTCTTGGGGTCTTCAACATTCTTGCTGACATCCATCTTTACCTAGACGTTGGTTTTACATCCTCACTTTGTTGAATTCTGTAACTTTCAATTATATACTGCACATAAAATGTTTTAAGTCTTAGAAAAATCAGAACATTAGCTTTTCAGAGTGGGAAACACCCTGAATGATCACTTAATTCATCCTTATCATTCTTCAGAGAGAGTACCCAGAGCAGGGACTTGGACACGGAGTTAGGAGCTCCACTGAGCCTGGAACTCCAGCGTCTCCTTTCTGGTTGAGGATTCTGGAAACCACACCACTGCAGCCTCTAGATTCTCATCTTATGGTCAATATTAGTGTATAACCACAGTTCTTGTGACATACCTGAGATTGAATTCTAACAAAAGCATGTAAAGTACAGTTTCCATTTGGAGAACAAGTTCATGTCTGTTTTTTCTTTTTGTTTATAATTATATAAAAATAGAGGGGTTTGTCTTAGTTTAAATTTTTTCACAGTGTTTCTCAAGCAAACAACAATCTTTGCTTCAACTTGCTCTTTGGTAACAAAAGACTAGAATGAATTCATTAAATTAAAAAAATTTTCTTGGAGGCCTACATACCAAGTACTAAAGACACGATGCTGTGTTTTCAAGAAACTTTAAGGCCAGGGGGGTAGAAACAGCTATAAATTCAAATATAATTGAAGGTGGAAAGAGGTGTCACAGAGGTGCATATAAAGTGGTGCCTGAAGGCCAAGATGGAGGAGTCACGCTGGAGTAGAGAGGCATGGAAAGGGTTGTTGAGAAGGTTACTCAAGTTCAATCTTAAGGGTAGAAAGAGGGTTTTCCAGATAAATGAGCCAATGGTGGTGCTAGAGTTTCAAGAGGTAGAGGATCACAGGGGTGACAATTAAAAGGCTTTCATTGGGTTGAGAAGTGTACAGCTCACAAGAACTCTTGGCGAGAGCCTCTTGGGGGTTGAGTTGGAGAGGTGAATGACACAGTCTCAGTATAGTGAACATGGACAAATTTTCTAGATACAGTCAGGAGCCACATAACACCATTTCTGTCACTGTTAGCCAGTGTATATGGATTGTGGTGTGCCGTTAGGTTCTCATGGAGCTGAAAAGTAATCATCACTATTTGATGCTAGAGAATAATGTACTTTCCATATGTTGATGATGATCCTAGTATAAACAAGCCTATGTGCTACCAGTTGCATAAAACTATAGTAGGTATGTTGTATTATGTGCAGAGCATAACACTTATTAACGAAATAACTATGTTACTTTTTTATTGTATTTGCCATTTTAGTTATTTTGGAGTGTATCCCTCATATTATAAATACATTTTACTGTCATTCTGCTTATTGGTGCCTGTGACAGTATCATACACTTGGTGTTTGCCACATCCTTTGACTACATCAGGTGGCCGTGCGTCAGGACAAACCTCCACTAATTAGGTGTGCCTAATTGCTCTATGACATGTGCACAGTAACAAGGCACCTAATGATGTCCTTTTCCTCACAACGTGTGCATGTCCTTAGTTTTGAAAAAGAAGATGGAGAAGGCAGTAGCTACCACATAGGTATATAGAAATGGGAGAGGACACCGAAGTTAGGGGGTACTCTGTTGTGTGTCTCAATGGGGAGGGAAGGATTCAGCAGGGAGGGGGGATTTAAACATCAAAAATTGAAGGATCATTGAGGGGACAGGATAAAACAAAGACAGGGAAAGACAGTGTGTCCTGAGTGGAAGGAGGAGCATCTCTTTCTTGCATATTGGAGGGAGAAGTTCAGGATGTAGGCATAGGGTACTTATTGATGTAAAGGGAAATGGATAAAGGAGTCCAAGTTGGGCTATTCTATCTACAAAATAAATTACTGGTAATAAGTCATCTGAAGGAAGTGGATACAGGAGAGGCACAGGGGCTTGAGGTGAGTGGTGGGGTTTGGAACAGTCACTAAAAAGAGTAGAGAAGGAACTTGCCCCAGATAAGTGAGAGCAACATCTATCTATTAAAACATGTCAAGGACCCAGCTCCTGTTATTTTTTACTTTTGGGTGCCCAAACCTCCCCTGGTACCAGCCCAGGAACTGGACTCTTCATAGGCTCTACCTATGTGTCTGGACGAAATGAAAATTGGTTCTATTGGGGTATCTGTATCATCATATTTTTAATTTTGGTTCTGTGGATGTTACGTTCTGATCACGCAATCCTTTCTTTATCTCTTGGTTCAGTTATTCCTAGAACTTTTTTGTTTCTATAAATAAAGTCAAAGAATAATAAAAAATTCCTCTAATTGCTTCAAAAGCCACAGAACCTGATTAGCACTTACATGGTAATACAACATTCCAAACAAAAATAAGACTCCAAAACTGCCACGTTGTCACTAGAAGTAGAAATCCTTCAAAAGCTGGGGGAAAAATGAGGGAATACCAGTTTTTTCTCTAAGGTTCCCACTGCTTCTCCTGTGTTACTCTTGCTACATTGATGCTGAATCTCTAATGAACTTTCTTCCAGTGAGGCCACCTGATTAACGTATTAGGTAAAATACTTGCTTGTAGATAAAGCTGGGTTATGCAAAAACAACAAAGTTATTTTTACTTCCACTTATTAGGTTCTTGTTATGTGTTCTGTGATTTATATATGTTATGATTAATTCTTATATAAACCTTGTTGAAGGAATATTGCCACCACATTCTACAGATATAAAAAATGAGCCGTAGAGAAATGAATTAGCCTGTTGAGGTCACTGTTAAGTGGCAGAGCTGGTATTATAACCAGGTTTGCCAAATTTCCAATTCCTGTTCTTTCATAGCTCTGAGGCCCACGTGTAAGACCTCTAAATGAGAAGCTTGAGAGTGGGTCTGTGGTAAGTAGAGGAGGCCCCCGTGTAAGACCTCTAAATGAGAAGCTTGAGAGTGGGTCTCTGGTAAGTAGAAGAGCTTTGTGGGTTGCTGGGCACTTGTGGAACTTAGCGCGGAATGTTCACTTGGATTAGATTCCTGATCCACCCAGGGCTTGTTGGAGCCATGTCTGTGTCTGGGTGGTCATGGAGGTGTGACCTCGGGCTCTAAGTCTAATCCTTTACTTCTTCCTCTCTGGCGCTGTTCTGCTGTGATTCCCAGACATCACAAACTCTGCCTCACCACGCCATTTTGCTATAGCATTCCTGTATTGGCGCCAGCTGACCCTGGCCTAAAACCATCTAAAACTATGTGATAAATTAAATGTTTCCTCCTTTAACTTGTGGGTACAAGAAATACAAACCTGACATACAGAAAAGTATCACCATAGAAATGGAGTTGTTGTCACTGACCTTATGGTATGGAAACCTTTGGAACTGGTTTGGAATTTGGAAAGCTTTGGAGATGCAGGCTAGAGAAGCCCTGGAAAGCTGCAAATGGATCTGAATCAGTGATTCTAGTCAGTGTTCAGAAGACTAGAAAGCTTATAGAAATGGGAACAATGAAGATCAGGCTTAGGGGTTTCAGTTGAAAACAAGGAGTCTGTTGGCAGGTTGGCTATAAACCATGTGTTTTATACTCTGGCAAAAATTCTGTCTACATTTTGCTCATGTCCTGAGATTTTGCAGGATACTGCCTTAGTTACTTTTTCATTGCTGTGACTCAATACCTGACATGCACAAATTTAGGAAAGGAAAGGTTTATTTTAGCTTACAGTTTCAGATGGTCACAGTCCATTCAAGGGTGGCCGGCAGCAATTGAAGTACATGGCAGAGAGAGAGAGAGGTGGAGGCAGCTTCTCATGACATCACAAACAAACAGGCAGGCTAGTTGAGACTCATCGAGACTAGTCCAAGTCCCAGTCTTAGTCTCTCCTGCATCTGGGTATCGAAGGTGTGGCCACTACACACCCTTAGTCTTAACTCACAAGCCTTTAGTCTTAACTCACATGCCCTTAGTCTTAACTCACGTGCCCCTAATCCCAACAACTTCAGTCCACCCCTCCAGGCCAGACCCCAATCTACCAACATTACATGGTCCCATAGATGATCCATAACATTAAAATACATGAGACTTTTGGGGGACACTCCTAACCACATCAGATACTGATGTTAATAGCTGTGGAATAGTTAGTCTGGCAGAGGAAGTTTCAAAATAATCCAACATTTAGGCTGTGGCATGGGTAGTGCTGGTTACTTTTAGTTAGATTTATAGTCAAACTCAAGGACAAAAAAGGCAGAGCAGAAAATATTGAAAAAAAGAAAAATTTGATCCTGAAGGAATCACATATAAAGTTCGGGCCAAGGGAAGTTGTGGTTGCTGAGAAGATTAATACCATTCAGCTAAGAGTTTTTCTTTAGTATCAGAGGAGACTGGGACTTGAACTTTTGAAAAGTATTGGAATGATCAAGAATCTGGGAAGTAGTTGTTCTGTTTCTTGTCATATGCAGGATGGCTATGTTATGTTGAGCAGAATCGTGAACTGGATGCTCTATCTTTCTAGAGATAAATATAGTATAAAGAGGTGTATTTGTGTTAAAGTCGACAAGGATGGGATGGGATGGGATGGTTAGTCTCAAGTATCAACTTGGATTGGCTTCATGATCCACTCTAGGGATTGGTAGGGCATACTTCTTGGTGTTGCTCAGTGAGTCCTGAATTATGGCCTTGGGGTCTATGTTTGATCCCTTCTTTTGGTTCTTTGTTCCACTACCCTGCTTCCCAGCCATCACAAACCAAGTGGCTTAGCTTCACCATTCCCTTCTGCCATGACATTCTTGCCTTGGAGCCCACTGAGCCTGAAGTGAAAACTTCTGAAACTGTTAGATAAATATCTTCTTCTTTATGTGTGGATGTCAAGTTCCGTGTTCCAGTGACCAAAATGAAATAACACAGCATTGCTTAAGTGCAAGTTCTGGGAGAAAATGTTCTAGGTGTTCAGACTTAGAAAGGACACTGGAGGAGGAGACAAATGGCTATCTATTCTGAGTTCTATGCTGCTTGTTGTGGGGGAGAAGCTGTCGTTCTCTTTGTCATATTTTTCTAATCTTCAGTAAGGTTGATCAGCACCATGGGTTGTGCTTTCTGGAGCGGAATCTTCGGAAGGACTCTGAGGGGCTTAGTCCTGCATTTCAGTTGATGTAGTATCAAAGCGAGTGCTGGGAGGGAGAGAGAACAAGGTGCAGTTGCTCCATTGAGATGATAGGCTCCCACCGAATGAGGTGATGGGAGGAGTGGAGAGGAGCCAGATCTGAAGAGTGTTTCCCAGGCAGTACCAAGACTTCTTGATTATGCAGCATGAGAAGAGGGTGAGTCACAGCTGACTCCAAAGTGGAAGGACTGAAAGTGGGACCATTTTACAAAAATGCGGAAGAACAGGTAATGGACAGTACAAAAAGAAACGCTTGATGAGTCTTTATTTAAAACAAAACAGCAAAAGATGTCTTTGGTTTAAAAAAATTCCCAGGGGGGCTGGAGGAATGGCTCAGCAGTTAAAGCACTTGAGCAAGTGCTAAGCCAAGCGCTAAGTACCCGAGTTCGATTCCCCAAGTTCGATTCCCCAGCACCCCATAAGCTGGGCGTGGTGGCGCACGCCTGTAATCCCAGCTCTCTGGAAGCTGAGATAGGAGGATTGCCTTGAGTCTAAGGCCAACCTGGGCTCTGAAGTGAATTCAGGACCAGCCTGGACCACAGAGCAAGATCCTGTCTCAGAAAAAAAAAAAAAATCCCAGATGACAGATCAGTGATTTTCATATTTACTGAAGCCATGGACTCAGAATTTTGTTTTCACAAGGTAGCTTAACTGGAGCCCAATAAGTGCCCTATTCTGGTTTAAGTTTGGGTGAGAGGTCACCCTTAACCACTCAGTAGCCTTTGTGGGGTTCTTAGGAGTCCCCACAGATGCTCAGAATATAGCTAAAAATTCATAAATAGAAGAGGAGGGGGCTTTCTCTGTCATGAGGCAAAAAAGAGAAGAACAGGAAGGAAAGAGGTAGTGTCTAAGGATTATGCCTAACTGTTGCCAGCAAACGAGGAAACTTCTGGCTTCCTAATGTCCTATAGCAAAGGCTGTAGACCAAATGACTAAAGATAAGGCAAACATAAGAAAAAGAGTAGCCAGCAATTGTCACCATGAGAAATTTTATGGAATTTTATTGAAAAGAAGATAGAGAAAAAAACAAAAGTCTACAAGCAGAGGATGTGGAATGTTAGACATCATAAAAAGCTATAAATGTGTCGTAACCTGTATGAATGAAGCTCATTGTGGACATCATAAAGAAAGGCCTGAGGGGAGATATGGAAAGTTAAGCAGGGAACTTATATAAACTGACACAGAAATTATGTAGAAATTGTGTTACTTGGGATGAGAAATAATTTGCAAATATGTGTTTTCATAATAAAGCATTTGACTTTTATAAACTATCTTGAAGCTGAAGTAAGAAAATCTATGAAAATATTAAACAATGACTGCTATACATTTTATGGGGTATTAGTATTATTATTACAACTACTTCTTTCTGCACTTTTCTGTTGGCAACCACCTCCTTACAATATTTCTTACTAGAGAGAAAAAAGCACGTCCTTCCTATGGGACTTGGAGGCTAGCTGAACAGGAAGGACTAGATGCTGAGTCACATTAAACCAAGAGTATATACACCAGACATTCTCTGAGTGGAAGCAGGGCAGATGGTGGCGATGTGTGTGTGGCTGAGTTTGAAGGTTGGAGGTGACACTTAATTGGAGATTTTATAGAAGAGTAAGATATAGCAAGTAGACAAATGGAACGGAGGCAGAAAGCATATAAAGAGATTAGAAAAGGGATGGAAGGAGGCAGAACACCCAAAGGAAGTGTAGGGAAATGGGCATGGCCAGAACACGGAAGGATACGGCAGGACGGAAAACTGGAGTGCTTATCTGCGGCCAGTGTTTGAGAGCCTGTGGTATTGTTGAAGGGCCTCTGTTTTATCCTGAAGGCAAAGATGAATCATTGCAATTCATGTTTGTTTTCTGTATCGCTAAGCCCGTCTGGTCATGCGTTCTAGACTGCACATCCAAAATAGCCCAGTTTTTAGCCATGAGACTTGGAGTGTTTGTTACTTCCATGCCTTCTGCCCCATTTTTCTCTCTATAAATTTGCTATAGCTATTATTAAGGTAAATTTGTTTGTTTCTGTCTCACTTTTCTTTCTGAAATTACCTTGTTCCCATGGTAAGGAACACGCAGAAAGTCCCTCTAATATTGTTTTAGATATAAACATTTTGGTCTAGAGTTACATTCAAGAAACAGTGTCTCTGAAGTTTTTGTTTTGCCCTTTCATTGAACTCGAGCATAGCAGGTGAGCAGAAGGCCCTGAGATTCATGTCTGGGAGTAGGTGGTACAGTCAGTGATAAATACGAGGAGGGCGTACCCTCCATGGATCCAGGACAATTAGTAGTGACAAACAGCACAGTAGGAGCATGTAGGTTTATCCACATGCCACTTGATGTGCACAGATTTCTAGCTATTTTTCTGATTTTCAGGGTAGGGAAGCCGAGACTTAATCTTTACCCACAAATGGGCACGACTTGATCCAGATCCTCTGATTGCATGTCAGACACCCTTTTCATTCTCCATAACTGGACTGGAGTTACATGGGAAAGCTTTTTTTTTTTTTTCCTTTGAGGTCATGGAAGCTTCTTCCTATCCGTTGTCCTCAACTGAGAAGGGGAGATGGATAAAACCCAGCCTAATTTATAGTCTACGATCCATCAAGTTTCCAGCAAACATTGTACATTTCCTTGAATTTTCCAGATTTCCTGCTGGAAGTGTGGCCTTTGAGTTTTTGACCAGTGAGCCTTTCTCCTACCCCTCATTCACTTAAGTTTTGCTAATGTCTCCTTTTCATCTTTAAACGTCCTGATTGGGAGGCAAACATCATTTGCTTTATACATAACCATACATAGTAATTTTAAATACTTCACATAGAAACTCCTAGGATGCTGGCTAAAGGGAGGGAGAGAAAACACAGTGGGAGAAATGAGACCGTGGTTAAGAGAGGCTTGTAAATCATCACGGGAGAACAAAGATCCTGCAGGCACTCTAACCTGGTTTGCATATAGAGAAACACTCAGGAAGAAAGAGCAACAGTGACCAGCTAAGCGGATTGTTTTAAGACAACACATGGTCACCGCAGCTACTTTACATCTTTCTTGGCAATACTCTTTCCTTTCCCTCCTCCCCCACCAGATCTTGGCTATTCTGCGCCTTTTCTGTGAATATCTAAAATAATGCTTTTCACTGAAAAAGCCAATCACTAAGAAACAGCTATGAAAAAAAAAGAAAGAAAATTGCTCAGGAAGAAAAAAACCTGTCTTTCCTTAAGACAAATAGCGATTTGTTTCCTATGGGGAAATTTACTACAACAAAAAAAGAAGCAGCAGCTCACGTCCACATCGTTGCCAAGTCGCAGATCAAGGTTGTTGTGTGGCTGCCCACAGATGATTTGAAAGCAACATGTAGCCTTAGAAAAAATGAACCATCCCCTCATGAGTGAAATTTAGACTCTTCCCTTCTATCATAATTATTGACAAATTTAGATTGAAGTGATTGGAGAATGCATTGTCCTTACGGATATTCAGGGATGTGACCACAAACGACTCAGATGGAAATGACTGAGAACAGCACAGTTCATCACCGCAGCCCCTGAAACGGCTGAGATATGCAGAAATGCTGGTTTGATCCAAAAGGTATAAATAGCACTGGAGGGGGGAGGCCACGCAGGGCCTACAGGCTGCTGTGTTTGAGGAACAATTTGACAGAGACAGAGCAATATGATGATAACTTGGAGAAAGGATAATTTGTCATGATTACCTCTATCCCCCCCCCCCCCCCCCCGAGAATAGTTTACACCCATCGGAATTTACGAGTAGGGGGAAGAAAAGCAAATTGGCATTGTAACAAAGAAAACATATCATCTTCTTTTTTCCTTTTCTGGGTCGACTCTCCATGTACATGGCGACATCCGATTGTGAAGATGCTACTGGGGACATGCGGCATGTTAATAGGGTTCCTGTAAGGCCTTAGACGTTTTAGGTTGAGTAGCTTCTTAGTGCCGTTCCTGAGCGCAAGCGCTGCAGGTTTATTGCCACTTCCGCGGTCATTCGACGAGGTAGTTAGCCTTCTTCACCAATTTTGCTACAAAATGCTTCTGCTCCATAAACGCAAATGGTTTGAAGATAAATCCTAAAATTTTTATAACGAAGAAATTTTGAATAATCTGCCTAGTTTTTCTTTTTGTAAATAACATTTGCTACTTTAAAAAATAAAAGTAGAACCTACTCAATGTAACACTTTAAGTAATATGGAAAAGTATGAAGATTGTAGACTAGAATGTTACTGATAATTCCACTGTCCCCATATGTGGGCACATAGCTCCCTGGAGGCCCCTGGAGTCTTCGCCTGGCCCACAACCCATGCGGTGGTCTTTGCTCTACCTCAATTTCTTCTCCTTTCTTCATGGTTGCCATTTCCCTTCTCTCATTCTCCTTCTCTTTTCCTTTTTTTTTTTGTCTGGAATTTGAGGCCATTGGGTCTGCAGGAATCTGGCCTTAGTTTCTTCCCTCCAAAACTTGTGCTGCAGGAAGACCATGTAGAAAAGTGACTTCATTGATTTGTTAATGGAGATTTGCTTTAGAAATGTTTGTGGGTCCCCAGGCTGTAGTAAAATAATGCTTCCCTCACTCCTGAGAGATTAAGGCAATGCTTGAAATCCCTCACTCCTGGGAGATGGGATGAATGATAGTGCAGAGCTCTGGAGGAAGGAGTGAGGCTGAAAACAGGATTATCTCACTCAGCATATAAGGATACAGGATGCCTGAGTATTCCATGGGATATACTTAAAAATAATTGTAGCCAAGCAGTGAAAAGAA
>PVKB01000346.1:762068-818205 GCA_004027205.1 Ctenodactylus gundi
TCAAAGAAAGACTTTTTTTTTTTTTTCATTTCAGCTGCCCAATTCTTAGTGGGATTGTTTATTTTAGGGGCAGCTGAAGTGAAAAGAAGCTTCTCAGAAGAAGTACAAATGGCCAACAAGCATGTAAAAAAGTGTTCTTAATCATTGGCCATCAGTGAAATGCAAATAAAAACAACGTTAAGGTTTCACCTCACCCCAGTGAGAGCGTCCTACATCAAGAAATCAATAAACAGCAGTTGTTGGTGAGGGTGGGGAAAGAAGGAACTCTGCTCCACTGTTGATGGGAATGCAATCTGGTATAACCACTATGGAAAGCAGTCTGAAGATTCCTTAGAAAGCTGAGAATAGAAATCCTATCTGATCCAGGTACTGCTTTTGGCATGTTTCCAAAAGAAACGAAGCCAACATAACAAAAAGACACATGCATGTCCATGTTTATAGCAGCACAAGTCATAGCAGCCAAATTCTGGAAACAACCTACCTGCCCATCAACGGAGGAATAATTAAAGAAGATGTGGTACCTATACACAATGAAGTACTATGTACCCATAAAGAAAGACAAATATGACGGTTTTGGATGAAAATGAGGTGACCTTGAGTCAATAATGCTCAGTGAAATGGACCAAGCACAAAAGATGGAGTGTGGATGGGTGCTCCTCTTATGAAATGCATAAAAATAATGACATAAGAAGTTCCCAAGATAAATGACAGGGTAGTAAGAGAGACAGTGGTTAGCTAGGAAAGGAGTAAACCTCTGAAAAAAGGGTGGGCATAGACGTTCACTGATTCTCCAGACCCCAGGTATCTAAAGCATTATAGAATTTGGAATTCACTTATTTACAATAAAAATAATGAAAATTAAATAAAAACAAAGGAAGACTTTTGAAAGGCGATTGAATCATGGAGGTGCTCTGCTCCTCAGTGGATTAATCCATTGATAAATTCCAAGCTAAGAGTGTTGTTAAGAAATGGAGTCTAATTGGAGGAGGTGAGTTGCTGGGGGTGGGATGAACAATACACTCTTGCCATAGGCCCTTCCTCTGCTTCCTGGCTGTGATGGCCTGGGAGCTTTCCTTTGCCATGCCATTTACCATTCTGTTTCGGTTTTGGAGCCAGCCAGACAGGGACTAAATCCTCTGGAATCATGAGCCAAAATAAACCTCTCTTTCTTTAAGTTGTAGGGGTGAACTATTTCATTCCAATAAGGAGAAAGTAGCTAACACATATGTTCTCCCCCAGCTCACTTCTTACCCATTTCTCTTGCCAAGGAACTCTTCCTGACCACAAATCCAGCTGATTTACCTTGTAGATTTTGTGAAGATGGGAGGATCTAGGGATGCAGGGAGGTGGGAGAGAGGGAAAGGGAAGTAAAGACGATTAAGATGCAAGAGTGTGTGTCTGTGTGTGTGTGTGTGTGTGTTCCAGATCTCCACAATAAATGTAATTTTTATGTATCACAAACATATACTAGTAAAAAAATAATAGTGATATGAGGGAAAATCTTTCAATAGTTCCCATTGCTCTTGGGTAAGTATTCTAGAAATCCTGGCCAGACTTTCCTGACCTGACCTCTGCTCCTCTCTCTACCCTCATGTCAGTGCTTCTCCTTATACCTATCCATTCATCCTGATCTCTGTGCCCTGAATTCTCTGAATTAGATGCGAATGTCTCACATTATAGCTGTTAGATGTTTTCTTAAAATTCATCCAAAAATATTTATTTCTTTTCTACCAAATTTCAGGAACAGTGTGATTCTTACCCTCATGAAAGTCTAGAGTAGGGCCTCAGCCCTTGAGGAACCCAAGTGCTGAGCTGGTCGCTCTGCTGGGGGCAAAGAGCTTGGTGAAACCTGGCTTTCTTGCTCTATACTACTGTTCCCACTTTTGCTAGAAATGTGGATATAAGGAACATTTTACTTTCCCTTGAACAGCATTATTAGCACAAACCACCACAAGTTTGAAGATAAATGGCCACTGACGTAGGGCTTCATTGTTGGTGAGCAACTTCGTCTCTTCTGGCTGCTATCACAAAACACCTAAGAGTAGGCAATTGATAATAATTATAATTTATTACTCACTGTTCTGGAGGCTGGGAAGGCCAAGATTGAGGTACCGGAAGACTTGGTATCTGGTGAGAGACTGTTCTTTTCATGGAGCCTTCTCACTGCATTTGCACATGGCAGAAAGCACAAACACTGTGACTTCAGCTAGGGTGCCATTTGGTAAGGCCACTTCTCCCATGCACTAGGACTCCACCCTCATGACTTAGTCACCTCCAAAGGTCTCACCTCTTCATATGATTATGTTGGCAATGAAATTTCAACCGAGGAATTTTCGGGGAATGTATTCAGACCACAGAAAGAAGTGATAGGGACTGGGACAAATTGGACCCTGATTTAGTTTTTATTTATTCATTTATTTATTTATTTATTTGATGCGGGATCTTGCTTTGTAGTCTGGGCTGATCCTCACTATGTAGCCCAGCTGGCCTCAAACTCAAGGAAATTCTGTTGCCTCAGCCTTCCAAGTGCTGGAATTCCAGACATGTTGCCGCCATGCCCAGCTAATCTTTATGTGGTGCTGGACAATTGAACACAGGGCCTTGTGCAACTAGGCAAGCACTGTCTCTATTGAGGCCCTATAGTACTCAGTGAGGTGTACAAAACACTTTAGGTAAGCAAGGGCAGCACACTCAGAAAGAACTGTATTACAATAACTACTTTAGGAAAGATCTTGACATTACTGTAAGCCAATTCTTCAGAGTGAATATTCTATTGTATTTACTTAAAGGTCATATTTTCTTTAAACACTGATGCTTAATTTGTCAGTTTAATTTTTGATGTACGTACTTCAAATCTATGCAGGGGGGATGAGATTGTGTGTGTGTGTGTGTGTGTGCTTGTGTGTGTGTGTTTGTGTGTGTGTGTGTCTGTGTGGTATCCCAATGCCGGCTTCAAGGGAGATCTTATGCTAAATCTATCTAGTCTTATCTTGGACAGATGTGGTGAAAACACTCTACCTTCCATGTTTCTGGGGCCATATTTTCTATGTGTGTGTGGGTGTGTGGGTGTGTGTGTGTGGTGTGTTAAGGACCACTGAATGAGGCATTCTTAAAATAGAGTCAGTTGGAAGAGGAGTTGAATAAACTGTTAGGGCACTTCATGGGTGATGCGTCACTTGCCATCAATTGGCAATTTTCGTAGATGACAAGGAGGGCATCAGACGTCCACCTCATTCCACACTGATGGTGTTGATGGGGCAGCTCCTTGTCGTCTCTCCATCTCCCTTTATTTCTGTCCACGTGATCCCTTCTCTTCCTTCCCTCAGCCATAGAATCTTTCATTTTGTCTAGTGGCAGCCATAAGTTTGCTCTTAGCCTTTCTGCTTTACACCTCCACCAATGACTTTTGAAGTCAACATATCATAATATGTCTTATTGGTTTTCTGGTTCTTCAGTGTCTGCCTTATTTTTAAGCTCTAGATAATTCATATTTAATGTCTATGCAGAAAGTCCATGAGGGCAGATCTGAAGGAAAAACACACTGGTTACTACTTAAAAATGTTGTTTTATGCCATACAAGCATACATTTTATCCTGCTTGCTTGTAAATGTGTTCAGAGTTTTAATAAAAGAATATTTCCAGGAAGTTAACTTTGAGAAAATTCAGGTCTTCTTGTTAAGCTGACCTAACAAAATAAGAATAGCTTGCAGCATCCTTGGCTTACAATGTACTTTTACATATGATGTTAACCTTATACTCAGCCTGTGAAAGAGCAGGAATAATGTTTTCTTGTATAATAGTTAGATACTAAGAAAGGCCATATGACTTCCACAGAATTGCAAAGTAAGTGAATGTCAGAGGACCCAGGCCTTCGGATAGTCGTCCACAGTCCACATCTACCCTCAGCTTGGTTCTTTGTGATGTGAAAGGGCTAAGCAGTGTCTACCACTAAAGAGTCTGTGCCCAGGAGGTGCCCCCACCTTGTCTCAGGATGGCACTCCACACACCACCCTACATACTTTGAGTTTAAGGCAGACAAGTTGCCCTGAGTGACCTTTTATGAGGAGAAACACTTGGCCTGTTTCCTATTGTGGTTTAAGGATTGCTCAAACCCCAGACCTATTTCTTAGGTAAGTTTTAACTGATTGGTTGATCCAGTTGTCAACTATTCATGCCTATCCCAGGCTGGGCTATGGGGGAAGAGCTGTGTATTCTCTGCTGTCTTAGTTACTTTTTCGTTGCTGTGACTCAGTACCCAACACCCACAAATTTAGGAAAGGAAAGATTTATTTTAGCTCACAGTTTCAGAAGGTCACAGTCCATTCAGGGGCAGCTGGTAGCAATCAAAGTACATGGCAGAGGCAGAGAGGTGGCGGCAGCTTCTCACGACATCACACACAGGAGGGCAAGTTGAGACTAGTCCACGTCCCAGTCCTAGTCCTAGTCCTCCAAGGAAGGCAGGAAGCAGCTTATATATTCTTCCAGGTCTCTTCCCCTCCTGCATCTAGGTGTGGAAGGTGTGGCCACTACACACTGTTAATCCCAACTTGCGTGTCTTTAATCCTAACTTACACGCCTTTAGTCTTAACTCACATGCCTCTAATCCTAACTTAACTGTAATCCACCCCTCCATACTAGATCCCAATCCACCAACATCACAAGATTCCATAGATAATCCATAACATTAAAATACATGAAACTTTTGGGGGACGCTACAGACCCTAACCACAACATCTGCTGTCTGGCAAGAATGCAAAGGAAGGAGGCTCACTGCTGGCATGTCCCTGATATCTGTGTGCAGTGCTGGACATGATTTTGTAGTGTAAAATAGAAGAGAGGAGAGACCATTCACCAGCATCAGAAGGCTTTCCTGAATGAACTGAGATATTGACCAGGATGGGGTGTGAGAGTGGCATCACAACAGAGGGAGTGGCTTGAAAAAGATCATGGAAGCTTGAGACTGTGGAGGGCCACATGAATGGTAGCCAGTTTAGGAGATGAATGAAAGAAAGGCTGTGGAGATGAGTAGAAGATAGACCCTAAGTTTTAAAGAATTTGGAGTATGTCTGTCTAGACTTATGCAGAATCCCAGGCAGGAGTGTGGGTCACTGGGGACTGGAAAGTAAGGGGATGGTGATTGTAATAATAATAATGATAATAATAATAATAATTCTGCTGCTGCAGTGTACAGGATGAACTAGGCGGAAATGTGGCTTGAGCCTGTAACAGCAGCTGGAAGATGAAGGTCTGGACCACAGTATCCTTGGAGCTCAAGTTGGGGGTGGGGGGGTGCATGAACTAAAAGAAACATTTGCCAAGTGGTTGAGAGAGAATTGTTATCATTGAAGATAGAGTGGATGTGGTGAGGTGTAAGGGGCAAAATTCTGGGTTCATTATTCCTGTGGTAGAAGCAGGTTTGGGTGATATGGGTGAGCCTTATTTGGTCAGGGACACCTGGGGATCAGTGATGGTGCGTAGTTGGCATAAGGGAATAATGACCTAGTGTCTCCGAGACAAGTGTTAGCAGAGGCACACATTTCCAGCTCCAATGAGCTCACCCAGGGAAGCATTTGCTGCCCTTTCTCCCACAGGGAGACCAACCTGAGAGGAAATCTGGGTTGGCACTGAGGAGGAGAAAGGGATGTTCCCAGCTTCACCCAAATGCCCAACAGAGGAGAAGGGAACAGAAGAAGGGAAAGAAGTTTGCAATGCAGCTGTGATTAAAATCAAGAATTAAATACTAAGACCGGTCAAGGAACAGGAGGAATAACTCAGTTGATTCAGATGTGAAGCAGATTTAAACCAGTTCCCCAAAGCCTAGGCAGGTTTTTAAATCAAAACCTATGTTTCAGGTTCCTTTCGTTAAAGAAATGCTCTTACTTGATGTAACACCAAAACCTCATTGAATTGCAAACACTGGACTATAAAAGTTGGAGAATGAACAATTCTACTTAAACAGAGGCTCTCCACATATTGCCCCAGAAGGACAATGAGTTCCAAAGGTCAGGGCTACATAAGGCATGGTGAGTGCTTTATCCTAACACCACACAGGCTAGAGAGAGAGAAAGAGAGAGAGAGAGAGAGAGAGAGAGAGAGAGAGAGAGAGAGAGAGAGAGAGAGAGAGAAACTGTAGTCAGTGTGAGAGAGAACTGCAGTCAGTCTCCTTCAAGAATGAAAAATAAACTTTTTCCCTCCTACAGGAAAAAAAAAAAAAAACCCTGAAGAAAAGCAGAAAGCTGCTAACTAGTTGTCTAGCTGTCTATTTGCAGACACTTCCTTTCATCTTGTCATATCTTTTGTGCTGTTTGAAATGTTGGGAGCTTAAGAGGGGAAGAACACTCAGTGGAATCCAAACTTTTATTAAAAGAAAGGGAGAAGGAGACAGCAAAGTTCTGACAACAATTGTGTGTTTACATGTCAGGGCCATATTCTGCCCAAATACCAAGCAGAGGAACCATTTATTTTTAGCTAAATGAAGCCAAAAAAAAAAAAAATCTCCCTTCTATTAAAAAATGCACAAGAAGACAACATGTAGGAAACCAAACTATTTTGTGGGGAGGCTGCCCAGAGACAAACAGACTTTAAGAAGGGGCCAGGAGGAGAGGGGCCAGCTTCCCAGGCTGGCCGGGATGCTTTTGTGCGGGTCCATTGGAATGCTAATTTCTGCTCCATTGTCCCTGAGAAGCCACTCTGCTTTCTCTCACTGGAAGCCCTTTCTCACTCTCTTGTCTTTGGTGGTCTTCACCTGCTGCCCCTATTAGCTTAGAGCCTCAGGAGATTTTAGTTCCAGGACCGTTGTTTGGCCCAGACCTCTTTTTTATTGGGTCCGATTCCTCAGTTTGATTTCCACCCTCTTTGCATTCTTCGCTGGGGGTTAGACTACCAGATTATGGTTTCCTGTCCAAATTAGAAACCCAAGTGGATGGCCACAAGGATCCTGGGGTTTTGCCTTCCACATCTATTTTGGAGGAAATGGAGATGGAAATCTTAGCAGGAGAAGCTCTTCAGGGACCCCGACTTTCCTTTAAAGGAAGCAAATCTTGAATTAAAACAAATACCTAGACTTCAGATGAGGTGTCTGGGAGAATCAACAGAGGGCCTAAGTCTTTGTTTCTCTGGCTGTCTGTGTGCACCATAATTAGGGGGAAAGAGCTTAGGGAATTATCCACCGCTCAGTTTTCATAGCCAGTTTTCTTTTCAAACTGGATACTTAGCATAACGCTCAGAAAATGCATTTGAAAGACTTCTTCGGGTGCCCATGGTGCGCGGTGGCACTGACAGATGGGCAGAAGCTGGAGAGGCAGATGGGCTCTGCTCGTTCATGTCCTGAAATACCAACAGCGCTTGGTCTGCACATCTCTGGTTCTTACGGCTTTTTACCTGACACGACAGTGAATCCTGCGCTTTCCCTTCCTTCCTCTCAGCAGAGGCAGCTGATGCAGGGTGACAGGATAACCTCTAGGAAGTACCTGAGCAGGGTCTGCCGCTTCTAGCCGCTGCTGTGGCTCTTCCCCTGGGCCTCCATTTCCTCGTGTATTAGGGCAAGCCTTGTTCTAACATACAGCTTTTCCCAGAGAGAAAAGCGCTCACCCTGTTTAGCAAGCACCGACTATCTGTTACTCTCCTCATAGTGAAGGCAAATAAGTGCATTTAGCATTGTCACAGTTTATAGTCACGTAGAGTTTATGTAAGAAAAAGCCGTAAGAACCAGAGACGTGCAGTGGATGTGTGTCTCTTTCGTCATGCTGCTGTTTTATTAACCATCACGCACCCAGCACTTGCCCAGCACTCGGCATGGGACTTACATACAGCAAGTAGATAAACACATTTGTTGAGTGAGTACTAGGTTCCAGCCATCACCAGGAACAGACTTTGATCTGTGTGACTGTGACCCATCCTCCACTGTGCGCTCTAAAGACTGGCAGGGAGAGAGGAACTGCCTATGTACACATCAGTCGGCTGGCTCTGTGAGAAGGTCTGGGCCCATTTGCTAAGGATATTGAGGCCTTTTCCTTCACTTGGTGCATATGCCAGGCTGAGACCTTCAAAGCGCTCCTAGCTGCAGTGATGAAGCTTTTGCCTTTATGTGATGGTGACTTTGGACGCAGGGGGTTTTTTGTAGCACATCACTGCCTGGCCAGTTTCAGGATAGCAATATTATGCTTGAGTTGGGATTTAGAATTAGAGACTAGTCACTGTGTGATTTTGATTAAGGAGTTTAGCCTTCTTAGCCTCAGTTACTAGTCTAGGAGTTCTTTTGATACTGAGTGTAGCTTTTCGGCACTTATAAGCCATTCCAGGCAAAATGTGTCCAAAACAGTTTCCTGTGACACATATTTTTGTGCTATGGGTTTGCGTCATTGTACTTTATTGTTACTCTCGACTGAACACATCTAGGTTTTCCCCCTTCTCCTGGGAGTGTCAGATTCAGGGCAGAGAGGAGCCAGCGCTCAGGGTGTGGTCAGAGATGAGCAACGTTGTTTTTCTCTTGACCTATGTTCAGGTCAACCATTGCATCCAAGGGTCATAATAACTGACATGGTGGTCACATGACTGCTAATTCTGGTCTCAGACCTCATCAACTGTCATTAATAACCCTGACATCTCTCTTCATGTCAGTTCAGTTTTTGTCCCTCTGCCATATTGATCAGTCAAGAGATAGTCAAACTCACAGTTATTTTCCAACTGGGTCTTACGGCCTTTTGGTGAAATTATGATCCTCTTTTCCAGGAAAAATAAGGCCCCAATGCCCAATTGTATTATTTTCTGATTCTGCACTCTCTTTCCTCTGGAGAGAATCCTCGGAGTAGGACCACTTACTTTGACTCTTGAATTCCTATTATGTGCCATGCATGGTGTCACATTCAGTTGGGAAGTCAGAGAAGTGGAAGATCACACTGCAGTACGACAAGAGCAATGACAGGGCCTCCGAGAGCAGAAAGCAAAACCAAACCATGGAGACCAGGGGACTGGCAGAAGCTCAGCAGCCAGGAGGGAAGATATTTTCAGTCTTGATCCATGGGGGATTATTTCGAATTCTGTATACTTTGAGGCTTGTATGATTCCCGGTCTTCTAATGCCGTACTGCTGGTACCATAAAAAGAACTTTGCACCCTGATCTTTCCTCTCTCCTCCCTCCCTCCTTCCCTCTCTTTGCTCCTTCTCCCTCCCTCCCTCCCTCCCTTCCTTCCTTCCTTCCTTCCTTCCTTCCTTCCTTCCTTCTTTCATGGATAAATTCTTTCAGTGAATATTGGAGTACTTCTCAGTTGATTATATATAAATAAAAAGAAATTTGTCTTCATGGAGATGCAATTCATTTCTTTGGCCTGAGTTTTTTGCCATTTTATACCTTGCTCAGTGTCATTGGCTTCTGGTCTGTTGGTTATCTGCTTGTTCATTACTTTAGCTTAACTGTATAGCAGGGTCTTGGTACTCTTTCTGTGGGTTTTCTTCATTGATGCGACCCAGACTCTTTCTCCATATGGGCCTTGGAAAAATACTCTTGAGCCTCACCAGAGCTTGGGACCTGTTTCCTTCACACAGGTGCCTTTGAGTTTGTATTAGCAACATGAACCAAAACTAGTGAGCTGAGAAACTGACCAGGAAAAATCATGCTTACATCAGCATGTGATGTGGTTCAATACAGGACTCTGGATAAGTTGCATCCTACTGGAAAGGGCACCAGGCTAGACCTTATTTAAATGTTTATCGCTGAGTCAAATGGGCCGAGATTTTGGTCAAGGTGCTGGGCTCTGGTGGGAAACCAAGTCAAAGCCCACTCATATGGGCCTATGATGATGAGGCAAAGAAAACAATAATGACAATGCCAATGACAAGCATTTATATTATTCTTTACAATGGACTAGTCACTGTTCTAAATACTTGGCATATTTGTTGCCAAAATTGTTCTGTTATCATGTATCTGTGATTTATGATAACAATATGCTCAAGAAATTGGTGCATGATAAAAATAAATAAAAGGAAAAAATAAATGTTCAGCATAGATTAACTAATTAATCCTCATAAGAATATATCTTCATTTTAAATATGCAGGTACTGAGGGGTACAGTGGTTAAATAACCTGAGGTCACTGCCAGGTAAGCTAAGAGTTGGCACTCACATGGATGTCCGACTTTGGAGAAACAGGCTCTGTCTGTAGACCTGAAGTTTCTGAATTGCTCTTACCAGAGTCTGGGCGGTTGGAGTCCTCTGAGCTTCTAACTGGGGAGGACTGGTTGTTGAGGAAGGATTACAAAAGTGGATCCAGAATGGAAATTGTAATGAAGTGTACTGGGAGCTTGGGTGGGGTCCGAATGCAGAACTGCTGTGGTCATCTCTTCTACCCAGCTTCTTCTCCAGGTCAGTGATTGATGCAACACTCCAGCATCCTCCATCTTCTTACCTATGGAAGGGGACATATCTGCAACAGAATGGTCCAGATTCCTTCAATGCTTGCATTTTGTTTGTTACATAGATAGGGTAATTTTCCAGTCTAGTGATGCTAGACTGTGAGGATTCAAATGATATTTCTGGAATTATGATGCTACTTCACTTGCATTTTTTGATAATTCTTTGGTTTAGTCTGTGATTTTCCAGAAGTCTTGTAAGAGTATAATTAATTCTGTATGAGATGTCAAGAGCCCCCAGAAGAAACCGAAATCACTAGAGGAAACAGCTAAGCACAGACTCTCTGTATTGAGACTGGTATCCTCTCAGTGTTGCTTCTGTCTCTCCTGAAAGTGTGTTTTATGCTTGTCATGCTTGACTGATATGATGCTGAGTGTAAATTAGAAAAAAAATGTTTTTATGATGTGGTATGATGGGAAATAGGGGTTACAACCCTGTGTTAATGTACTCCTTGTAACTTGGAAAGAAATTTGTCTTGACTTGCTGCTATGGTTCATGAAAGAGAACCCAAAAGCCAGTAAAGATCCTGAAAACTTCAAGGACATACTAATCTTAACTTCTCTCTTTTTGTCCTGTAAGCCCTGGGAGGCTGTCCTTTTGGATGGATATTTTAGGAGTGGTAATGCTAGTAGAAACAGAAACTGAACTTACAATGACTTCCCTTATGAATAAACAAGGTGTCTTACATTTATAGGATTACTGGGTCATCTTAACTTTCTGGGAGAACAGGACCTGTGCTTGCACTTCTTGGTATCTTCTGTGATGTCTTGATCTTTTGGCAAATATTTGTTAATGGAAATTAAAAGCTGAGCCTCTTCTCCCCATGAAGGTTGGCTGAGATGACCTGAAGGATTCTGTGGATGTTTTCTGAGACTGGTTGCAAGTGGATGAATGACATTAAGACTGAGTCTCAGCACATAGTTGGTGCTTCTTGTTGTCGCTGGGTCACAGCCTCTTTCATGCCTGGATGCTGAGTCAGAAGGGGTCCTGGGACTACCCTCTTTGAGCAAGATGGGTTACTCCCAGCCTTCTCCAGTGGATGCGGAACCCTGCATTCCTGTAGCATACAGTTCACATAGTCTGAAAGTCTGAGTGTCCAGCCTGGCAGAATGTGTCTTTTTCTCAGAGACAGAGATTTTCAGGGAGTTCATGTCAGTGTGCACCAAATGGAATACTATGTATCTATAAAGTCCAACAGCGTGGAAGCTTTTATAAGCAAATGGAAGAAACTTGAGAACATCATGCTTAGTGAAGTGAGTCAGAAGCAGAAAGTGAAACATCGAATGGTCTCTCTGATATGAGAGACCCAGATCACAACACTTATGGAACTTAAGATGAAAAACAAAGTGAAACGGGGGGGTAGGGTAGGGGAGGGAGGGTTGAGAGGGTAGGGGTAGGGACAAGTCTTTGTCATCTTGACAAGATACGTATGTGCACAAAATCCTCAACTTCATTGTAAACCTTAAATCTTGCACTAATACATATCAATAAAATGGGGGAAAAAACCTGTCCCTATTATACACAAGACCCACAAAGATGTTGTCCACATATATTCTGTCCAAGCTCCCTGACAATTTAGAAGCATAAACTGTATCCATAGTCAGCTCCTAATTCACAGGTCTACAATTTTCCTTGCTAATCTCTCAGAACTCTTTCATTGATGGATATCATTAGTCTCACTATTTTGTGCCTTGTAGGAAACAACCTTGTTGTACTGAAGAGGCCCAGACGTGAAGCCGAACACGCCTGCCTTGAATCTAGTGTGCTGTGACTGAGCAAATTCTCCTTTGTGAGTTTTATTATCTCTAAAAGTGGAAGCAAGACCACATGATCGGGTTGCTGTGAATGAAAAAGAGAAGAGGATGTGCAGTCCTGGGCATCAGGTAGGCAAACCAAAAAAAAAAAAAAAAATTGTCCCTTCCATCTTTGTGGCTGCTTTAATTTTTGTTTTCCACTCTGCTGTTCCGCTTCCTTGTCATTTTTGGCCGAGCTGAGCGTAATGAGCCTGCGTAAAGCCTGGTTGCCCTGTCTTTAGGTCTTGATTGTTCTTGCCTTTCCCCCCATCAATGAAGCATCACCTCCCGGCTCCTTGTTGGTTTTCAGAGGCACAACTGTTTGACAAACCATTTCAGGTGCTGTCTGCAGGCTGCCTAACGAGCCCTCATCTTTCACATCACTTTGACTGTTCAACTGATTTAGGGAAAAGTGCCCCCCGCTGCTGTGTAAGAAGCAGCTGCACCATAATTGTTCTGTCTCTTTCCTCCTCTTCTTTGCCTCCATTTCCATTTCTGTGAAAGCTTTCCCAGGAGATCTGATACTTTCCTTCACTATTTCTCTATTGGGAATATATTCTAATAATGTGATTTATTGCTAAATGAAGCATCATATTGATCAATGTTTGTGAATTTTTTAAAGAAAGTTACTATTTGTTGCTCTTTTAGTTAATATTTATTACTTAATGGCCTGGTGTTGCATTTCTAGATTACCTTGAAAATGCTTTTAGCCTACGTTTGAGCATCATCTTTGTTTTCCCTGATTTGGTGGCTAGGGTGATAAATAGAACGTTGGTGTGCCTGTAGTTAAACAGTGCCAGAGTGGCTTTAGCAAACTTCTCTAGCTGTGTGATTCAAAGGAGCAGCACTTAAATAGAGCTTACATATTTTCTTATCAATACCATTTCCCCACCAGCCTATGCTTTGAATCCTGGAATAACAAAATACACACTTGAATCATAGGCTTCCAGGGCTGTATAGGAACTCAAAAGAGGTCTAGACCAAATTCGGATCTGGTGTTTTGCTTGACTTTTAAAAGCAACATGGAGATATCAGAACCTCTCACCTGCTGTACAAGTGCTAGGTGGGCTGAGAAAAGCAAAGGAATATGGTACTGCATTTGGAAGACAGTTTTTATTTTGGTGAATATATTTGTGGTTGTGTTCATTTCAGATCAATAGGCTTTGTTTTTAATTTTCTTTGTTAAATTGGAATGTGTTGACTATATGAGTCCATGAGAACTGGTGTTCCCTTTGTGATCTATGAATAAAGTCTTAATACTTGGTTGCAACATTTTGCCTTCCTTCTTATGTTAGCCGTCTACTCCAGAGCTGGGGGAGAATCTGGTCATAGTGATTCAGTGGATTCTCTTTTGTAACTAAGGTGGAAAAAGTCAGAAAAAATGCAGTTACCTCTGTCTAATCCAGGGACTTGATGCTAAGGAGCTACTTAATTCTGCTGATTATTTTGGGTGTAATTATTAAAACCCAGAATTCCCATCTTCTTTGGAAATGCAACTCTATCCTGACCTCTTTCACAAAGGATTTGAGGCTCCCTGCCTATTTTGTTTCATTACATAGCCGCCTTTTTATTTTCACAGAGCTGAACAGAATACATTTATTTTTCAAATAACACAAATTAAGCTAAATTGTGTTTTGGACATTTTTTTAAAATCAAAGGAGATGTAATGACAAAATCTCTAAAATTGGAATTAGGAATCAGAGGATCTGGGCTGCTTTCCCAACTTCACAGATAAATAACTGTATGATCTTGGACAAGTCATTTTGATTTTGCATTTATAAAATGGGTAAAATAGTCTTGATCTTTAGTGGTAACATCTTCCCTTTATTATTCATATGTGCTACATGTACGTTTTACCTCTTAATCCTTCAGTTTCTCTGCAATGCTTGTTTAATATCTTCTGTTTTAAAGTTGAGAAATATAGAGGCTGAGAGGGGTGATGGAGCCCCCCCCCCCCCCCCCCCCCATATAAGCAACTAGGAGACAGAACTTCGGTTTCTGTAGCTCTTTCTGTGGTACCAGGATATCTTTAGTTAGATGGAAGAGCTAGATGCATCTAATTTTTTTCACTGTATGTTTCTCATTCTTGTAGAGAAGGGTTTCTTCAGTGAAGGGATAGTCATCTCATTGAGGCTGCTGAGCCCTTACCCCTGTTGGGGTTACATTTTATAAGTTACATACCCTGTTATTTCTTACTCTTGAAACTGAGGATTAAATATATTATGCCGTGGTTTCTTTATTTAGAAACCCCAGGCACAGTTCTCTTAATTTTTCTGCTCAGGATTTCAAAGGCTGCACTCAAAGTGTGTGGCAGGCTGCATTCTTATTTGGAGGCCAGACTGAAGAACACACTTCCAAGCTTGTTTAGGTTGTTCACAGAATCATTTCCTTGCAGCCTCTAAGAACTTAGTGTTTTGGCTTCTCATTGGTGGGAGGCTGAAAGTCGCTGCTTGTTTCAGAGGTCACTTGCAGTTCCCTCCACATTGCCGTCTCCCTAGGCCCCTCACAACATAGCACCTTGCGTCTTCAAGACCAGCAGGAGAGCCAGACTGGATTGCTAACAAGGTGGCTAGAATCTCACAACAATATATCTCAGGAATGGCATCTCATCCCTTTGTCATATTTTATGGGTTAGAGATAAGTCACAAGTCCCATTCACAGTCAAGGGGCCCTCAATGCTGATTTGAAGTTTTCTGTTGTAGCTGTAGTTATGTATATATGTGTCTATATGTATATGTGTGTATATATATTTAAATACATACATACATATCTTTTTAACAACTAAAGTGTGCTAGTCTTTCGGGTGGAGAAGTTTGACCCCTCACAGAGCTTCAGACGAGGCTAGTAATGGGTGATCATGACAACTGCCTAGGTGACAACGTTGGCCAAATCCATGCAGGACGTCAATGTTGAAGTCAAATCTTGTTACATGGAACTGGCATTAGAGAAATCACTCAGTCTTTGTGAATGCTCTAAGTTGTTAACTTGGGATCTTCATTACTTAGATTATAGGGTTAGGGTAAGATAGTAGATGGTAAAAAAAAGTTATTTATAAATGGTAATATGCTATACTTAACTAACTACCTTCTGGAGCCTCACCCACATCAGCTTCTGATAAGTGGCATAGTGCCAGCTTCTTTTCTAGGAATTCATGTGCTCTTGCCCCAAAGAAATAAAAATGCAAACACTTTCTGGCAAGATGAAAAATAATGCAATGATTTGCACATTTTGGATGCTTAAGAATCAGTAGGGGCCATTGTGAAGAGTCTTCCAAACACCTTTAAAAAGGACTGACATGTCATCATTTTGCTAGGAGTTTTCATCTCTTTTTCATTCCACCTTATAATTTTCCTTCTGGACCAGTTAGAAAAAAACGAAATTTAAAAAGCACTAGTAAAAGAAAGCCTTAAGAAAACACTCCCATTTCCCACACTTATCCAGAGGTTTCTGAAATGGTCACTTCCTGCCTAATTCTGGCCCTGCATCCTTATTCAGGGGCCTACTTGGAAATCTTTGGTTAGGAAAACAGGGCCATAATGATATCTTGTGTAAACATATGTTCACTTTTAAAGGGATTCTTATGACTACCAGAATATTTATAATTTTCATTTCAAGGGTTGGCTGAATTGGATGGCTTAGTTTTTGATGGTTCCAAATCTCAACATGTTTCTGACAAGTGGTAGATGGACTCGCTTGTAGCAGTCTTTCCTTATGCTTGTAAAATTAGATGGTGTTACTCAAGTTTGGATTATAAAAGTTTTCGATATATCTTCTGGGGTTCCCATTAACAGTGCTTAAAATTAAAAAAAAAATGTTATTAAACTTTTGTGAAAAATGCAAGCTAACTTTCAGATTTTTGACTCATTGTTGTATTCAGATTATTCCTTTTTGAAGCAGATGTTGGTACCTGCACTTGGCTTCTGCAATCCCTGTGTGATCCATAGATTTACTGGACTGATTTCCCTGTTTGTGGGTCATTCTTAATGCCACTATGATTATTTAATCATGGATTTTATTTCTGTAGAATAATCTTACCCATGCAGTCACTAACTCAGGACAACTACTAAATACAAACAGTATTTTAAATGAGCATCTTGGTAAGGATTTGAATTGGACAACTGTTCTCTTAGGGAGCTTTTCTGAGAGCCGGCTGTATGTCAAGCATTCTTCTCAGTGTTAGAGCACAAGGAGAAATTGATCATAATAATATCAGCTCTCTGTTCTTTGAAGGCAATGGTTATGTTTTACTCGTCCTGACTACATCAAACACAAGCTTTTAAAACATGCTAATAATGATGAAAATAATAAGCAGTGTTGTATATTAGTCATCTTCCCATTGCTTGGACCAGATACTAAAGCTTGCATCTTAAAGGAGGAGACATTTATTTTTGGATCCTGGCTTCAGAGGGCTCAGTCCATGATCTGCTGACTCCAGAGCAGAGAGGATGTGGCAGGAGAGCCTAATGAGAAAGCAGAGAGAGAAGAAAAGACCCGTCAAGATCATTTCTCCTGTTGGTGAATATCCCAATGAAGGGATTGGTTGGATTCAGAGAGAAGATATCAAGATTTGACTACTGCGAACCCATTAGAGGAATAAGAAGCTGGGGTAGAGTGGTGACTTGAGTGAAATGACTTAGGTGTGGAAGATTAATACATTAAACACTATGGTTTCTTGGACTTGGAAAACCCAGAACATAGACATTCTTTGGAACCACATGAAGTGATAGCCGGAGCCGGGGGAAGGGACAGGGAGGGGGTGGGAGGGTAGAAGATGGGAAGGGATTGTGAAGTCGATGTGATACATAGATGTATGAAACACCCAAATTCATTGTTAATACTATGTATTACAGTTGTTATATTAATAAAAATAGTGGGGGAAGAAAGATCATTTCTCCAGTGGCCTATCGCTTCAGACTGTGCCCTATCTCCTAAAATCATTCAGCTACAAACTTCTCAGTGGGCTAACCCTCTGATGAGTATAGCTTCCTGTGACCTAGTCACCTTCCAAAAGCCCCACCTCTGAACACAAGAGACTTCTAAGGAACATCATAGATATAAGCTATAATATATTAACAGAGAATTATTGATAAAATGCAGTGGAGTCAGATGTTTTTAGTGATAAATTATTTCAGGTTTTCTATACTTCATACTCTGGTTTCTCTTCAGATCATATGAATCTTTCACATTTTATGTTTTCTGTAACTCAAAAAATATTTTTGTATTTTCTATAACATGCTTTCATGTCTAAAGCATGTGCTGTGTGTGTGTGTGTGTGTGTGTGTGTGTGTGTGTGTGTGTGTGTGTGTGTGTAAGAGATGCCTCCTCTTTTGAACTCCTTTACTGTATTTGTGTGAATTCTTGGACGAAGCAGGTTCTGTGTTCTATATCATAAGCCAATATGACTATGTGATTTCTTTTTTTTGGACTCAAGAGCCATGCCTTGTGCAAGTTGCCGTCCCAGCCTTGATTAAAAATAGGTGAGAAAAAGAATCAAGGAGAGTTTTAACTGAATACTCTGAAATAATTCTGGAAGTATTGGGGGGGATGGAATGTAATGACAGCAATGTCAGTGCCCTTATTTAAGACACTGGTTGTGTCCTGCCATACCTAGTTTTCTTTTTTAATGGGCTCTCATACTTAGTTATTAATACTATGAGCTTGACGTGATCTTTCCAATACAATCATTCTTAAGTTTTTCAGCGTTTTTTTTTCTGTTGTTACAGTTCTATATGACAGCACTTTCAAATATATTTCAGTCTTTTACTAGTTTCTTCATGTGTTCTTTTTATACCACTGATTTGAATTTACTTTCTTTGTGATTGCTTTCTTCTGGAATCATTTCTGTTGTTTTCATCTAAGAACTCTAGTAGTACAAAAATTGTCATGGGAGAGGGTTACAAGTGAAAGATCCAAATTCTGGATTCTGAGAGCCATAGGTAGCCCATTTGTGTGAGTGTGTGCATGTGTACACACATTCAAGTGAGATTCTTCGTGAGCTCTACAGAGAATGAAGGAAGTGGAAATCTAGATAGAAGTCAGGGAACTGGTGGTGCCCAGAATGCATTCATAGGATAGCTAATTGTTATATCACCTTTAGCTATCTAGAATAAAGCAACCAGTAGAGGCTTCAGGAGGACAAGTGTCCAACATTATAAAATAGGTAGGCCTGGAGACGATAAGAACTGCTGGTGGGAGTGTAAATTCGTTCGACCACTCTGGAAAGCAGTATGGAGAACCCTCAAAAGACTAGAAATAAATATCCCCTTTGATCCGGCGACACCCCTCCTGGGAATATATCCAAAAGAGGCCAAAACAACACACAACAGAGATATATGCATACCCATGTTCATAGCAGCACAACTAACAATAGCTAGAACACGGAAGTCACCAAAATACCCTTCAACAGACTAGTGGATACACAAACTGTGGTACTTAAACACAATGGAATACTGCGCATCTGTAATGTCCAACAGCGTGGAGGTTTTCACAGGCAAATGGAAGAAACTTGAGAATATCATGCTTAGTGAAGTGAGTCAGAAGCAGAAGGTAAAACATCAATGGTCTCATGGAACTTTAAACGAAAGACAAAGGGAAAGAGGAGGATGGGGGGTGAAGGGAGGGAAGAGAGGGTAGGGGAAGGGACAAAAGGAGAGCGGGAAAGCCCTTGTCACTTTGACAAGGAAAGTATGTGCACAAAATGCTCAACTCCATTGTAAACCTTAAATTTTGCACTTGTACATATCAATAAAATGGGGGGGAAAAGAAATACAAGAATGGTCCAAGAAGCCTTTCAGTAAAGTAACTTACTGGAAAATACTGTGACCCCCCAAAATGTGTTGAGATGTTTTGGCTAGATGAATATATGGAAATTCAGGAAATTTTAGTGTCTGTACCTCTTGCTAGTTTAAACAGAAGGTGGTGTACTAAGTACACTGTTGACGGAATACAGTCTTAATTGATTTACTATGGGAAAGATAAGATACTGATTGGAAAAGAGTGGACCCTGCGACATGAGGTGGAGAAGGCATCCCTCTGCTATCCTCATCAGCCTAATAGCTTTCTCTCTTCCCTGCCAATGCTAATTGTATCTTGCTTGATGATAACTATTTTCTTCACACGAGTGAAATACTTTATAAGGTAAGTTTGTGGTCTTTATTTTTCCCTTCTATCCATCTTTATTTCTAAACAACAACAACAACAACAACAACAGCAACAACAACAAAATAGTTTCTCAAGGGACTTAACAGAAAGACTTTAACACTCAATGAATTGGAGGATTCTGCCAATTTATGTTGGCAAGATTCTGAAAAAAAATTGTGTGATGATGCTTCCTTTGATGCTCAATTAAGGAAAAAAGTCATAAATTTAAATATACTGGATATTTTGCTATGGGTATGTATTGTGGTGTGGATCTGAGTATGTCCCCCAAAAGTCTCATGTATTTGAATGTTATACATTGTCTATGGAACCATGTCCTGTTGGGAGATTGGCGCCAAGTCTGGAGGGGTGGGTTACAGGCATGTAAATTGGATTGCAGGCATGTAGTGGGGGTTTACCACACCTTCCACACCTGGATCCAGGAGGCGCTGATCACTGGTCTGAGACCTGGAAGGATACATAGGCTGCTTCCTGCCTTCCTTGTAGGGCTAATCTCAACTTGCCTTGATTTGTCTTTCTGTTTGCAATGCCAAGGAGCTGCCTCCACCTCTGCCTCTGCCATGTACTTCCACTTTTGCTGGCTGCCCCTCAGTGGACTGTGACCTTCTGAAGCTGTGAGCTAAAATAAACCTTTCCTCCCATTAATTTGTGGATGTCATGTATTGAGTCACAGCAAAGATGAAGTAACTGAGAGAGTATGTTTATCAAAAATTCTGGATTCTGAGTACCATATTTAGCACATACGGATACTTCTATTTGGTTGGTTTATTTAAACCAAGACATTGTATTAGAATTTTTCCTCTATTAAATGAAGTTTAAATACAAAGTGTCATTTATTTAAAGTAGACCATTGTCTCTTCCCTATTTTTTATAGGTGGAGGATACTGGTGGATTAAATTAGTATTTATTGATACGAAATCATTATGAGAAAATTTAGGGTTGGACAGCTTTCCATGGTGCTTGTGAGCTGGAGGGAGTGTGGTCAGAGGCTGCTACTACTCTTAGGCTCAACAGAGATGTTCAACTAAGGGCTAGGATCAAAATGGAAGGCTGCACACTGAAGTTTCTTCTTGAATTGTATGACTGAAAAGAAAAAAAAAAGCCATATGATGAACTGTGGCCCAGAATGAACTTCTGGAAAGATCATTTCCAGTAATCAAATCCCTGACATATGGTGGTCATAGAATTCCTTGACTAAAGGGAAGTCTGTGTACTTTTGAGCATAACCCTAGAGTAACATCACAGTGCACACTGAAGTTTTTCCCCCATGTTCCCCAGAGGGCTCTACTATATCTTACAAAGTAACTGGCAACTAGGGGATGAAAGGTATCTAGACTCTCCTTGGATTATTAGACAAGTACTTGGAGGTTACATTAATTCCTGGAAACCCAAAACGCTACCGCATTCAACTAGTCAAGAGTGGAAATTTATTTGGCGTAGGAGTTCTGCTTCAAGTCTGCCTCACAGAGAGCTGAGTGGGGGTTTGATCCCACAGGTGTTTTTCTGTTTCTCAACAATATAGTTGGGATATATAACACTGGAAACTACAAGAATTCTCCATTTGGCTCTGTGACTCTTCGATGAGGAATGCAATGATAGAGAATGCCAAATGTAAGCCACTGGAATTGTCCCTTTCTGCTAAGAAAATGAACTCAAAGCGGTGCTCTATCTAGCTTTGGAGAGATTAGTGCTTCCATCAAAAAGGCGAACAACATGGGGATGGAGAGTCTTGTGATATGCCACTCAGTTTCCCATGTGGTCAAAGCACAATATAAATAAATCTTATAAATTGTTTGGAGCAGTATAAATACTGATACGATGCAAGGAATACTATACCATTCTCAGTATAAATTTGATGCCAAAATGAACTCGATGTAGTACATCAAAGGAAACATCCATTGTTTCTGAGCATAGTGTACTCTAGGTATATGAAGGTATTTTCCTTCTTTATATCAAAATTTAGAAGGAAATGTATGAAGAGAATGCATCATAATTCTAGATAAAACAGTAAGAGCTATATGATACTTTTCGTAGATAGTGACACACCATTTAATAACATGCAATTCTAGATACTATAAAGTAATTCTTAAATTTATAGTAAGATTTTTTCATTGTGTTGAAAATGAATTTCTTAAAATAAATATGGTGATACTTAATAATGAAACATTAGGCTCATTGCTACCAAAATTAAGAATAAGGCATTTTCCCCCAAATTATTCTTGTTTATTGATATGCATTTGAGATATATACTAATTACATTCAACTTGAGGAACTGATAAGTAAACATATCATATCTTCATCGTTTTTACTTCCCTTCCCACCCTCTTGATTCCCCCCTGCCCTGAATGCTCTTTCCCTCTCCACAACATCCATCTCCCTGTTATCTACAATTAACTCTTTACTTTGCTCTTTTACTTATACTTTGGTTTTCTCATGTTAAGAAAACCATGCAATGTTAACCTTCTGTGTCTGTGTCTGATTCATTTTGCTAAGCATAACGATCTCAAGATACATCTATTTTTCTATGAAGGACTCAAATTTATTTTCTTTTAGGGCAAAGTAGTGTTTCAACATTTTCTTTAGTCATTGATCTGTTGATGGACATATTGGCTGCTTTCAAGATTTAGCTGTTATTAGTTGTGCTCTATGAAGATGAGTATGCATGTACCATTGCTGTTTGATATCTGTAATTCTTTTGAAAAGATATCCAGAAGAGCTATAGTTGGGTCAAATGGGCTATCTATTGTCATTTTCTTTTTGAGGAAGTTCCATACTGATTTTCATAATGGTTGCACTAGTTACAGTGCCACCAACATATTAGGGCTCCTTTCCCCTACAACTTTGTCAGCATTTGCTTTTTGAATTCTTGATAATAGCTATTCTTACTACAGAAAGATGGAATCTCAGTGTTGTTTTGATTTGTATTTCTAAAAACCAGGTGTTTTAAATGTAATTTCCCCTTGGCTTTGGGGATTAAGTCCATCACCTTCATATCGACCTAAACCTTCAGTCCATTTTTTTAACTTTTGGTTTTGAGACCGAGTCCCCTTAAGCTGCTAAGTCACCCAGACTGTTCTAGAACTAGCAATCCTCATGTCTCAGCTTCCCAGAGTGTGCCACTGGGCCAGCCTTATACATCATTTTAAACAAAGTCTAGATCATACTCTAGGACATCGAAACAGAGAGGAGAGACTTGCAAGGAAAAGAAAGTGTCATGACTTCTTGCCCATATTTATATTCCTAGGCTCCCAACTGTCAAACTCTTAGAAGTAGAGGCTGTACAATACTCATATATGAGATAAAATACAAATATCAATAGATTTTTATCTATATTTTATGTACATAACAAAGTATTATGTTACTTGATACAGACAAACTGACAAAATTGTCACAATAATGATTTTAAAGCATGATGGAATTATTTAAAAATTATACAGAATACTATAAAAATCTTTGGGTGACTAAGATGACATAGCATATTCTACATTTATGAATGGGAAGACTGACCTGCATGAAAGTCCTTATCCTTTCTAAAGGTGCTGTGGTTAGTTTTTCTAAACTTGATCCAGGACAAGGAGAGAGACTAGGCCCGATCGTAGGTGAGTCCTCACTACCTTGGTGGAATACATGCACCATCATATAATCTATAGATAACATGACTCTGTGACCTTGGTCAGGCTCTACCACTGGATTCCAGTGTGGCTTTGTTTTTGAAAACAAATTTATATGTAATAGAAAAATAGGGTGAATTTTTAAATTTAAAAAGTATCACAGTAAAAGACACGGGGCTATTAATCCTCCTCAAAGTACTTTCCTTCGTTTGGAACACTCTTAATCCATTGTCCTTGCCATTTTCTGAAGCAATTCTAGGTGTCCTCTTTCGCACATGTCTTTAGTTGCTCTGTTCAATGTCCAGAAGAAATTCAAGATACCTTTCATGGTCATTTTGACTTTGGGGAAGACCCAGAATGTGCACAGTACCAGATATAGTTAATAAGGTGGATGTACACACAGGAACGTTTTTATGAACTTACCTTTCTGTTGAATATAATACTTGGAAGCATAAATGATAGTACCTTCAGTTAAGAGCAAAGAAAGACTGAGATCCTTCCTCCAATTCACTCTGAGGAACACCTCCAATGACAGAGACCTCCCCATATGTTCTACCACCTAGAAGCTCCACAGCACATCTGCCACTCCGTGGACCAAGCCTTCCATCATAGCAACAGGACCCTGTGGGACATTAGCCCACAGCTTGTAGACATACAGAGCTTCACATTGAAAAAGTTCCATGTCTAGTTTAATACTTTGCTGTTGCCATCTTAAAATTCTTGCTATTTAAACAAAGAGGTCTGAACTTTTCTTCTGCACTGGACCTTATAAGTTGATAGCCAGTCCTACACACTGCAGTAGAAGCTAATTTGTATGAGATGTCAGAATCTTCATCTTTGTCCTCAAACTCAGTTGTTGTAGGATGAATTGGGCTTAGTGCTAGCTTAACCTACTATGGAGAAACCCTGTGGGAAGACAGGGCAGAGGGTGTCACTGGAGAGGCCCGTTAGGATTAGCTTGCATAGAGGTTTGCATGCTGGGCAAGGAATTTGGATTCTGTCTCATAGGCCACGAAGATGATTTGAAAGGTTTTTTTTTTTTTGAGTTTTAATTATGAAAATAAGAAGCTTCAACATAAAATTAAAAATTACAGTGAATGGCAGTATATGTATCATCTAGGTGCCACTGTTAACTTTTTAAAACCACACTTTCAAGTCACATGGCTCTGAAAGCTTTTCAGCAAGAATGTAGGATCAGAGTGCAAAGGGTTCAGAAGATGAACTGGAAATGGGGAGGTGGCCAAAGGGGACTGATTTAGAGAGTCTTCCAATACTTTATATAATACAGAGTAAGAACTGCAAATAAAAATTGATTTTCTTAGGCTCAAAAGACTCAGTTCACAATATTTTCTTTTCAGATCTTTGCAGATGTTGCTTTACTATCTTTTGATTTTACAGAATAAGGTGTTGAGGGCAGTCTGAATTTTTTCTCCTGAATATATGCATGTGCATATGCAGTACTAATTGCTGAGCTACATCCCAGCCCTGGGTTGCGGGGTACTTGATGTTTAAATGTGGAGTAGAAAAGTCAGGGGAAAGAGGAAGCGGAGACTTTAGGCCACGTATGTCACTTGGATCTATGAGCTCGTGGTAGTCATTTACATGATAGGATGACATAGTCTTAAAAAAAGGCCTATAACACTAGGCAAAATTCTCTTGCATATATATATATAATTTTATATTTATATCATTTAACAAGGATTTATTTAACACCATATGACAAATATTATACTAGACCTAAGATGCAGAGGTCAATAAGACAGAAAAAGTTTTCTTTCTCTCTCTTTCTCTGTGTCTCTCTGTGTCTCTCTCAGTCTCTCTCTTTCTCTCTCTCTCTCTGTCTCTCTCTGTCTGTCTGTCTGTCTCTCTCTCTCTCTCTCTCTCTCTCTCTCTCTCTCTATATATATATATATATATGAACTTTTTAAAAGATGCATAGGGCTTTGTTAATGTTATCATTAATAATCTTTTATGGTTCCCCATTTCCTAGAGGACAGAGTGCGAATTTTGCAGCATGTCATTAAGGGTTCATTATAGTTAGTGCTGCCTACTGGTTCCCAGCATGCACATGTTATGCTTGAGACCCCTGGGGTATTCTTGCACACACCTTATTTTATTCTTGCTGCCCCTTCTGATTGGAATACTTTTTCTCCTCACCTGTATCAGGTAAATATCTCCCCATCTCAATCAATAACTAGTGATTCCAACGATGTTATTTTAGCCAAATCTTTCACTTTTTTCAGAATTAATCATTTATTATTCTTCTAAGTTTTTATAACATGAGGACTCAATTATAGTTGTGTGTGGGTGTTTGTTTTCTTCAATAAATTGTGTATAATTAGAAGGCCATTTTGAATTTATATATTATGTAGCACAATAACTGATTTATTCATTTAACAAGCATTCATTCAACACCATATGACAAATATTGTACTAGACTTGAGATGCAGAGGTCAATAAGACAGAAAAGGTTCCTGACTCCATAAAGCTCCCAGATCAGGGGTAGTAGGATGATATGTGACAGTAACTGAATGAGTAACTTCAAGCAGTGACCTAAAGAAAACACATAGAAAGTGATTGACTATTTATTTTTTGAATAAATATTTGGTGTTACCCATAGAGAAAAAAAAATCTACATTTTTTGTACCAATTCCTTATGGATCCAAAGTTTTCAATACGAGAAAACATTTCTAATCAGTATAAGGTCATAGCTTTTTTTTTTTCACCTCATGTATATCTAGGGCAATCCCTATGAGGCTCAGCTGTGTGACTGAGTGAAGTTCATTTGTGTGTCTGTGACTACCTGGGGTTACTCACCTGTCTTAGTTACTTTCTCATATCTGTGACTGAATACCTGACGTGCACAACTTTAGTGAGGAAAGATTCATTTTAGCTTACAGTTTCAGAAAGTTACAGTCCATTCACAGGTGGGCAGCTGGAAAATGGTATAATCGCAATGTGGGGTGGCAGGTAGAACCAGAGCCAGAGCCAGATCCTCACAGCAGCATGGTAGAACTGAGACAAGACCGGGAGACAGGGAAGAAATAGCATATGCCCCTCTTGATCAAGTCCCAAGCATTGGTCCATGCCAGCCAGCCTTTTATCTTCCAACACCATACAGAGTCCATAGGTACATGAGGCTTTGGGGGACACTCCAGATCCAAACTATGGCAATCACATGTGCCAGATTTGGTTGGAGCAGTTCATCAGGGTCTTGCAACCACCAAGACAACTCTGTCATAACTTGTGAGAGTGCAATTTCTACTAAACAACCTTTTCCAAGCCTTTGCTTGTGTCACATCTGTCAGTATCCTATTGACCAAAACAAGTCACATGGCAAGCCTAGAGTCATAGAGTGAGGAAGCACGGGAAAGGCACTGCAGGAAGGAGGAAGACACTGCATAGTTACATGAGAAAAGTTTTAGATTAATACAATGCTAGTATTTGATAGAGAAAGAAAAGTTGGAAGAGTGAACTAGTTTGCTTAAGGTCCCTCAATGTGCGTGATAAATGCATCATATAAGAAAGATGGGAGCCTAGGGTGGTTTGTATCTGGAGTGACCCCCAAAAGCCTCACATTCCTATGGATATGGTGCGAAGTTGGGAGGTGGGGCCTGACTGGAAGGGGCAGAGGTGTGGGCTTGACCTGGAGGGGCATGTGCTGGTTCTGCCCTTTTCCCAGTCTCTCTCTGTACAACCATGTTGTGAGGATTTCTGCTGCTGGAGCTCTGGCTCCTATCCTGCCCCCGCTCCAGCCCTGCCATGTGTTTCCACTATTTTCCAGCCACCCACGTGTGAATGGACTGTGACCTTCTAAAACTGTAAGCTACAATAAATCTTTCTGCCCTAAGTTGTGGATGTTGGGTATTGAGTCACAGTGATGAAAAGGTAATGAAGACAGAGCCTATTAATCCTTGAGCCAGTACTTGAGCAATTTTATTTTCCTTTCCTTTATTTTTCTACAATTTTCTCAACACTTGCCACTACCATCCACTGTTCATTCACTCAGTCTTGGTTTTTTCATGTGATGCCATGTGTTCCAGTATGTGTATCTCTTTTGGGAGTGCTCTCCTCACCATGAATTGTGTGTGTGTGTGTATCTATGTGTGTGTTTAGGACTACTCTAATGTACAACAGGCAGAAGAGCTAAGATATCATTGCCAGACAAGAGTTTGTGGGTAAATACTAGTTCACATTTCTTTGCAACACAAAGTGATGAGCCTAAGATATATCCACTACAATAACCACAGAGTTCCTCACCAGATCAGACTTTTCATTTGGAAGGAAATCTTTCATTAACTGTCTCTGGTCTCTGCTTCTCTACTGGTATATTCTGGAATCATTCTCAAACTACTTACACCCAGTTTTTTGTCTTGGGGTCTGCTTCAGCAAAAGGCCAAGAAAAAAAGGTAAATTTTGAAAGTTTTCTGTGAGCAGAGAGCACCTTTGGAAGTCCACGTTTACCCTAGTAAGTGAATCATGATAAGTTTTATCATTGTGTCTCATCTTATAAATAGAAGCATAATAGGTAATTAAAAATAGGGACTTTGAATCAAACAGGAATCAGAAAGCTTCTCTCTGTACTACTTTCCTAACCTTTCTGAACTTTGATAGTCTCGTGTATAAAATGAAAGTAATGCCCACCTCCTTGTCTGAGAATGACATGCAATTACATATGTAAAAGGTCATGTACAGGACCTGGCACATAGAAGTATTTGGGAAGCAGTAGCTAACTATATGGCTAGGGCACCAGTTCCTTGCAGGTAATGGTGACAATGACTGCTCTTATACAATACTATGAATAGACATTTTCTTTCTTATTCTTCACTTCAAGTGAGCACAGAAGGATATTATTATTATTAGGCCCATTTACAACCCAAGTAGCCCATACTAGGAGAAGCCAAGAGTCCCAAGAGACCCAAGATGATTCAGCCAGCTCTGGCTTCAGAAACTATCCCCCTCCCGCCACAACTTTCCCTTCAAGATTTATGTTCCTTCCACTACACCCTCTCTTCCTTCAGCCATTTTCGCTATGTTTTCTTTGTCTTGACTGGTGTTCAGTTCCCCAAAGAGAGAAATAGATTCATTTTCCCTGTGGATTTTGGGGCTCCTCTCAGAGAATCTGGTTATTGAGAAAGGAATTAAATAATTGTCAGGGGGGAAAAGACAGCTTGTAGGAGAATGTGATAAATCCAGCTGAGAAAGCGCCAAGGGCAAAGATGCGTGCAAAGCTGGCACCAGAGCACAGGCCTTAGGCTGTTGCTTAATAATATTAACAACTAATGTTTGTCGAGCATGTTGCAGTTGTCAAAGTACTTCCTGGTGTTTAGTCTCACTTGGTTCTCACTACAACCCTGTACTCTGAGGTGACTTCCTTTGTCAACTCCAGGAAACTGGGGCTCAGATAAAGGTTCGGTTTAAAGTAATCCAGCAGGTAAGGGAGTGTCAGTGCTAGAAGCTCTAGCACAGCCCAGAACTTCTGTCTTTTGTTGCCCATTACCGGCAACATTTTTCTACACTAATAAAAACTAGAATTTGCAAAGCGTTTAGTAGTTATAGCATACCTACGAGCATTAACTCACCTGATTTTTACAGCCATGAAGACATTATCCACATTTTATAGAGGCTCAAAAAGATAAAAGGACTTGCCTATTGTGAGCAATTCCCTGAGCCAGGGTTCAAGCTGAGTACTTTGACTATAAAATTCTGACTCCCTCCATCACTGTCCTCTGCTGGACTCTAAATGCAGGTTCCTAAAGAAAAATGGAGACATTGCTTTTTTTCCCATCTAATCTACAACTTTTTACTTAGAGGAAATTTTCCTTTTAGCCCTTTTCTCTCTTTTGGTTTTTAGTGAAGAGCAGAGCCGCCCTCGTGAGGGGCAGAAAGCTATACAAGGAAGATGTTGGCAGGCATGCATTTGCTAATGAAGATCAGATGGGCCTCCCAAAGTCTTCTCCTGCCAGGGGCTGGGACGCACCTCACAGAGTCAAAGTGCAGCTTTAGAAGTGGGCAATCCTGTTAGACCAGGAACTGACAGGGCTTCTTGGGCAGGATGGAGTCTCTGGATCCCCGGGGGCTGACTATTGGGTCCATCTGTTGTCCATCCACCTTCCAGCCCTCCGCGGACAAACACGGCAAAAAAGAAGGAAGGAGAGCTGCTGTGTCATGCCTCTTTGGAATGAGAAACAGCCCTCTGCTTGTAAACAGCAGAGGATCTGGAGGAAGACCAATCTTTGGTACCTCATCAAGCCAGGGGACTTTTATATCAGTTGCAGAATCTGGGTGTTTATTTTTCCTTGCTTGTATTGCAAATTTGTAACAAGCTGAGAAGAAAGCAGACCTCTCTTTTTTTCTGACTGGCCTCTTACTCTCTTCCCAACAATGTCTGGGTTTCCCTCAGAGCTACTGAGTGCTAATTTGAAAAACATGTCACTGACAAATAGGAGAAAAGCAGGCATCCAAGAGGAAATGCCCTCTGGGGCACAGGAGAGCTCCCAGAGCCAGAGATGGGAGGAGAGGTGGGAAAAATGAGAGAGGAGGGGGAAGGGAAGTGGGAGGAGCTGAGGACTGATTCAGAGATGGCACCAGTGCTGCAGGTGGCTTGGGAAGCCAGGCAGGCAGTGGGAGCAGGAGGAAAGATGGACCGCTGCGTGCTAAGACGTAGGAACCTACACGTAGTCCTGTAACAGAGAGGGTGCCTCCAGCCTGCATCGCATCTGATCTGTGCATTGCACAGATCTCACTAATATCAACCCCTGCATCTGGAGTCCTGTGTAGGACACTTCATCAGAAAAACTTTGAATTAAGAATACTAGGAAATACTTGCATTTTCTGAGGAACTCATGTTTTCTCCTCATTAGGTTTCTGATTTTGCTTTGTGGACTTATGGCAAAATTTCCAGCTCATACAAAGCTGTGCTAGAGATTCCATTACCTGCTTAACCAGATCTTGTCTTTTCCCCCGGCTTGTTTCTCTTACTTTAATGCATTTTTTTGTTGTGATATTCAGAAATCAATATTTTATGACATATATAATGTGATAAATAAAAACATTCATTTGTGTGTGGCCTCAAAATCTACTTGACTCTTTACAAACAGAAGGAAATAATGATAATCCTACAAGATTAGTTGATGTAGATTACATAAACCTCATTATCATACCATTATGAGTGGGATTCTGTGTCATTTTCTGCCCTCACCGTTTGTCATCTGTTTTACATGTCCTCCCCCTTACATGGCACCTCCTTTGTTCCAGTCATTTCGTGATCATACCTGTGTTGGGGAAGTTTTCTCTTCATGTTTCCGCCATTAACTTCTATATAATAATCCAGCTCAGTGTCACCACCTGGATGAATTTATAGTCTCACCATTCCCTAGGAATACTCATGATTACCACTGGCTCACACCATTAATGCCTGCTGTGGAGGATTTCAATTGGTTGCTTCTTGCCTGACATCTCTCAAGGAAGCTTCCCAATGGACAAACTAGATTACTCATCTTTACCTCTTAGCACTCTGTAGGAACATCCAGATTTGAGATGTTAAAACAGATTGCAAACAGTAGGGTAAATTTTGATACCTGTGAGTGAAGAACAACTTTTTCTCAAAATCCATTTGAGACCTGAGATATATTTTGTGCTGTGAAAAGCCAAGGTGATAAAATTGAAATACCAGGCAAAAGCGTTGATGTGGACTGTTTTTTTTATGTCTATCAACTGCTGATGGATGGAAGCTCCCCATTTTCTGTTAGGGCTAGAGAAATATTTTAGGTTTCGAAGTCTAAGCCAACATGAATACTCAACTGGAGCATTGTGGGCAGGGGAGGTTGTCAAGAGCTTTTCATAGGCATTTTGTTTTTAGAAAAAAATAAAGCAGATCAGTGCCTTGACTGAAGAGTGGTGGGAACAGAACAGAGAGATTTGGAGTCCAGGCATTGATATCACCTGGGAAATCAGTTTAATCTTTTTCGAGAAATAAGGACAATAATAGCAGTGACGGCATTGATTTGTTAAGCTAACCAGATGAGATAATGCACGGAGACCCCTAGACTGAATGCCTTATACATAGTAGGTACTCAACAAATGTCCTTCCTTCTCTTAAACTAAGCATAACCTCATCTTCATACGGGAGGCTCACATAGCCTCCAGGCGTTCACAGCAGTGGTAGTTCAGTTGCTGCTGTTCTCCCCGCTAAGCCGACTTATGCCCTTGCAGTGTGTGGATAAGGCTGGAATCCCAACCGGGCTAGAGTGACTGACACAGGATACTGGAACTTGAGGGTACCCTTGAGCATGTGCAGCCCAGCACTGGCCTGTTCTGTTTACACCTAATCATAGTGTTGGTTCCTGTAGGAGCGCAGCTTCTGGGGAGGAGCATCAGCGAGGAAGACAATGTTCAGAAACTTGTCTCTTATCTGGATCATGAAAATAACAGCGTTTTATTGTTTTTGGAAAGAACATGAAGTATGTCGAGGTGCTTATAAATAAAAGTTTGTCTGTATCTTTGTTATTTAATAATAGCAACCTAAGGCTGAATTAAATCCCACAGACCATAACATCAAAACAAGTCTGAGTGTGTTCAAATGGCTAGCCACACTGTTTTAGCAGTCATCAAGTGCACGCTTGAGGTCTAGCGCCAGGCATGAAGAGTTGCAGGAGAAGATGGATTGCAGTTCTGTCTCTCAGCATTTTGTGCTATCTGTGGGCTTTATTCAGACAAAAAAGGTGGGGGTGGAGATATCTTGCTGGATACAAATGAAACTTGGAGTAATCTCTCCCAGTTGACAGGGAACCACTAGCACCTCTGCTGACCTAAGAGAGCTGCTCCTGGGGTATGGAAGGTTGTCACAGAAATATTGCATTCACTTAGCCAAGGGAGCTGCATCAGCATTTTGGAGGATTGCTGAACTCAACTATTTAGAGAGCCCTATGTCTTCTCCCCGACAGGACACCAGAGCTGTGGTGAGGATGAGAGGAAAGGAGAGACGGTGCGGGCAGGAGCAGGGTGATTTAAGCTCAGCGCCTGCTCCTGTCAGTAACAGGCATACAGACGGAGGAGCGGGGGAGGTGGGGGGAATCTTTCTCTAACCCTGAGGCTCCTTCCTTCCTTTGGATGAAAGCCGTGTTTCTGAAGATTTGCGTGCAGGGTAGATTTTTGCAAAAGAGATTATTAAAATGGTGTTTGGGAAGATCACCATTTGAAAGAATTCATCAGAGTCTGAGAATCACCTTGTGATGGCAGCTTTAGATATGTTATATATTTGAAGTTTTAGAAGTTGGATTGTTTTTGAAAGGTGGGCAATACTAACAAAAGCATTTCTTTTAATGTTTTCCCACAGATTTCTTCATTATTACAATTTGTTCGTATTAGACAAATGTATAGGACTTTTTCAAATATTGCAAAGTTCTGGATTTCATTGGAAATTCATTCAATTAAAGTAAGCTGAAAGTATCTTTTTCTGCTTGGAGAACTGTGCAAAACTCATTATTTGGCATATTCTGAGGCCAAAGGGTTGGAAATGTCTATGTATTTGTATCTATAATTTTCATGTCTCTCAAATATCCTTTTGAAGAATGGAGCAAGCTCTTAAGTAGACACAAAATGTTCCTATGAGATAGTGAAAGAACATGAGATGTTGTGTTTATGTCACATTACTTAATTTTATATATTGGAAAATGAACTTGCCTACCAACTTCTAAGCATCTATACTTGACATTGTACCAGACACTTCCATGTTCTTTATTTCATTTTATTGTCACAATCGACATTATTTAACCTGTTTCACAAGTGAAAGTCTAGAAAAATTTTAAATGAATTGCCAAGTGCCAGAAGTGTAATACATTGCAGATCTAGGACTTAAAACTAGAGGTTTTGTTTTTTAGCATAGCTGTGTGAGAAGTAAGCAAAATTGACTAATGGTTTGAATCAACAGTAAAGGATGAGAGAGTAGGAGGAAGAATTTCAAACTGGCTGAGGCTGGAGCTGGCAGAGGACAAGAAAGACTTCTTAATATGGATATCATAACCATATGACTATCATTTATCAAGTACTTACCAAGAACCAGGCATTGCGAGGTGTGTTTCTCATTAAAACTCGCAGAATTTCCATGAAGTACCATCTTTTTGTCCATCTTACCGTCCAATTGTACAGATGAATAAATTGAGGTACTGAGATTTAAATGACTTGCCTCAGGCCATGCAACTTGAGCCAAGCTCTTTGGACTCAGACCTGTTTCTGTCTGCCTTGTACTTTTCCCATAGTACTTTCCTGCTTACCCTCCAAACTCTTGAAATGTAAATGCGCTTGCCCATTATTAACAACTGGAATTCAGGCCCAAGTCCAAGACTGATTCAATAATATATAAGGCCAGGAAGCCATACAAACAATGTGCTTTGAACCTTACATACCAACATTTTCTTACTTGAACAGAAATGTCTTCTTTGATGCTGTGAAAGCAGTAAAATATAAAAATTATTTTTTCTTCAGATGTAGTAGGGACTTAAAATATGGCAAGATAGCTTTTTAAAGATATATTTTTATAAATGTTTCAAGAACGCATAGCTCAAAAAAGTCAAGTAACTTTATACAACTTATAATGGAAAACATCACTCTCTTTCCTCATATTTCTTCCTCGTCCCTACTCCTGTTTCCACTTCCCAAAGGCAACCACTTGTATTTATGATTCTCCGATGCTTAGAATATGATATGTATAGTGTCATTTCTTAATTTTTTCTCCTAGGCCCATCATAATAAAGTACCACAAATTGGTGGCTTACACAACAGCAGTTCATTGTCCCATGGTTCTGGAGGCTAGAAATCTCAGATCAAGGCATTAGCAGGGTAATAATTTCCTTCTGAGGGTGCTATGGAAGAGTCTGTTCTATGCCTCTTCCTTATCTTCTGGTGGTTTCCTGGAAATCTTTGGTAATTCTTGGTTTGTAGCCAGTTCCTTCCTTTGACTTTATGGGGCCTTTTCTCTGTCTTCTTCCCATCCTTTTCCCACTGTGCATGTCTGACTCTGTGTCCAGATTCCTTTTTATAAGGCTACCAGTTACATTGAATGAAGATTCCTTTTTATAAGGCTACCAGTTACATTGAATGAAGATTCCTTTTTATAAGGCTACCAGTTACATTGAATGAGACCTTAACCTAATGACCTAATTTTTTGTTTGGCCACCTTTATAAAGGTTCTGTTTCTGAAAAAGGTCACACTTTGAGGTATTGAACCTTAGGACTCCAACATTACTTTTTCTGGGAACATAATCCAATCTAAAAAAGTTATTATCTGTTGTCTTCCTAACATACCAGGTAAGGACTTGACACCTATCCTGTGCATATCTTCCTTCTGTTCCCTTTACTCCTCTCACCTTTCAGATAATAGTTTTTCTTATTTAATCATGATTTATATCATGTTTTTACATTATTAGGACTATGCAAATACCATTAACATTTGAATTACAATGAGTTCGATTAAATTTTATTTCCTGTGCAAAAAAATTTTTTGTGAAATTATAGTTTTGTGCTCTTGTTTGCTAGTTTTCTAAGCCAAAAGGGATTAAGCTGTAACCTATATCAGGAATTCCTGCAATTTATAAAGGAAAAGACAAGTAATGAACAGATAAATGTGCAAAAATATGAACAGGGAATTTGGAGACGAAAAGAAATTTACATGGTTGCAAGCAAATGAAGAGTAGCTCCAACACCTGATTAGGAAAAAATAAAAATATCAGCATCTTAATTTTCTCCAATTCGCATGTATTACAAAATGGAATGTTAGGTAGCAGGGATGTGGCAATATGAGAACTGCAAAATATTCATGGTGGAAGGATTGACCAGGGCAGCAACCCTGCCCATTACCATGTCTTTACATAGACAATTCTTACCACATCCCGGGATGAATATCTTGCATTCTGAGGTACTGATGGTTAAGGTTTCACCCTAACTTTTTCTGAGAACACAATCCAGTCCATAACAGCCATTATTTATTTTCTTGTTACAATAAAAGGTGAGAATTTGGTTCTTGTTTGTGGTAGCTGAAAGTTGGTGACTTCAATAAGAGATTGTGGGTGTCCAACGAGAGATGAAGTAAGTAGAAAGGGAGGATACATACTCAAGAATATTTCTGATCTGAAAGCAATAAATTAGGTATATCGGCACTGTTAAACTTTGGATGTACTTCCTAAGGTTTATAGATTGAAAGTTGATTCCGCAGTGCAACAGGGATAGGAGATGGTGCCTAATGGGAGGTGCTGTGTCATTCATGATATCATTGCCCTCGTGAATAGATATGTGAGAGGATTATAGGAGTATGTACCATATAAAGAGGATGAGTTCAGGCACATTTTTTCCTCTTATTCTTGTTCTCTCTTTACATGCATGACTTTCACCACAGAATGACACACCAGAAAGTCTCTTGCTAGATGTCTTTTTCTCCATAGTAGACTTTGAAGCTTTCAGAACCACCAGTGATACATCTCTGTTCATTTAATTTAACCCAGTTTGTAACATTCCATTATAGCAGCACAAAACAGACTAAGACATACACCAATATAAACAGATCTACAAAAATAGTGCAGCAGGAAAAAGTATGAAAACAAATACATGTTTAGAAAAATAGTACATGCAGAAAATTAAAATATATGCAAATAATACCATATACATTATTAAAATATTCATATAAATGAAATGATATACTTCAAGAGTGTCAGATTGTTTGTGTATGGAAGTAAGCAAATGAAGAGTAGCTCCAACACTTTCTGATTAGAAAAAAAATCAACATCTTACTTTTCTCCAATTAGCATGAATTAAAAAATGGAATGGTAGGTAGCAGGAACGTGGCAATACGAGAACTGCAAAATATTCACTAGTGGAAGTATAGACCAGAGCAACAACACTGCCCGCTACCTTGCCTTTACATAGCCTTAATCCACAGGGCTGATGGGCTTATAATAAGAAGAGGAAGAGTCTCTCTGTCTCTGTCATGTGGAAACACAGAAAGAGGAGGTCATTTGCAAGCCAGGAAGAGCACTCCAGGAGAAACTAGTTATGCTGGGCTTTGGTTTGAGACTTCGAACCTCAAAAATTGTGAGAAAATAAATTTCTGTCATTTAAATCATCCAGCCTGAGATATTTTACAATAACCAAAACAAGAGGAGTACATTACAAACATCTAAAAATGTGAACGTGCCTTAGAACTGACCGATAACATTTTCAGGACTCTATGAGAAACATGTTCCTAAAAGCTTAGACTGCCATGAAGAAACCATTGACAGAAGAATTGGGTTCTACAGGCCAGGACACAGAAGCTATTTGTCTATAAACGTGTGTTGTTCTTTAAGAGAAAGAAAGAATGACCCTGAATTTCCTCCTCCTTTTTAGTTTCCTTTTTCTCTTAACTTCCTCTGCCTCTTCTCATCTCTTCGTTGCCTTTCTTTGCTTAGCTTTCATTTCCTTTGCTTATTCCTCTTTTCGTTCGAGCTCATCTTCATTCTCCTTAGGTTTGCCATCACCTTAGCTACGTGAATTAAGCATGACGTTATGCACAGGCCTTCCTCCCAGAGTAATGGAAAAAAGTGACTTCCATTTCCCAGAGAGCTTACATCTGAGGACAGAAATTTGCCAACGTAAGGGTGCTTAGGACGGATTTACTGAAAGAAGACCTTTAGGCCAAATCTAACAACTTCTGTTGGGATTGGTATTCCTTGAGGAACTCATGGTTGTCAATTATGGGTGGTAACTACAAAGCACTGACCTCCCCTGGGACCTCCAGCTCATTTCTCAGAGGGCGCTGAGAGCCCAGCAGCCCCTACACCACCATGTAACTTTCCACCTTCAGAAAAATCTGAACCGATGACCTGAGGGTGAGAGGCTCTGTATAACTTGATTACATTTTTTAAAAATTCCATTTTTCTCTTGAAAAGACACCTTCAGAACACAATGTCAGTTTATCTCTGCAATTTTAGACATCAAATAGCTTATTTTTTAGTTCTCTCTGGGTCAAAGAATGTTATTAAGAAGAAAAATGTAAAAAATATTGGTTTTGTAACAATTCAGTATCCAAACTGAGAGTTCTAATAAACTCACAGAATTGTGTTTGCTTTGAGATGCTTTGGAGTATAAAGGAAAAGACAAAAATATGATGCAAGACAACGGTGTCCTAGAGTTTACATTAAAAAGATAAAACTAAACAAAACAGCTAACGGAGTTTGAATGATAATGTTCCAAACTAACCTTCTTGGTGAGAATTATTATGTAAGTCTAGATGTGACAAAGATGCCGCTCTACATGTGTTCACATGTGTGGGATATCACTTCAGAATGTAGAGCTTAGGTTTTTCAAGAAAAGAAAAGGAAGAAATAAGAATCACTCTTCAGCCTCTCTGATTATATAAGAGTCTGTCAATTGAGATGTTTGTCACATTTCTCAGCACAGGCAAAAGACATTGGGTCTTATTTCAGGGACTTTCGATTAGAACTTCATCTCCAGACATTGTGAGGTTGCTCTGTCAAAATAAGCACAGAGAATTAAAATCATGAGCATAATGTAATGAAAGTGAGCAAGCCCTTTTTTAAGTATAGGGAAAAAATCAATATTTTGTCTTCAAGTGGCTACACCTATGCAGGAAAGAAAGGCGGAGAAATAAATTGTTCCATCTGTAATTTCAAGCAGGGAAAATGAGTTACAAGCCTATCAGCAGAATGCAGACAGAGGTAGGCCCGGCGAAGCAGAAGGAAAAATGGCTAACCGCTAGTTCCCCTTATTCCCATAACTGATTGGATGCAAACAAAACACTCACCCTACCACGAGAGGCAAAAAGTCTGACACTGAGCAGTGTCTACTTCACAAGATATCTTTGTCAGCAAGATGGGTTCAAGTTATGATTTCACCGTTTCTGTGATTGACATTGTTACGGTTCTTAGTGCAGTTACCATGGAAACAGGAGGGCCTTGCATGTATTTGAAGTAATTCACCTGACCCACTGCTCAAAATGAGGGAGGGCTGGGGGCTGAGGTCTATGACTCCTCCCCAGTATTCCTCATGACCTGGCTGATGCAGGCAGTTGTCCTGGCTCTGACCTGAAGAGGCTATCCAGACCAAGGGAGGGAGTATGAAACATGGCAACTTCCTTCATCCGCTGAGACAAATTCCAGTGTGAGACTTTCCCTAGGGAGTTGTGAGGCTGTCAGTAGCCTCTGGTGCTTTCTCCTTCCTAAATATGGACTTGATTTTTGCCCTTTCATTTCCTGTGTCTCCTGGAGAGGCCTCCAGGAAGGATATTTCAATCGATGTGTAGCAGAACATTAGTGTCCCACCACTGGGCTGGAGGAAAATGGAGAGAGATTGAGACAGAGAAATGTTAAGCTTCAGGTGACTGCCTCATATTCTACCAGAAATGGTGTCTATATTTCATTAAAAATCAGCCAGTGGTTTCAGAACAGAGGGCAATACTTAGAGCATCATGCAGCTCCTCAGCCTTGACATGGGTCAGATTTGTCCAAGGCCTCGAAAGACTCCCCTTTTTGCCTCTCCCTTCCTTAATATACTTCTCTGGGTTTTCTCATCCCTAAACTCTGTTTCAGGATGCTACCATACTTCTTCATCCACAGGACCAGGAAGGAGTGCTGGCAATTTCTGCACTCTTCCTTGCTGCTCTGGGTAACTTCCTACTAGCATGCAGCGTCTTTATTTTTGAGGAACTCCCATTTCCATGTGGATCATTTCTCCCCTATCCTCATTACTGTCATTGACTGATTTGTATAATAACTCTTTGAATATATTGACTTTCTCCCTCCTTTGGCCTTCTCAACTCATATCACTCCTACTTATACTTTTGTCATATCTACTAGGGTAGGAATTATCAATTTTGATTTCACTTTCACCCCACACTGAGATAATTTTTTTTTTTTTTTGGTACTACAGTTTCTTGTTCTTTCACTTGATATATGAGCTTTGTTCTGGTTTTCATGAAGGCCTCAGTCTTGGGGACCATTATGTTTTCTGACCTCACTTACTTTTTGGCCACTCAGGCGGTCTTGTCTAGCAGTCGCTATAAATAGTGAGTTCATCCTTCTTGTCAACAAAGCTGGGCTTTCAGAGCCTATTTCCTGGATTGAAAATGCTGCTAATTCATTCATTAATTTTCCATCAAATGCTGATTTGAACAGTTGGCATTCTTATAGGCACTGGAATATTAACTAGGCTTCTGTTCTCCTGGAGCTTATGAAATACTGGACCAACCAGACAATTAGTATAAATATAAAACTACAAAATGAACTATTAGAGGCATGTGAAAAAGAGGTTGTGATAATAAACACTTACTGAACATTTATGTGCTCCAGACACCATTATACATTACATTACACATGCTTATTGATTTATTTAATCTTTCTAATCAGATTCTGAATAACTCATTTATTTCCATATTTGGGTGGGAAACTGAGGTACAGGACAATTGATTTCACTAGCCTGAGGGGGAAGAGTCACATAGATACTGGATCCAGGATTTGAAATTAGGAAGTCTCCTTCCTGCATCCTTTAATTATGAAGTTTCCACTTTAGTGTAGAGGCCAGTGTATTTTCATGTCATTGAGGAATTCTTTGCAAAGAAGGCATTTAGCCTAAGGCTTCTGAGCAGAAAAGGAGCCATCCACATAGACAAAGGAATGAGTCAGGGAAGAGCATTTTAGTGAAAGCCAATAGCTCAGAGAAAAGCCTAAGTGTCTTTGAAAACTGGAAGGCAGGTCAACATGACCACTGCCACAGACAGTGGAAGAGAATGGCGTCCAGTCAGGCCAGACCAGATCTAAGACGGTTTGGGCAGATTAAGGGATTTTTGTTGTCTTCAATAGCTATGGGGAGCTGGAGTCAATTTTCGCTTTTGGAATCTCTCTCTGACAGATGTGGGGAGAATGGATCGGGGTTAATAGAGGAAGTGGGGCAACAGCTGGGAAGCCTTGGCAAAAGGTCCAGTCTAGGGACCATGGAGGGTTGGACTATGTTGGTGGCACTGGGTGTGAAGACATGTTCCCTTCCTGTGGACATACTTGGGAGGGACGGTCACTGGGACCAGGTGATGGAAGGATGTGAGGAACACGGGAAGCGGCAGGAGCCAAGATGAGCATTGTCTTCCCGATGCACCCGGGGAATTTACCTTCAGTTTTACTGAGCAGCTGAGGCCCTGGAGCCACCATTGCTTACCCGGCTCCCTCTCTTTACATCTGGAATCACCACTCCGTTTTCTTTGTCCCATGAGGAGGTCTTCTTACTCCATTCTTATAGCTCCAGTCTTGAATCTTAGGCCTTCCTTCTACTTCTTTACGCTGTTCCTTGATCTCTTATTCCTGCATTGTCACGTACCTTCCAGTTTTTCTTTCCTAGTGCCTTCCTTAGTTTATCTAAAAAACTTAAGTTTTATCTACTCTAAAGCAAAAACGCTTCTCAATGTTACCTCTTAAGTTGCTGCCACAGTCCCCCGGGAGTCCTTTCAAAATTGTGAGTGATCTATATTCTTCATGGTTGTTCTAGAGTAGATGTTCTCATTTTGAAATCATGAACAAAGAGTCATGTTGGGTGATCCTAGGTCCTGGCCATGCTTGTGTTTTGTTTATCTGTTCTGAGTACTTGACTTCACATCATATTTTTGCTGTAGTCCATTAGCTTTGTTGGTAGAGAGTTCCCAGAAGGCAAAATTGCCAAATACAAGCATATGCTTAGTACAAGCTAATCTTGCTTCTTTGAAATTTCTTATTTAGGAATTTCCCATAAACTAGGGTTTCTAAAGCTTATGAGGTCATATATCCCCCTTATTTTCTTATCACTTCTACCTTTCTATAAAATGCCTTAAAAATTAGGTAGTGATTTTCTATTGAAATAATAAATAAAGTGTAGTGTGGCCTTATGAACCACATGGCCAAACACCTGGAATGATTTTTAAGTACCCAGTGCTGAGTAGTCATATGAAAAATTTGAATGATCGGTATTTTAAAACAGTTTGTTTATGAAATGTGAATAGTTCCCTGATTATCCCTTGTAGTTCAACATTTGCTCCGAAGTTTGGTGTTGAATGAAAGGAGATCAAAGTAGAAGAACTCAAGTTGACTTTGGAGCCACTAGAAGGGGCCATTTGAAGAACATGATTCTAATAGAATGGTTGGCAGAGAACAGCAGGAAAACTAGCAATTGTATTAGCTTTAGATTGTGTCATGTTTTATAGCCTAGTCCTCTTTTTTTTTTTTTTTCTTTAAACCCTACCAATTATCCTCAGACCCTGAGCTTCTATACCTTGGCTCATGCTGTTCCCTTTGTCCAGGTACTTCTTTTCCTATAAGCCCTGCTTCTGTTGTTACATTCTTCATAAAGTATCCATCAACATATGCAGTACCTTGTCGTGTGGGTTCAAGAGTCAGATTGCCTGTATTCAAATCCTCACTTTGTCTATTAGCTATGTTGATCTTTGAAAAGTGACTTGATCTTCTCTTGCCTCAGTTTTCTGATAAAATGAAATAATCAAAATTTGTAGATGTGATGCTTATAGTTGGCATACATAAAGTATTTAAAATATTGTTTGGTTCATTGTAAGTGCTTAGTAACTATTGGATAACATTTTTTCTCAGATATTCATTCCTTCTTCTGAAGTCTCATCATATATTCTTTTATGATGATTATTACAGTGCAGTAATATTTTGCTTATATGGCTATAAGCTGTGAGTGTACCAAAGAAAGGAATACCAACATTTTTTTTTTTTTTGAGACAAGGTCTCATTCTGTAATCCAAGCTTGTCTTGACCTCATGATATAGCCCAGTCTGATCTTGAACACATGGCAATCCTCCTGCTTCAGCATCTTTAATGCTGGTATTACAAGCATGTGACACCATGTTCAGTTTATGTGTTGCTGGGAAATCGAACACAGGACTTGCTAGGCAAGCATAGCTGCTGAGCTACATCCCAGCCAACAACATTTTTCTTTTCATCTTTCATAGCATCTTTTTTGATACAGTGCCAATAGTACAAATTCAATAAACATATATTGAATTAATGAATGAACTGTAGACATTTTGTGGTTCATTTAAAGATGAATTAATAAGGGACTCAAGGTAAAATTTTTACTAATAAAACCTGCTAAGTTTTATATGATTAATATATAAAATTTAGTCAAGTTTAATTTAATTTACTAATCAAATTATATAGTCATTTGTAATTTTAATTATTGATTATATTATGCTCAAATACTTACATCCACATGTTCTAAGACAAAAGGAGGAAATATTTATTGACCACTATGTACGTAGTACGTGTCTACGTACTAAATGCATTGTAATCATAATTATTGCCCCTCTTTAAGTTTTTCTTACAATGTACAGTAGATAAAGCAGAGAAGTTTGGTGATGTAGCTAAGGTCAAAAGCTGAATGAGTGACAAAGGAAGGTTTGCAGTCCATGGAATCAATCACAGAATCCACAGCATGGCATGTGCTTCTTTTTTGTGTCTGTGGTGCATCCATAAACTTATTCTCGTTAGTTGTTGGCAATTTTCCACCATCACCTCTACCTCCATTATCATCAACACTTTTATGTTGTAGCCATAAAGCCCTTGGCCTCTAGGACTTATGCATTACTTCACATTGGCATCTGTTCTCCCCCCAAAACAAACCATTGTGTCTGCCTTCCTGGTCACTGGTCACCTAAAACTGTATGACCAGATAAAGGAATTCTATGTGCAGGGAGTTGAAGTATTGAATTCAGTATTGTAAAAATATCAGGCTTTTAACTGTGAGGTGTTTGGCTTTATCGCCTTCTATTGGTTTGTTTTAACTTCATCAGCCACAGAAGACAGATACCCTGAGGTTCCTCTTGTTCTGGAGGAAACACTTCTTTTTTCTCTCCTACATTTTCCAGCCCTAACATCGAGTTTGGGTGGGGCTGTCCTCATTCCTAAGCAGTGAAACTTTGTCTTCCATATAGAGAAATCCTCATTATTGACTCTTTTTGCTGGGTACTTTCTGCCTGAATGACTTTCCAACAGTGTGTGTCCTCTGCTCACAAGGTCTTTCGAACTTATACATACTGTTACTCACTGTATCTGAATTTTAATTGCCCTTGAGACCTTTCAGCTTGTAAAAAGTCACTCTATCCATCAGACATACTTTCTCCGAGCAGAATTCTTTTACCATTTGTCCTTACTGCCAGGCAGAACAGTTCAATGACTCAGGCTTCCAATGTTCTATTCCTGTTGGTGATGAATTTGGTTTCTCCATTCTCTGTTTTCACATCTGAGAACGTAGTCAATTGAAATACAGATCAGATCACACATCACTGAAGTGGTTTTATTTTTTTCTTACCTTTTTAGTTACAATACTTTGATGTTTGGAAAACATTATTCAGCGATTGACAGTAAAAACTTGAGGGTACATTTTCACCGTTACAAAGGTGTATCTATTTCAAAAGATCTGGTGGGTTAACTAGATTGCCTACTTATAGATAACAAATATGTGATATCTCAGGGGCAAACACTAACCTAGAAATTAAATGGTAGACGCTTGTACAGACCACCCTCCTTATCCTCACTAGCTTTTGAATGATGGCAGATTTTCAGGTAGTAAAATCAATTTGGAGAATTATACTACAGGCGTAATGTTTTCTTCCACAGACAGGGCTGATATGTTGAATAAATAAATAAATCATTCCCCCGTGGAGCTGACAGGCTTCCAATCATTGGCAAATAGCGATGGACTCCCAATTTATTTTCTTGTTTCTGCCTTTGTCTTCCTCCTAAACCTAGAAGTGAAAGGAATGCCATTAAAACAGAAGTAAAATACTCTTATTCCTTTGCCCACTTTTAAATAGCTTCTTACTCCTTAGAAAGTGAAAGCGTCGGTCCTTACATAGCCCACCCAGCCATCTGTGATCTGCCCTCCTACCCCTGTCTGATTTACCACCTTTCTCTTGGCCTTTTGATCTATCTCTTCAATACTTATTAGTGCCCTGATGTTTCGTGGATGGAACACACATTTTCTTGCCCTCGAGTCTTTGAGACTCTACCTGATTCTCTCTCCAGTATTCTTAGGGCTCAATTTCTTTCAGGCCTTCTCTCACTTTACTGCCAGTAAGTGGTGCACAGGGGAAGCATGCCAGCGAGACATATATCCTCCAAAGGAACACTTCCAGTGACCCATCCCTTCCAAGTGGCCCCTCCTAAAAATCAGAATTAGCTGTGAACATGAGTGAGTCACACCACTGATGACTGCAACACCTTCGTGATCAGTTACCTCTTCAGGAGTCTTCTAATCCAGTCAAGTTGGCCATTGAGATTAACTGGCACAATACTCAAAAATAGTTGTTGAAACAGTGAGTGGCATGGCTCAAAACCTTGTCATTCTTCTCACTGATTTCTCTGGCTTTCCAGTGGACTTCAGTTAAGTACTTGGGTGTATGTTGTTTGTCATCTTTCAGTCCTTAGAAATTGGCTAGACATTTGAATCTGTCACAAAGTTCTCAGGCAATACTAAGATTTGGCTCTTGAGGTAAAGGTATTCATTGTTTTTTTTTTCTTTTATTTTTTAGTGAACTTTTTATTTTAGGATAATTTTAAGATTTGCCGGAAAACTACAAGTCAGTATAGTTGCTATATATGTTACTGGCTTTTTCTCTTTCAAAATCATTTTATTACGGTATAATTCATATACAGAAACCATACTGTACATATTTAGTATAGACAACTTGATGAATTTAGAGATAAATATATAACCATCATCATAATCTGTGCCATAAACCTATTTATCACTCCTAAATTTTTTCTCATTATCTTTTTCATTATATTATGGCAAGAACACAACATAAAATCTATTATCTTAAAAAATTTAAGTACATAAAATGATACTGTTACTTATAGAAAATACGTTTAGGACTGGAGGAATAGTACAGCAGTTAAAACACTTGTTTAGCAAGTACATAGTTTTGAGTTCAACTTACCAGCACCATATAAGTTGGGCATAGTGGCACACACCTATACTACCAGCACTTGGGAGGCTGAGGCAAGAGGATTGCTGAGAGGCCAGCCTGGGTTGCATAGTGAGGTCAGGACCAGCCTGGAGTAAAGTAGCTCTCCAGAAGTCAAATCATTAATCATTTAGAATTGAAACTTTGTGTACTTTGACTAACACCTTGTGTTTTCTCCTTATCCCACCTTCTGCAATCACTAGTCTACTTTCTATTTTTGTGTATTTGACTGTTTTAGATTCATCATGTAATTGGTACAATATAACATTTCTTCTCCCATCTCTAGTGGTTTTCATTTAATTTCACTTACCACGGTGTTCTCTGGTTCTCCCACGTTGTCTAAAACAGGAGAATTCCCTTGCTTTTGGAGGCCAAATAATATTTCATTTTATGCATAGACCACATTTTCTTTATTCTTCTGCCCTCATTGGGCATTTAGGTTGTTCACATATTTTGGCTGTTGTTAACTTATGCTACAATGAGATCTGGATTCTCGTCCTTCAAATACCTTTCTAATCTTTTTTCTTTTTTATAGCAACCTTCCTTCCAAATGGCATTCCAATCCATCCCCAATGATCTCGTTGGCTCTTCACATCCATCGTGTAGTCAGATAAAGAAGGAAGGAATGAACCCAGCAATAATTGAGCATTACTTAGTGTCTGGAGCTGAGCCAGGAAATTTCACAATGGTTATTTCATTTATGCATTAACTCCAAGATAGAGCATCTTTAATTCTGCTTTACAGATGTGACCCTAGAGTTAGTGACTTGGGACCAGGCCTGAGATCACACAGTCATTTAAACCTAAGCTACTTTTCTGCTCTCCCATCCTCACTCTCCTATATTCCCAAAGCCTTTGTTTGGGCTTGGCTTCACATAGACCGTGATTTCAGTTTCCTTCTTCCCTGGAGACTTTGGCTTTGGTAAAAACAAACTGTAGTGTCTTCACTTAGGTTATCGTTTGTCCTTGAGCAGTTGAGCAGCGAGGCACATTTTAATGAGCTGCAGAGAGAGAGAGAGAGAGAGAGAGAGAGAGAGAGAGAGAGAAGAAAAAAGTGAACTGTGTCGAGTTTTAGCTCACTAAGAGAAAGTTATGCCCTGGGTTCGAGGAACTGCAGGTTGCAAAAGGCCGGTTGTGCACAGCAGCTGGCTGGACACCTGACGATGGGCACCAGGGATCTTACTTGGGAGAGGCTTTGACGATCCTTCATTTTGTGAAGAAAGAGTTAAATTCTTTCAAGAACACATCTGAATTTGTTCTCTAAAGGGGAGATGTGTTGAGGAGGAAGCAAGGTGTTCCTAGGAAAAGTACACACAATTTTTTTTTAAAGTCATCTGATTTCAGCCAAGTTTTCGTTGTTGGCGGAGTTGGATATCGCCTCATCTTATAAGCAGCCCTGTCCTGGGAGAACTTCTTAAAGTTAAATTTTTAAAAAAGTCCCCCGAATTATCCAAATGGTGATGCTTGAAACGCGGCCAAGGGGAATTGCGTCTTTCCTATTACTACCACATGTGCTTCTTCGCGCGCCGCCTTTCACCGTGGGCCGACGGTGGTGCGGTACCTTCCCTCCGGCGCAGCCTCTCCCGTCCCACTGACACTGTGACATTCTGGAGCAGAAAGCCACAGGCCTGCGGCTTTCCTTGCACACCGTTCCCAGCCTCGCTCAGCGCTGGCTGGTTCTCACTCAGCTTATGTGCCCTGAACGTAAGCTATTTTTCATGCTGGGTACATGAGTTGCCATTACACAGGGAAGAGATTTTATTTTTCATCCAAGTGAGCTTCTTTTAGTGCTTTCAGGATACACCCATGCAAACAAATAAAATGTTTGCCACCCAAAACAACATTTTTAGGACATGCTCAAGTACAAACATAGCTGGAAGAAACCTTTCTGGGGAGCCAGAGGCGGCAACTGACTGCACAGATAGCTCCGAAGAAGGCTGGCAACATTGTGGCTGCACGGGGCTTGCTGCGAGGTCTTAGGGACTTGTCTTCTTGGTCGGGAATCAATTGCTGTGACTGTGAAGTCTCGGAAACAGTTTCTTTTGTAAATAGAAATGTACCAACCGAAGCAAAGTAAACACAAAGGGAAGAAGAACAACAAATTGAAGAGATGCAATGGTAGAGCCAGAGATATCTGGGTTCCACGTGTCAACCTTGTTTGCTCTGTGGCCTTGGGAATGTCATTTGCCTTTTTGCAAATGCGGGAATAATTTCTTCCCAAGAGCGTTCTGTGTAAAATCAGATTATACATAATATATTCTGCCCCTGCCTTTCACAGTTCCACCCTCGGTTTATGGCTTACAGGTCCTGGGGTGTCACTGGGAGGGGTTTCTTTTCCCTTCCCCTGTATAGCCGAGTTAGCTCACTCCTCCCTCATTCTTTCTCCTTGGAGACGAGCTTTCAGCTGGGAGATCTGATGTGGAAGTACCACAGGTGAAATCCTCAGGGGAGCTCACCAATGAAAGTTGCACAGTAATCACCTGTTAAATATGAACGCTAAACAGTCGCGTGCTGAGTACGAGTGACTCAGTCACCGATGAACCACGTATATAACGATGGCTATATCTTACATATTGTAGACTGTATGTCATTTAGGCTAGGTGTGTAGTAGTCTAGACCACATAGGCTTGTGGTGCTGTACCCTCTGTGTTTGTACTACAGCACAGTCATCAAAGGACACTGCTTAGCAGAATGTATTTTTGTCATTAAGGGATGCGTAGCTATATTTATATCGCTCTTTAACAGTTAAGGAGAGTTAGAGGTGCTGGAGGAATGGCACAGGGATTAAAGCACTTGCCCAGCCAGCACAATGCCCTGAGTTCATTTTCTCAGCACCACATAAGCTGGGCAAGGTGGCTAATGCCTGTAATTCCAGCACATTAGGGAGGCTGAGGCAGGAGGATTGCTGTGAGTCCAAGACTACCTTGGGCTATATAATGAGTTCAGCTTTGGGCTATATAATGAGGATCAGCTTTGGCTATAGAGTGAGACCCTGTCTCAAAGGACAGACAGACAGAAAGAAAGAAAGAAAGAAAGAAAGAGAGAGAAAGGAAGGAAGGAAGGAAGGAATGAAGAAATGAAGGAAGGAATGAAGGAAAAGAAAAAAGAAAGCTCAGAAAAATCATCCAGTTGAATTTTGTAAAATATGTGTTAACTAGTTACTCATGCTTATTGTCATTCCATTTCTAGGGACCAAAGACCAGATTAGGGCTTTGAAAAGTTAAAATACTTGGCCATGTTCACACAGTTCCATCGGGGCACCTAGCAGTAACAGGCCATACTTTTCAGGTACTGAGCTTAGTCTTCTCTTCCATAGTTTCTACCTGCCTCTGCCCCGGCTCTCCTGGCCTCTTTTTGTTTCCAGGACTTCCTGAGGACTCTTTCTTAAGTTCTCAGAAACGCTTCTTTCTAGCTACTGCTTGGCAATGACTATTTTTCTTCGTTCCAGGTTTGGTTTGTTTTGGTGAGGTTTGCTACCTGAATTGAAGCATTGTGAAAGTGCCTTCCTGTTGCCATGGCTACTGGTGTCTGCTATCACTGGAGCTTCAGTGGAGGGCGCTTCCAGTCGTGGTGCTGATGTCACCAATTCCTGTACAGCAGCCTTAGTGATTTTTGTCAAGAGTGCTTCCACAGTGAGACCACCCAAGTGGGGGAGGAGCTCTTTTTCTGTTGGCGTTAAATTCCTTTTCTCAAACTTTAGTATGCAGCATTGCCTCTCTCTTAAACCCAGTGGCTTATGGAGTTTGGGGAACAGTGCTTTTAGTTTTGCTGCGACCCCTTGAAAGATCCTCAGATGTCTTACCAAGGACAAGATAAACCCAGGAAACAGCCAGCACATTGATCTTGAAGTCAACCTTTGATTTCAGCTGGCTATCATTTACTGGTGTCCTTGATGGAATATCGCTTATCATTCAATGAGGTTTTTCCTCCAAATTTCTTTAGTCCCTCAAGCAAATAAGCTAACTTCCGCTGGTTGCTGTTTATCTTCAATCATAGCTGCGCCTGTCTGTGGCCATAGAATAGGAACCTCTGCCACCCGTATATTATTTTTTCCAATTTTATTGATATGTATATACAAGACACATACCATTCACATTGAATGTGAATATTTTGTGCACATATACATTGACTTGGATGGTTTCAAAGATCAGTAGCAGTTCAGAAACAATGTGTAGTAATAACACTAAGTTATTAACTCCTTATTTTGCCAACTAAAGAAAATAGAACAGAACCCAAACTCTAGCCATTTACTAAAACCATATATAGAGAAAAAGCTGGACATTTGCCAGGAAAGGCATAATGCTCACATCAAGGATCTGCCTTTAACTGAATAAATAGCTTCATCAAAAATCCATCCATTGTGCCTATTCTCCCATTTTTGCTGCAAAGGGTAAAATATATGTTACCCTGTAATACTGGAACTGTTCTCTTGCTGTATTTGCTATTCACAATAACACTATGTAATAAGTGTTATCACCAGCCCTATTTTACTACTGTAGAACTTCAGGCCCAGTGAGGTTGGGCATCCTGCCAAAGGTCACAAAGATAATAAAGAGGGTCACTAGGGCTTAAAAATAAGCCCTCCAGTGCCAGACATGCCATTTCTTGGTTGATTAGGCAGCTGAAAGTGATGGGAGCACTCCACTGAGTGAAGTCTCTTCATGTGTTTAGAAGTTTTAAGTAGTTTTATAACATTAAAAAAATAGGTAATTGTTTATCACTTCCCACCAGTATGTTATTTTGGCCACACATTTTATTAGTAACCATGCATACATATTTTTAAAGCTTATCAGCTTGAATGCTTGAATCATAAATACTATATTTTGTGTGCAAATTTATTTGTCTCTAGAATTACCAAAGCATCTCATATGGATAAAAACATGAGTTTGATTCCAAGAGTTGCATATGTCCAGCTCTTTCTTTATGCTTACAAGAAGTAGCAATCATGACACTTTTTGGCTTCCATTTTCACTACTGTTCTCCTTTCTTCTCCACCACCTTCTTACTCTGTCTTGAAGCCTGTGATTATGGGACCATTGGAGAAATCTCCAGGTAATAAAATTATTTTGATCAGCTGCAAGACTTCCTCATATTCAGAAGGTTTCTTTAGTCCAAGTTAGTCCCCAGTTTACATCAACTATAGATATGTACAAAATGCTTTATTTTTGGTGTAGCTGAGCTGAAGGGATAAAGGAAACCGTGAGGAGGAATTTTGACATGCAATGCTGTAATACAGGATGAGACTGCTTTGTATGAATGACTATAGATCATTGCTCTCTGGTCCCTGTAATTTAGCAAGGGTATCAATGTAAAGTGTGTGAGCAATGAAAATGGCCCAATGCTGATATTTTAGTATAACTTTGTTGTATATACTTATTACATGACATTATTTAGACCTGATAGAAAGTCACAGAATGTAATATGGACTTCAGAATCTCCATTTTGTAGATGAAGAAAATGTTGCAAAGTATATGCCACAGCCACGTGGAGTAGTCCAAAATGATGCATGCAGAAAATCAATAGGCCTATTACTTTCAAATATATAGAGTGCATAATATATTGGAGCCTAACTCTGCAGAAATGATATCAGAAGGCCTATTTTCATCCTTCTTTGTTTGTAAAATTGTATGCTTTAGCTCTGGGAAATTCATGCTTCTTTTTAAGCTGAAGCCTCTAAAAATTCTCTTTTTTGATTATACACATACTTGTTTTTATCAAGGAAAAATAAAGAGAATTTGGAATCTAGAAGCTCAGGAAAATATAATATGAATTATGTTGGTGCTTGGTTTAAGGAGAAGATATTTCAGCTTGTCATCTTCATTAGGACCTGGAGTGATTGATCATGGTACAAAATATATTGGTGTTCTATCTACCAGTCAGTTATTTCCCAAGATAAAGCCTTGCCAAGGAAAGACATCCCCTGAAGCATACATTTACCATGTGGAAGGATATCTAATTTTTCTTTTAAGTTGAATTTAAAGAAGATTACTTCCCATTTTCTCCTACTCCTTGTCAAGAAGCTTTTTACAATTACAAAAAAGTCTATGAAAACTTCCGTATTTGATTTTTCTCTTCTAGAAGATATCTCTCTTGGGACTCTAGAGAATGAAAGATGAATTGAGCATCAGAGTAGAAAGGGCAGAGAGAAAGAGGGTTATTTTTCAGATAATCAGCTAGATCATAGTATAATTTTAGTAGTGGGATTCTTAAGAGTTTGGTAAAGTTCAGTAATTTCTCAGATGAGTGAGTTGTCTGGGATGGGTGAGTAGACAGTTTTCTTTGAGACAAACTGCTGACCTATCATTCCATCTTTCCAATTCATGTGTTTCTACCATTCACGAGGGAGCTTAGGATATCATGCAGGTTGAGGAATCTAGAAGATATCACAACATAAATGCTTTGAAACTGAAAAAATTAAATATCATAAACCTATTCAATCACTTATTGATTGTTCATTCAACAAGCATTTTCTTTGCCTACTTGCTTTAAGCATGGCTCTTGAGGCTTGGCATAAAATGGGAAAGGGCAGGATGTATAACTCCTCTTTTGGTAGAGCTTACTCATTGGAGAGAGATAAAAATAAACATGCAGAAATATACAATGATATTCTTGTTGAGTACTCTGAGGGAAAAGAGGAAAGAGAGAGAAGAGAGACAAAACTTGTGTCTTTACTCAACTCTGTCCTTTTGCTCTCAATATATTTATCACTCAAAGTCAGGCAGGAAGAGAAGGCTCCCATTGCCAGATGTGTTCCGGAAACTCTTCCGGACCACGCCCGGCTTCTCTGCTTTGTTCCTTTCTTTTTTGTCATCCTTTTCTTTATTTATTACTCAAGCATTTGTTTGGATCAACTTACTTCCAGACCTTGGAGTGAACATTAGAAACAAAACTGTGGAGAACAGGTTTGGTTCTTATCTTTGTGTGGCCACATGCTGGTGGAATGGGAAGGTCATTTACCAAGCAAAGGAAAGGCAGTGAATGTGGGCTCTGTAAGCGACAGTACTGAGCAGTGGGCAAAGATCATTGCTGAATGTTGAGGAACAGTATGTCGAACACTCGAGATGAGGGGAAGCAGAGTCGAAGAACACTGGAGGTAGAAAGAAGAGTGTGTATAAGTGAAGGTTTTTTAAAAACTGTTTTCCAGTGTAACAAAGCCAGTTAAGAACAATAGAATGAAGTTGTTAAGCAAGAAGTAGAGAAGATGCAGGAAAGGAAAGCAGAGATAATGTAAAGCAGGACTTTTAACAGTCATGCTCATGAGTATGCATTGACCCAACCCTGAATATCGAGACATCTCTCATTTTGACCTTCATGCCTTTCTTATTTTTTTCTGAGAATGTCACTGGCTTTATCATAGTCAGTCTCTGAAATCTAGTTTTATTATTTATTTCCTTTTCTGATATCTCTGGAGAAGTCTCCCCTTCACCTGCAGGAAGGAACTAGAGAGTAGGAACTAAAGAGTAGAAAATTTGCAGGTGATCTATGGATTGATCAAGTAGTCGTGACTGTTCTCCTGAGGTGAGTGTGTACATCAGCAAAAGGGAAGAAGAATGGGCCCAACTCAATACAAGAGTGTTGATGTGCGGTCCTGGAGATGACAGAACTCCAAAGACAAAAATTTCTGTGCTCACTGTGATTTATTGTTTCCATCTCTTGCCTTCTGAAGATCAAGTATCTTGGAAAACAGAGGTCACTCAGAAGATGAACATTCAGGAAATAAATCTACTGTTCTTGGAGTAACAAAAGTTGAAAGGACTTTCATTCGGTCCTCGGGTCTCTATCTGAATAATAAATTTGGGGATCATAAAATAGAGCATTTATTTTATATTGTGGGACACTCCCAAGGGTAGGGAATGGTACCTTATGATAATCATGATAGTATTTCTATAGGAAAATATTTGAATATCTTCATATACTTAGGTAATCAAAGACTCAAAAAGAGTAACTAGTGAGTTAAGGTCAGTGTTTAACCTCAACAGTTCCCAACAGGTTTTGCTGCCAGATGAGTTGCATAAAGATGTTTAGATTTCAGAGTTTTGAAATTCAGAATTGCAGATTAAAGAGTTTGTGCATCTGTGACATGTCAATTTGTTAGGCATGATGGAAGAAATTATTCACCATAGGAATTGAGTGAAGATTCCTAACCAAGGGTTTAAGTTCTGGTTGGAGACCTACTAAATCAGACCATCTGAGAGTGGACCAGGGAAGGATACTTTTAACAAGCTCCCCAGGTGATTTTGATTCACATCAAAATTTAAGAACCTCTGCTCTAGAAGAAATTTCCAGGGGAGAGTGTGAAATTTCCTTTTCTATGTAGTTAAGAAAATGTTGCTTTTCTTTAGATCTCTGTGAATAAATAAATATATTAGCTTTGTATCAAACAGGGTCCTGCTGGAGCTAGGATGGAAATACAAGTAGCTAAGCTTTGGGGCTTTCCTGTCCATCTACAGATGAAGACCATCAAACCAAAAAAAATGTGTGAGTAACAGCCACCTGAGTGTGCAAGGCCGAGAACTCTGCAGTGCCAACCTGAGGTTCATCCATCCCTCAAGGGCTTTGACCCAACTTTTCCCGCATAATCAGGCCTCTGCTTGACATCATGGAAAGCATGATTAGCTGTGGCTCTCCAAGAGCTGTCTCCACCTCCAGCAATCATCTGCGTATGTTAATGTTAATTAATGCTAGAAGAGTTCAGCAAATCATTCTGCCACCTCAGACCTACACTCAGGGACATATGTCCTTTAAGATTTAAAACTAACATTTATTTTTTATTTTCAGAGAAATTATAAGCTTATATTCAGAGATACTAAAGAGAAAGGGAGTCTATTGAGCCAAAGAATGTGAGGGAGATATTTCTAATATATCAATATGTTAACATAATTACCCGTTTTTGCCCCCTTGAAATAGTTGCGTGATAAGCTGGGCCTTGAACTCCCAAGGTAGCCTAGGCTGGTCTTGAATTCATAATCTTCCTGCCTCAGCCTCCAGAACACTGGAATTATAGGTATGCATCAGCAAAAGCAACTGCTTCTCTTATTTTTATTAGTAAGGAATTAATTCAGAGTGAGATTAAGGGACTAGAACTTGGTGTCAAAACAGCCCTCATTTTGAATGTTAGTTCTGCCTTTATCTGCTCTATGACCTCGGGCATGTTAATAAAATCGCTACAATTCAGTTTGCCTGTATGTAATATGGAGATAACACCTACTTAGTGGGGGTGTTACAGGGATTAGTTCAGCTTCCCTCTGTGGAATTGCCTGGAACCATGGAAATTGTTCTGTGCATTCTCGTTGCCCTACGGTGCTGGGGTCACCTGTTTGTCTGTGCTTGTTGCTTTGTCCTACCCATGTGGTGCTTGTTCATCTTTTGTGCTGGACCGTGAGTTCTTGGAAAACATGGACCTCATCTTTCTAATTCCCTCATCCTTCTGTTTGACATGTGATAAGTGCTCAGGTAAGGCTTTCAGAGAAGAGGGAGTAGCATGAATGAGATTGCATGAAGGAAGTTGGTTTTGAGCAGTGGTAAGCTGGTAACTCTTAACTCCTGCTTTTCAGCAATTAGGTTTGTGTATCTTACTTTCATTATAAATACTATTCATCAGAAGGATTCCTGGCACAAATTTAAACTCATCATAAAATATACAAAAACCTTTATTGTTAATTTCACATGGTCAGTTAGCTTCTTCAGAAGGTTTCTTAACTCCAGGTCAGGAATTGGCAAACCATGTCCTGGGAGTCAAATTCTTATCTATCACTTATTTTTGTGAATAGAATTGTATTAATTCATAGCCAAGACTAGTGACTGTTTTTGCACTACAGTGGAATCATTATCTAATTGTGACATGAAGTCCAGAAAGACTAAAATACATACTATTTGATTCCTTACAGAAGTTTATCTTTTCTTCTACTCTCCACTTTTTCTTTCTTCTTTTCCCTATTTCTTCTTTTACTACCATTTAAAATATAAAAGAATTCTTCCAGTTTCTGAGAAATACAAAAGCTGAAAGGCAGATTTGTGCATTGACCATAGATGGCTGAGCCTGTTCTGGAAACTCAGCAGAACAACAGACCAAACATTTTGGCTTGTGGTGCCAATTTCTGTGATATAAGTACTACCACCATGGTTGATTTCAAGCTACTAACATGATATCCTTATGCATCGAATCGGAAGAGATACTTAATACCAGTCAGATATAATATTTACAACATTCAGGATCAATTGATATCAATAAGGATGAGAATATAGGTAATAATAAAATATAATAAAATAATTAAGAAGTGCTGAAGTTTGGGTACCAGTACGTATCTTAGACACTTTCTGGACTCTTAAGACACAATACCTGACACCCACAACTTAAAGAGGGAAGGGTTCTTTTCTTTTTTTTTTTTTTTAGCTGTTAAAGAGATTTCAATCCATGTATGGTTCATCTGTTCATGGCAAGACCATCTATGGAGGAAAAAGATGACTGAGGAAACTACTCGTCCTGTGACAATCAGTAGGCCAAGACAGAGTGAAGGAGCTGGGGACAAGGGTCATTCCAGGTCATATTCTCAGTGATTCAATTCTCCATCCAGTCCCCACCTCTTAACTGCACATAAAATTGTCAATGGATAAATCCACTGATGAGAATAGCACCTGCATGGTCAGATCACTATGCAAACACATGGCATTTTAGATGTAAATTCTAATAATAAGTTCTGGGGGAGAATTAAGGGGATTCTAGCTTTGTGCCTCATTCTTCATCCTATAGCATCCATCTTATTAAATCCTATAGACAATAATGGAGCACTTGATGCAAGTTGGGTTTCCTTCTTGCAAAGATCCAAACTGACCTATTAGGCGGGAAATTGGGAATGCAGCCCAGACAAAAGCCACAAAGAAGCTTTTGTTGCTCAAGTTGCTCAGTGTTCATCACCTGGAACACCCCGTCAGTCCTCCCAGCTCCAGAGCTCTTATTCTTATGCACATGCTTTGTTTTATGGTGGAAATAAGGCTTTACCAGGGAAAAGATGAATTTTTTGTGTTGTTTGACCTCATTTATTGTTGGCTACATATTAGTAACTGGACATTTGGCTTCTATGTTAGAAGACTGATCCTCTTTTCTAATGGCAACGTGGCACCCTATTATTTGCAATATTACACTTTTAGGGGAGAGCAGGGACAAGTGGAAGTCCG